>BSBN01001356.1:1800000-2352500 GCA_027924645.1 Cunninghamia lanceolata | reverse complement strand
TGTAATGCCACCGAGCACGCAAGTGTGTGCGAGGTGGTTCTTAGGGTCGAGAGAAAACTTTTTTTTTGTGGTTCGTGTCATGTCCACATGGCAAATGTGGACATGTCACGCGTGTTTGTGTGTTGTGTCCACATGGGAAATGCGGGCATGATAGGAGACAATGCTCCTATGAAGAATATCTCACTAGCACACCTGCCAAACTTTAGAGGACTTTCTTCTAAGGATCCAGATTAGTTCTTATTTGAATTTAAAGTAGTCTGCCAGACTTATGATTATGGATCAGATAACCAGAAACTCAAACTGTTCCCTTCAATTCTGAAAGATTCTATGATGAGATGGTTTATGGGTTTACCCTAGAATTCTATCCATTCTTGGGATCAAATGGAAACAGAGTTTTTGGAAAAATACCAAGATTACTGTAGATCTAGTAATAAAAATAAAGAATTGTTCAAAATTAGGCAGGGAGAGGAAGAATCCTTAGAGGACTATGTGGATAGGTTTAACTTCACCTTGAGAAGGTATGGTAACCCAGTAGATCACTCCTTGGCTAGAACCCTGTTTGTAAAAGGATTGGATAAAGAATCAAAATAGGCACTAGACCTAATGGGAAAAGGGAACATCAACAAAATGGAAATACCTGATATAGAAGAACTCTACAGGAACTATTCTAGAACCCAAGATGGAGTGAGGTCATCCAAAACTTTTAAAGGGAAAAATGAAATAGGATAGTTGATGGAAGAGATTGCAAACCTAAAAATAGACATTTTGGTCCAATTAAATACCACATTGGATGGGATTCAGGGAAAAACTAGAACAACTGATCAAAATAGAGCAACTAAACCACTCTCCATCTATTGTCCTAGGTGTAGAAACAAACATCTGTTGAGAGAATGCCCTTTGGACAAATTAGAGATTTGTCAAATCTGTGATAAGGAACATCCTACCAGTCAATGTAGTCAACTTCCAGCCTTGAAAAGATTGAGTAAGAAGAATGTTGTAATAGAGGAGGAATTGAACTATGTGGGACAAAAATAATCTAGGAATTTTCCTTATAATCAGTATCCAAACCAGCCTTCTTACAGGGGTCCTTCTAATTGGGGAAACAATCAGTGGAATCCAACTTGGCATGGGCCTCAAAATAATCCTCCTAGGGACAGCAGGATTGGTAAAATCAACACTGGTAAAACCAAAATTGGCAAAACCAAAATTGGTAAAATCAGCCTTGGGGAAATCAACAGTGGCCACCATAGTTTGGATCACAAAACATGCAACCTCAATGGGGTTCTCAACAGGGATATAATCAACAATACTAGGGACAACCTAGACGTTTCCAACCTCAATAACATGCTTTACTAATTGGACCCTCCAACACACAAGGTCAAGCATAAAATGAACTAGTTAGCCAACCACCTTTACCAGCTCAGCCTATACCAAACCCATGAAATAAATAGGGAGCAACTGTCTACATGACAGAGCAAGAAAATCTAGATGGAATTAATGTTATATATTCAAATAATCTCTAGCTACATTCTAGAAAAGCATTCCCAAGACCATCTCCTCCAATTATAGTTGAAGTAACCAATAATGAGGAACCTAAAGATTCATCCACTCAACCCCTGAAGGAGATTACTAATGAAAAAGTGTTAAAAGGATCATCCTTGGACAACTCTGGAGTTGCTCCTAAAAGACTAACTCCGGAGAATGTTCATAAACATAATTCTGACAAGAGCTCTGCAGATGAAAAACTAGCATCATACCTAGAACAGCTTAAATAGAATGTTCCCCAGTAAAAGATCTTACAAAAACAAATCCAGACCAACCTGGAATCAGAATTTTTATGAGAAATAAAGTAGCTAAACATTGAAATTCCTCTTCTCCAGGCAATCAGAGATGTTCCAAAACTAAATCAGTTAATTAAACAACATTGTATCAAAACACAGGGCAGGAAGAAAAACTTTCCCTTCACAATACAGGTGGAAGGAAAAGTAGTAGATCTATTGATGGGAGAAATTCTCCTCCCAAAATATGGAGACCCTGGAAACCCTGTCATAACTGTTTTCATCTCAAGAGTAGAAATTTCAAATGTTTTGGTTGATTTGGGAGCAACAATTAATGTGATGACAGTCCACACAATGGACAAATTAGCTCTATCATGTATCCAATCCACAACTATAATTCTTCAACTTGTTGATCAATCAGTAGCTATTCTAAAAGGAGTAATCACTGATGTACCAGTTGTGATAGATTCATGGAATTTCCAGTGGACTTCCTGATTCTAGAACCAAGAAACCAGAGAAATGCTTATCCATTGATCTTAGGAAGACCATGGCTGGCTACAACAGCAGCATCTATTGATTGTCGAACTGGGGATATGATCATTTCTAATGGGATAGATTTAAAGAAAATATCTCTGTATCCTCCAGCTAAACCATGAATACATTATACACCAAGAGTATGGGTGGATGAGCCAGAGAACAATAACAACAATACCTCGGTAGCTATGGTAACCATCAAGGAACATCTGGGAGAATTGGAAGAAGAAATATACTATGATACAATAGAAGACTTCACTCACATCCTAATCAAGAAGGATGTGATAGAACTCGCCCAAGATTCTAGGAGAGAACTTCTTACTTCTTCTTATTGTACCCTTGCCAACATCATTCCTTGTGGGGAAACCTTTTACAAAGACTTAGCAACTTTCCATATGTTGCTTCCACATTCTTGTCCTCTCAATACCATGACTCCTATGTGTGGATTAACTACGTCTATGGATCAAATCACAAAACAGGTCATGATTTTACCAGGGAAAACACTTAATATCAATACTCAGTTAACAGCCAATCAGGAAGGAAAACTCATCCAACTTCTGATTTCCCATTCAACATCTTTTGCTTTGGAATACTAAGATATGAAAGGCATACCTCCTAAGATCTATACCCATCACATATACACTGAGGATATTAAACCTGTTAGACAACCCCAGAGAAGATTGAATCTTGCTTTAAAGGACATTGTCAAAACTAAAATAGAAAAATTACTTCAAGTAGGGTTTATATATCCAATCTCAGATAGTCAATGGGTTTCACCCCTTGTCATAGTGCCTAAAAAGAATGGGAAATGGAGGGTGTGTATTGATTATAGACAACTCAACAAGGCCACAAAAAAGGACTACTTTCCCTTTCCATTCATTGACCAAGTTCTGGACAACCTTGCTGGGAGAAAGTATTTCTCGTTTCTAGATGGATTCAATGGGTATAATCAAATTCAAGTAGCACTTGAAGACTAGGACAAAACCACCTTCACATGCTCTTGGGGAACCTTTGCTTACAAAGTTCTTCCCTTTGGGCTATGCAATGCCCTAGCTACATTTCAGAGACTTGTTTTAGCTATTTTTGCTGAACTCGCTAATGAATACATGGAGGTCTATATGGATGACTTTACTGTGTATGGGGATAATTTTGAGGAATCTCTCACAAACCTTGATAAAGTACTGAAATGCTGTGAGAAAAATCAATTATCCCTTAGCCATGAAAAGTGCTTCATGATGGTGGAGGAAGGAATTGTTTTGGGGCACCATATTTTAGAAAAAGGGATCAAAGTGGATCAAAACAAGATAGAGGTGATCACACAGTTGCCTTCACCCAAAAATTAGACAGATGTTGGAAGTTTTCTAGGTCATGCAGGCTACTATAGGAGGTTCATAGAAAATTTTAGCAGAATAGCTACCCCCCTGTTTACCCTGCTTAATAAAGACACAAAATTTCTGTGGACAGAAGAATGTCAATTAGCATTTGAAACCCTAAAAGAGAAGCTTACTATCAAACCAATTTTAAGAGGACCAAATTGGACTTTGCCATTTCACACACAGACTGATGCTTCAAATGAGTCCATTGGGGCAGTTTTAGGACAAAAGGAGGAAGGAGAAAGTATGCATGCATTTATTATATTAGCAAAAACCTTACCTCTACAGAAAAAAACTACACAACAACTAAAAAAGAATTATTGGCAGTCATTTATACTATAAACAAATTCATGCATTACATCACTAGATATAAGATATTTGTACACACTGATCATGCAACCATCAAGTACCTAATGAATAAACTAGTAGTGGGTACAAGGATCGTCAGGTGGTTATTGCTATTGTAGGAATTTGATATTACCATAGTTGATAATCCAGGAAAGTTTAATTTGGTTTCTAATTTTCTATGAAGATTGTATACAGGAGGAGAAAACCAACCAATGGAGGACAAGTTCCTAGATGAACATCTTTTTGCTATATCCTCTACTGCACCTTGGTTTGCTGACATAGCTAATCTTTTAGCTACAGGCTTGTATCCATTCCATTTTACTTCAAAACAAAGAAAATGTTTGGTTAAAGAAAGTTTATCTTACAAATGGTTGAATGGTTTACTATTTAAATGTGGTCCTAATTTCATTCTATGCAGGTGTTTAAAAGCTGATGAGATTTTTGATGTGTTGAGAGGATGTCATGATGAACCATCTGGTGGCCATTACTCCTTCCATAGGACAGTTCACAAGATCCTTGGAGCTGGTTACTACTGGGCCTCTCTTCATAAAGATACAAAGAAGTATGTGCAGCACTGTGACCAATGCCAAAGGATGGGGTAGCCAACCTTTACCCAGAAGATGTTACTACATCTGCAAGTCATGATGGAACCATTTGAACAGTGGGGTTTAGACTTTGTGGGACCAGTTTCACCACCATCATCAGACAAGGAGTACATTCTAGTATGCACAGATTATGTTACTAAGTGGGCTGAGGTTCAAGCATTATAGTTTACAAGAGAAGAGAAAGTTGCAGATTTCCTTTACAATAAGATTTTCTTAAGATTTGGAGCCCCAAGATCAATAGTTTCAGATAGAGGACGTCAGTTTACTTCACAGGTAATCAAGGCATTCACAGATTTATATCAAGTCAAGCATAGAAAATCTTCACCTTACCATCCTCAAGTGAATGGGCAGGTAGAAGTAACCAATAGGGAACTTGAAAATATTTTGACAAGGATAGTAGCAATGAACAGAAAAGATTGGGCTAGCAGATTACCTGAAGCAGTTTGGGCTTACAACACCACTTGGAAGTCCACAACAAAGTTCTCACCATATGAATTGGTTTATGGGAAAAAGCCCATTTTATCTATAGAATTTAAACCCCAGATAATTAAAACTGCATTAGATATTAGTCTACCATTGTTTATAGCTCAACAGAATAGAATTATTTAGCTCAATGAGTTGGATGAAATTCAGACAAAGGCCATTCAGCAAATAGAACTAGTTCAATATCAGAGGAAGCAATAGCATGACCAACACATCAAAAGGAGAACATTTCAACAAGGTGATTGGGTCCTTCTTTATGATTCTAAATTCAAGGAGTTCAAAGGGAAATTGCAAACTCATTAGATGGGTCCTTATCAAATCAAGGAAGTTTTTGAAAATGGAACAATATCATTGCAACCTATTGATGGAAGCGCAAACACATTTCTAGTAAATGGTCACCGAATCAGGCTCTACAAAAGACCATATACTAAAAAAGAGTTTCTCACTGATTTGAGTTTTGATACATGGGATACCTCCTCTGTTCTAGCGTTGGATTAAAAAAAAAAAAGGAAGGTTGAAAACTAGCAAATGGCGGCCTTCTAAAAAAAATAGAGAAAGATGGAAAACTAGCAAATGGCTGTCTTTCTTGACCAACGGAGTTGAAAACTAGGAAATGGTGGTTCCCTTCTTCATGACAGTTGAAATAATTAAGCTCCGAAGATGATCAGATGCCAGGAGTTAGTCAAATGCACCTCTAGTGTTTCTCAAATCAAGAGCAACTCCGATGCTCCTCAATAAGAAGCACCTCCGGTGCTCTGTCAATAAAGAAGTCAGTCTCAGTAATAAGGGAGGGGACCCACATCTCCAAAGTAGACACATCACATGATGATGTCATCATGACTCATCCTCTACTTTATCACAAAAGAATAAATTCAATTAGCACGAATATCTATTGCAGGAGTATTCACAAAGCCGACACTGACATCACCCGAGGAACGTGGATTTTTGAACCACTCCATGAAATGATTGTAGATTGCATACCAACGGAGTAGTAGACGTCACCTTCAGCCACCAAAAGCTATTCATGTGCCATGATACGTGCAGTCTCCAGCAATGACACAGTATCTCTGCCATGTACATTGCCCTCATCATTAAAACTAATCTAGGTAACTCTATCTTTAATTAATCATTATTAGAAACTGTCTTGTCTTTCTGTTTTGGGTGTCACCACTATGCCACATCCTCCTGCCATCATCTTCTTTCCTAAATTCACACATGCCACTAGCTATGTTGAACGACCACCTTGCCTCCAGAGTGTCCTGTCATTCTGTCGCATTTATGACGGCCTTGAGACTCTAACTAATCTACATAATCCTAAGTTGAAAAACAAAACACTCCTCATTTGAACATCTAAAGTACCCTAAAGAACAGAGCAATTTAAATAGTCCTCTAGAGCCTACAGAGATAAGAGAAAAGGATATATGATAGATTGAGGAGGTGAGGAATAAGCAAGTCAATTCAGCAATGGGAGTCAAGAAAAAGTCTGAGCCAGAAAGTACTGCAGGTCTTCTAAGGGATGTAGTTGCAGCAAATATTCTAAGAGCTGCAGGATGGTTAGATTTCCTAGAGAAATTTGAAGGGTTACAGAAAGATGTTGTCAATGAATTCCTCAAAAATTTAAGGGACAACCAGACAACTGCTAGAGGAGTGCAAATCAATTTCTCCTCAGCCACTATTAGCCACATTTATGGACTTCCTGAACAAGGTGAGAGGTTTTACCACTTGAAAACCCTATACACTAATTTGATTAAAAAAAATTCTGTTCGTGGTGAACCTGATATTCAATTACATTCGAATAAAAATGAAGTCAAAGGAATTTTGAGGTCCACACTCCCAAACCCTTGGACATCTATTGCTACCTGGTTAATGAAATACTTTACTTGTGATGGTCAATTTTCTCTAGTTTTAGGGCCAATCATGAAAATGCTAATTTTCCTAAGACATGGGAATAAACACCCTGAATATAACATAAATATTCCCAATTTCCTGTATTCTACCATCAGGGCAACTGTAGAGAAATATCAGCAGAATAAGGGACCCATGAAACACCATGGTCTCATCTTTTTAGTAGTTAAGCACCACTTCTTGTCTCAGGTTAATGGGGAGGAATTATGGCAACACTTTCTTGAGTAGAATCCCCAGGACAGAGAACTAGAGATGGCATAGCCAGGAGGTGAGAGTTCTCCTACTCACCAAGATGAGGAAACTGAGGCTTCAGCCTCCTCCACAGCTATTCACATAGGACAAAAGCCCTCACAGGAGGCCACTTCATCTGTAGCCCCTGTTCTTGACAAAAAGAGGAAGGGCAAAGAAATTGTAGAACCTGCTCCTAAACAAACCCTATACATGACTTGATCAGTTAGGAGAAAGATGACTCTAACTGAGGAATCTTGCCCTAGGGAATTAACAGAGGGAAGCTCATAATAGAGAACAGAGGGAACTTAGTGGGCTGAAGAACCATCTCATGATTCAGATGAGACCCCTTTGGTCAGGAAGAGGAATAAAGAGAAATTTCTCCAGTACCATCTATTCATCTGGAGTCAAGCCCAATTGCAGAACCACCATGTGCTCTGGAGACAGAAAACATACAAACTTATACTATTTCCTCATATTCTGAGGAAGAGAGACCTCCTCCGGAGGCACCTGCCCCACCTTTGCTCTGGAGAAGCAAAAGGAAGAGATAGCTCTCACAAGATGAAAAAGATACTGTCCTGCTCGCTGAGGTACTCCTGGAATTGAGAACATCTGAGGATAATGCTAGGCCTTCATCAGTGCCAGTAGAAGTAGAGATACCCCAAGAGGATCCTCAGGATAGACAGTCTGAAGAAGAAGAAATAGAGCAAAGGGATATAGTGGGCAGAGTAGGGAAGATGCCCATGGAAAACCTTGATGATCAGCCCACAGCCACAGAAATAGCCACAGAAGCAACAACAGAAGAGGCAGAAACCTTCTCTCATCCCTCTGATCAAGAGGATGTGGAAATCTCAAAAGAACAGCAATTGATGGAAGAAATTGAAAATTTAAAGAGATTACTGTGGGGAAAGAATTTGATTATTACTAACCTCAAAAAGGTCAGAGTAGAGGTGGAAATGGAGCAAAAACAAATCATTGCAAATCTACAAACATAACTCCAAAGAAAGGACAAGGTCATCCAGGAGAAAGAGGCAGAATTAGAGGCCCAAAGAATTGAAAAAGAGGCAGAGTTAGAGGCAAAGAAAATTAAGGCAGCCAAACTGTTGGAAGAAAAAGAGAAAGAGGTAGCACAGAGTGTTTTTGAGCTCGCCAGTGCTAGAGACAATAGCCTCACAATAATGGCAGCATTGATTTAGAAACTACAAAGCCAAGATAGACAGTTAACTTGGGCTAATAATAGACTAGATGACCAGGAAGAATATATTCAAGAATTGGCTGGCCTAAAGGCAACCAATGAGCAAGAAATACAAATAGATGCCTATGTTGGTCCAATCCCCATTGACATTCCCAAAGCCCTATTCCATTGGGAAAAGAGGTGTAGAGAATATGATGCTTCCAATCCTATGTTGCAACTACAAAGGGCAGTCACTGCCAAAACATAAAGAATAGCAACTTTGGAAGGCAAAATCATGGAAATGGCCTCCCTTTCTTCATAAATTCTATCCTGCAGACCTCCAAGTGCCAGCTACTCCATGTTCTTACAGGAAAGGGTACTGTAAAGGA
The DNA here is from genome assembly GCA_027924645.1 of Cunninghamia lanceolata. Lineage (NCBI taxonomy): Eukaryota > Viridiplantae > Streptophyta > Pinopsida > Cupressales > Cupressaceae > Cunninghamia > Cunninghamia lanceolata. The sequence continues at coordinate 2,343,683 of BSBN01001356.1, read as the reverse complement.
AATTCTCGTTGGTCCTATTTGACCTAGTTGAGGATACAGAAACAACAGAAGGATTCATGACATCATATACCAGGAGCGATGATGAGGACAAGAATTTCTTATGTGAATTATACTTAGATGGGTTCTGTGTTAATGATATAACCTTTATTCTTAATCATTTTGTGGGGGAATGTCAGCTTAAGGCATTTATGTCCCTGATGAGGAATCATCAGATCTGGAATGAAAGGATGGAGGATCATCTCAAGAAGGATTTAAAAACAGACCTTTTCATCAGGAAGGAATGTCCCAATCCAAGTGCTTTTAGGATCAAATTCAGGTCCCTTATCTATCATCTTGATAGTAAGAACACAATTTTGCCATTATACCTAAAAAAATTGTAGGAATGCTCCATCGATTTTGGCCTTTTCATGATCAATTTAACAAATCAAGTACTTGCGGTAGCAAAGAAGAGATGAAAATTTTTGACCTCGGAGCAGAAACTCAGAGAAGTATTCACCCCTTTAAACTTAAGATTATTCATGAGAAAGGCAAAGTTGATATCCAAATTAATGGATAACCATAAGCAGGAATGGATAGGTGGATGGTACAGGCCCCCTCTAATAATTGAACCACTCCTTGTTTGGGCAGAACAGATGGAAGATAAAAAATTGCAGGACTGGATGAAACAGATTGATGAGTACAGATGCAATGGTAATATCAACCAAACAAATTGGAAAACCTATGCCAAGGATTATAACATGTTTGACAAGCTACTTAACCAGAATAAATCTAGAATGTGAGATGCAGGAGGACCTGCCAAACTTTAGGTATGGGGGGAACGATGAGTGCCAAGTTGCACTCATGAAATACATCTTTTTGCCTCTCTTTTTCTCCTTCCTGAGTCCATCTTTCCTAATGTCTGCACCCAAATAAGCTAGCGAGATCATTCTATTTTATGATTAATTGAGATAGATTACTTAAGATTATAATTTCTAGTTGAGTGACTAATGTACATGGAATTGATGGAAAAATGCAAAACTTCACTCTTTTTGATTCAACAGGTGCAAATACCAGAAATAGCAATTTTGCGCATCTCCAGAGGAAGTTTTCAATGATCTCTAGAGACAATACCAGAGGACCATGACACCTAAAGTTTTGAAGGAATGAGGAATGCTCTCCGGAGCTCTGCGGGAGTCTGGAGCATCTCCGGAGCTAAACAGAGAAAGCTACAGTATCTTTGGAGCTGTAGACATGAATAGTTATCTCTGGCACCTCCTGAGAGTAGGGCATGTTTCCAGCATAAGCTGCCAACCAGACACTCTCATCAGTGATCATAATACCCCTCATTTCACTCAAATCATCACTTGAGTGGTGAGGGGTCATCTTTAGTTAAATTGCTAGAGTTTTATCTTTTCAAAGTTCTTGCATGAGTTACGATGGAACTGATTCAATACCCTTATTTTTAGGGCCTTGATGCCCAAATGTATTAAGACTCAAACTTAGATTTTGAGTGGACTTTCGTTCCACTCAAGTCTACTTTTTATTTGCATGAATTTATTTCATAGTTAAACAACTAGTGTAATAAAGAGATGGATGTCATCTCATAGAGGAACTGATAGATAAGATAAGTGCTAAGTCATCATTCACTTTTTCATATATACTTGTAGAAACAACAGAAGAAATACGATGATTAAATTATTCTGATTCTCGAAAAAAATTCTCAGTTATGTGTTAGCAATATTCTCATGAATGCAGAGTGAATGAATTGGATTGGATCTAGTTGTGATCTTCTTCTATGCTGATTTATTACTGTAGCCTTCAGCCCCAAGGGTGTGGAGCAAGGGCGCACTCTCACCACTAAGGCAGGAGGCTAGTAACATTGTTTTATTACTTCAGCTTTCTGTTATGCAAAGTATTTGTTGATTTTGATAGGTAGATGCATGTTACTACTTTAAGATTGCTTTGAGTAAATTTTTTGTTTTATCCTATTTTCAGTATTCCTTAAAGTCAACAAGTAGATGGATTAATCTCTTTTCAATTTATAGAAGCTATTAGGATTAGCTAGAAACTGGTAACTGTAGAATCCCTAGTTGCAGACAGCCATGGACACAGCCCCTGGATTATTGACATCTGGAAAATAGATTAAATGATGAGGTACAATGACACCTTGTCATAATGCAAGGTTCATGTTCATGGTGGATGTGGTTTTGTTCATTCAAGGTTTTGTTGTGAATATGGTTTTCATGATAAGGTCTATCTTGGAAGGTTGATATGATGCAAGGTTCATGTTCATGGTGGATGTAGTTTTGTTCATGCAATAAGAAGTCAGACAAGACACAAGATTTCATTATCATAATTCAATGTCATCATCAAGGAGAGTTATATTTATTAAGGGGAGTCATGAGTTTGATTCAAATGCAAGTTGTTCATGTCTTAAAACCCTAAGCCTATGATAAGTGTCATACTCTAATGTCTTTCTTCTGATGTCCCTAAGATCTCTGAAATGTCCTAGATATCTCTTGATGAAAGTTAGAATATTTAAGTCTTTTCTATTGATAGTTAGGGTTTGCATATTGGGCATTAAACCCTAAAAAGAATCTACTTTTCTTAAGACTTTAAAACCCTCAATTGCATGTCATGTGTAAAGTGCACTTTTGTTTTAATTTAATATTGACTTATAATCACAAGTTACTATCACTTAAATCAACCTACTAAAGGGTTTTTAAGTCATTAGTTCATTGGCCCTTCAACCTAACTCAATCAGACTCTCTGGTAAACTCTCATAAGTCTGAGTACCATATCATAATCGAAGGTCATATTTAATAGATATGAGGGTGGGAAAAAGGATTGGAAGGTCAGTATTTAAAAGGAATTTGAAATACAAACAATCATCTCTATGTGGTTGAATTTGATGGGCATGCCTTCATAAAAGGCTAAAAGACAGCTTTATACAGGATATCATGGTAATTGTGGTGTTTGAAGATTGAAGACTAGTTAGTGTTTGTAGCTCAGACTATTTCAGCATGTTTGGGTATGAAATAGGACCATGCCTAGCCTAAACATACCCATCTAGATGCGTTGGAATTGTCAGTTTGGCCACATGAGGAGAATAACAAAAGTTACACTCCTTTGCAACTTTACACTACCTCCTGATGATTTTTAGGGCAGCAGAAAACCTTTCAGCATGGGAAAATGCCTTAGAGATATAAAAAATTGAGAGAGGTTATTGTAGAGGAACCCTACATGATTGTGTTTCCTTAGACAGAATGTTTCTAAGTGGCATGGTTTCTGAGTAACAGCTCGTAAAAAATTGTTGTCTTTTTGCACTTTGGACTCTTTAGGGATATTGTCGGTACAATGTAGCTCGGACTATTTCAGCATGTTTGGGTGAAAAACAAGACCATGCCTAACCTAAATGTACCCATCCAGATGTGTTGGAACTCTCAGTTTGGTCGCATTAGGAGTAGGACACCAAAAATGCAAAAATTACTTTGTGTAACTTGACAACAATGACACCTTTTTGCAACAAGACTCAAAGACTCAAACTAACCCCAAATGATTCAAACTAACTCAAAAACATATGAAATGGTCTTAGAAGACCTTATTACATACAATTGACTCAATCAAAATAAAATTTCACTTTTTGACCCCTCTTGGAGGCATGACAACCTAGGTGCCCTTGCACCATTAGTGCAACTAAAGTCGATAAAGTTTTCCTATTAAGAAAAAGAGCTTCCCTTAGCTTCAAGAAATATAAATGTATAGTATGTATCTAGATTTTATAGGCACCTATTGTATAGTATGTATCTAGACACCTAAGACACCTATTATATAGTATGTATGTAGATTTTATAGACATGATGATGATGTAAAAATATGTATATGTGTAAAAATGTGTATAGTATAGTATCCATAACTTAGGTCTAACCCCATAAAGCATAACATGATGATGTAAAAATGTGTATATGTGTAAAAATCCAACAGCAAATAAAAAAAGACAAACCTTACAAATTAATGTGCATACTTACAACTCAATGTAACATGACTTTTCAAAATCAATGTGAATACTTACAAATTAATCCAATGAACCATCCAGGTCTGCTCTACTCTTTATTGTGTCAAGTATTGCTTCATGGTCAGACTCACGCACCTTCCACAAGGTCTTGTTCAAAGGTCTATCCCGATATTGTATCAAATGAACATTGGATGCCACGACAAGGTTCGAGTAATGAAGAATCTTCTGATGCATGTCAAAGTCTTGAAATAGCCAAACATCAACACTCTTATGTGGGTACCTTCTAAGCCATGTTCCAGTAACAACCACTGAGCCTGTAGGGTATTCGATGTTTTCTCCATCTGTAACTGGGGTCTCCAATTTCTTTTTGGCCTCAACACAATGACACAAGTAATAATATGTTCCCTCTTCATTATCTTCATCTACAATTACTTCATATACATGCCCTACATTGATATGTGTAGCAAATTAGATGAAATTAATCAACATTACAAAAACACTACAAAGTAAGATGACATTAGGAATTTCAAAAACTATGCAAATAGATATATTACCTGGTTGAACTAGATCTGATATGTGGTCAAAGTCAACTGATGATTCCATCTATGTTAGTTCTAGTGCCATCAGGGGTTGATATGTGTTAAGTGGGCTGAGATAACTTAACTACCATTCATCAACCCACTCATTTGACTTACACTTATCCGAGGCTTGAATTGCATAGGAAGAACAAAAGCATGACATCTTTCATGTATGGATACTCCATGAACCTGCAATTAAGCTTCTGAAAGAGTGCATCTCACTTGATCCTGTTAGTGTAGAATAGTCCTCATATGGTGCAATGTCAGTATCATCTATCAACCAAAAAAATCTACGAACTGAAGACTTACCTTCATTACCTAGAGCCATGGAAGCATTACACCACTCGACAATCGATTTTCTATTTGTCAACTTTGCATTGTCTTTATACTTTAACTCTTCTCATGTTATGTCTCTTTTGATACATGCTCCTGCACCATCATGCTCCCCCTTGCCATGCCCAGCCTCACAATAGTTCCACATATGCTGAATACCTATAAAATTATGTCTCCTACTCAACCAATAGAAATTTTGTGAGTTCTTGAATTGTGATGCACAGTTATCTGACCATATGATATGCTGACTGAACGATATGCCCCTTCTAGCCAAATCATTGTAGAACACCTAAAAGAAACCTTGTACGAACTCCGTAGAATACATGCGATCATCACTGATATAGAAATGATACTCCCTTATGATCTTTCTATCATCCTCTGTACTATCATTCACATGAATGAATGCGATGTATAGAAATATAGAAACCTATGTGGAGTTGTAATATTGTGATTACACCTCACACTGTGGCTATAGACTGTAGTTCTCTACAAAGTTGATGAATGAAACAATGCTACCAAATAGAAATGTGTCTTTGCATAACTTGAATTGCAAGTCCAACCATCGAGCTCTATGGGCATGTCTTGCATACTCATACACTATGCTGTCACGAAATATAGGCATAAACTAATACACTAGAATATTTTCAATAACCAATTCACACCTCTTTGCTTCTTTACCATATTTTGTATTGTATACCACTGTTTTATACTTGCCGAACTCTACTAGTTCATTTCCAACTGCATGTGTTCTTTCCATATGTTCACATATTGGCATACGTTGCAAGCCACCACAATGATGACATGTGCCATCCAAGCATAATTTCTTGTAGAATATTTGACCTTCCTTTCTTTCACATAAAATTCTTGATATGAAGTCTCTAGAAGATGTTGGTGGGGCATGCATGCCACAACCCTGTAAAACATTGTTAGTATGCAAATCTAAACATATAGACTAATAAACATCAAAATGGTTAGAAAATTTAATATGTAATCTACAACAAGTAGTGCATGTGTGATTTATCTTGACATAGAAAGGTTCTAGCATTTCAAAAAAAAATTGACAAATTTTTATTTGAGGATACGTCTCTAGAAATTTACCAAAAAACTGTGTTTGAGTCTCATCCAAAAAATGCTTTAGATGTGGCTCATGGTTCTGACTACCAATTCTCCTTCTTACCACATCCCTTTGATTCAAAGATACCCTTGTGTAATTCTTCCAAAAGTATTCAATTAGTGATCTCAATGCTTCAACAATTGGTTTATCTTTTCATGGTAGTCTCCCCGAGAATGCCCATAATTCATTGGAATTAGTGTCCTCAATTCTTTGGCATCTTCCAACGGCTCTTGATAAAGTTTTCCTATTAATTCTTAATGCTTGACTCATCTTTCTAATAAAAAGAGATTTCCTCATTTGACTACGTACTATAATTGATGTAATCACACGTTATGTTGCATTACTATCTTTTGTTCATGAGGTGTTACCCACACTCTCATACGCACTCATTAGATTCTTGACAATAGATTTTTCACTTGAAGCCTTTGATCTTCTCAACCCAAGAATCTTCATGATGGACCTATACTTTATACTTTGCATCATTTCAACAAATAGTTGACATCTTGTGGTCTCATTTAACTTTTCAAATAACAATCTCCAAATCTCATGAGCATGTCTTCTACAAGTGGGTTTTGGAATCTTACCTTCCATTGGCTGCAAAATATTCTCATCAATATCAATCAAATACTTTGGCTTTCTATGCAAAATTCTAGGTGGTGTTAAGTTAGGTAAATTCATCTCAACATTAGGAATTTCATCAATATTTAAATGAGATGGGCTAGATGGCATACCTTCGATTGAAGATGGAATAGATGACATACCTTGAGGTTGAGGTGGAAATGATGGCATACCTCCTTCATCACATGTGAGTGATGATGTACTCTCAACTTGAGATGCGGTAGATGGTGTCCCTACATGTTGACTTGTGGTAGAGGATGTGTCTCCCACTATGGTATTCAAATCTCTCATAGCACGAAGGCTTTTTCATTCGTTCTCTTTGTGCCGCCAATACCATACCTCTTTGTGATGGTTGCGGTTTCTCTTCAATTGGCATGTCTTCATTTATCAAGTCTAATTTCCTCTTCTCACAAAGTTCCCTCATAGCCGCTACTTTCTTTGCATTCTTAGCTTCTATCTCTTCCTGTGTTAGTTTAATTCTTGATCGTTTCCTTGGCATGACAAAGAATTTGTCTGTAGCATGATAAAGAGACCAATATTAGTTCCTAAGAAATGAATCCATACAAATAACTAAATAATATGTCATTCAACCCTTCATAGTGAATGTACATACACTCATCATGTAAAAGAGTAAATGCCACTCAACCAAAATAGCTACAAAGCATACAAAGAAAATTATTGCAGCCATACAAAGCATTATTGCACAATGTGATTGCAACAATACAAAGCATTACATGGTACAAAGTTCACTTCAGTCCTAGATGAGGATAAGGTCAAAGGAGAGTCACCTATTGAGTCTTGTGAAGGAATAGACAGAAATTGAAGAGTGTAGACTTGAGTAATGGTTTAGAATGGTTGTATCTTCTAAGTTCTTGAGGGGTAAGAAGACCTCTAGTAACCTTGTTAGGTTTTGAAGTATTGAAGACCCTCTTTGTGCCTTTCTATTGGGAGATTGCTTGAGAGGAAAGCTTATGAAATTTAGGGTATTGAATGGTATATAGTCAATCAAGGTAAACACCATCATGTGCTAACAAAGGACAATTGGGAAATTTTGAAATATTGTTGTGTCATGTGCATACAAATCATCATGAAAAGGTGCATAAGGAATATCCTAGCCCAAGATATGTGCATACAAATCATCATGTCATGTGCATACTTGTATGATTTTGGCACCTATTCATTTGTATTTTAAGTTGTTAATATGACAAGATAATAGTGTGATTGTATTTTTATTATGCTGTAAGGATTTAATCTTGTATAGTTTGACATCATGGTATGTTAAGGTCTGTTTATTACACATAATTATTAAAGAGCCCAAGTGTAGAAAATATACATGGCATCATGTGAGATTGTAGACTGCTTTCTTGATTGGGAATGTGTCTATTTTAATTAATGTTGACGTTTGAGATATGTTTTATTATGCATACCATGAACTAATTTAAAACATAGTCTATTATATAAACACAAGATATGTATACATAGTCTTTTATTATGCATACTGGATACAAGTGATATAAACATGTATGATAAAGCATGATAAAGTAATTCAAATAGAATTAAGGAAAATGTAAAAAACATGCATATAAAGACTTGACATACCTAAAAAATATAAATTAGAATGGAGAGAGTGCCCAATTATGTAGTATTTTTTTCTTCTTGCATCAAACTCCTCAACAATTTGAGTTTTTCACCACTTGCTTCCTTTTCAATGTTAGATTGAATAACACTAAAATATAATTAGTAACAACAATACTATTAACCAATCTATAATATTAAATTCCTAAAATTGAATCACAATTAACATTGCAACAGTACAAAAATTAAAACTTGAATAGATATATCAAATTTGATGTGAAAACTATGTTATTTCCTCCTCAAGTTCGCAAAGCAGAAAAGGTGGTGGAAAGATCATGCAAAGGTGGTAGAATGTGTAAAATGTGTATGTGAACTTCCTAACAACATGAAAACACTTCTTTTTTGTCGGAACACACGCATAATCAACATGAAAACAAAGCATGTGGGCCTGGATCATGGGGTCCATGCTTTTTTACCATTTTTGTAGCAGGACAAAACATGAGCACGTTATAACATGCTCACATTTTGTCCTGCTATAGATTGATCCATAAATATTTGTGCCTATCTCACTTTTGATAACACCTTTGCAATATCTCACCTCTAGTTCCATTAGCTCATGTTCTATCTCTCACCTCTCTATATCTCAGTTATCTCTCCCCCTCACCTCTCTACCTCTCCCCTCTTTGTCTCTCAGTCGCTCCTTGTCTACCTCTCCATCCATCCTCAGCCATCTAGGTCTCACTTAATCCTAAACCCTAAAGCTTCAACCCTCAACCCTTAAACCTTAAATCCTAAACCCTATCCCTAAACCCTCAACACTTTACCTTAAACCCTATTCCCTCAACCATAAACACTAATCCCTCAACCCTAAACCCTACACCCTATCACTAAAACCTAATCCATTAACCCTTAGCCCTAAAGCCTCAACCCTCAATCCTTAAACCTTTAACCCTACACCCTACCCCTAATCCCTAAACCCTCGACACTCTACATTCACCCTAATCCCTTGACCCTCAACCCTATCCATAAACCCTCAACCCTCAAACCTCAACCCTCAACCCTCGACGTCAATCCCTAATCCCTCAACCCTTAACTCTAGTCCCTCAACCCTAAACCCTCAACACTATACCTTAAACCCTAATCCCTCAACCCTAAACCCTAAACCCTATCCCTAAACCTTAAACCCTAATCCCTTATCCCTAAACCCTCTAACCCTATCCCTAATCCCTATACCCTTAACACTCTACTTTAACCCTAATCCTTTGACCCTCAACCCTATCCCTAAATCCTCAACCCTAAAACCTCAACATCAAACCCTAATCCCTTAACCCTTAACTCTAATCCCTCAACCCTTAACCCTATCCCTAAACCCTCAACACTATACCTTAAACCCTAATCCCTCAACCCTAAACCCTAAACCCTATCCCTAAACCCTAATCCATCAACCCTTAACCCTTGACCCTATCCCTATTCCTAAACCCTCAATGGGCTAGATACTATACCTTAAACCCTAATCCCTTATCCCTAAACCCTCCAACCCTATCCCTAATCCCTATACCCTTGACACTCTACTTTAACCCTAATCCTTCGACCCTCAACCCTAAAATCTCAACCCTCAACACTATACGTTAAACCCTAATCCCTCAACCCTAATCCATCATCCCTAAACCCTAAACGCTATCCCTATTCCTAAACCCTCAACCGGCTTGATACTATACCTTAAACCCTAATCCCTTATCCCTAAACCCTCCAACCCTATCCCTAATCCCTATACCCTCGACACTCTACTTTAACCCTAATCCTTCGACCCTCAACCATATCTCTAAACTCTTAACCCTAAAACCTCAACCCTCAACCCTCAATGTCAAACCTGATCCCTCAACCCTTAACTCTAATCCCTCGATCCTCAACCCTATCCCTAAACCCTCAACCCTCAACCCTCAATGTCAAACCCTAATCCCTCAACCCTTAACTCTAATCCCTCAACCCTCAACCCTAATCCCTCAACACTCAACCCTAATCCATCATCCCTAAACCCTAAATGCTTTCCCTATTCCTAAACCCTCAATAGGATCGATAATATACCTTAAACCCTAATACCTTATCCCTAAATCCTCTAACCCTATCCCTAATCCCTATACCCTAGACACTCTACTTTAACCCTAGTCCTTCGACCGTCAACCCTATCCCTAAACCCTCAACCCTAGAACCTCAACCCTTAACCCTCAATGTCAAACCCTGATCTCTCAACCCTTAACTCTAATCTCACAACTCTCAACCCTATCCCTAGACTCTCAACACTATACGTTAAACCCTAATCCCTCAACCCCAAACCCCAAACCCTAATCCCTCAACCCTCAACCCTAATCCCTCAACCCTCAACCTTAATCCATCATCCCTAAACCCTAAACGCTATCCCTATTCCTAAACCCTCAACAGGTTCGATACTATACCTTAAACCCTAATCCCTTATCCCTAAACCCTCCAACCCTATCCCTAATCCCTATACCTTTGACACTCTACTTGAACCCTAATCCTTTGACCCTCAACCCTATCCCTAAACCCTCAACACTATACCTTAAACCCTAATCCTTCAACCCTATACCCTAAACCCTATCCCTAAATCCTAATCCTTCAACGCTCAATGCTAATCCCTCAACCCTCAATAGGAATCCATCATCCCTAAACCCTAAATGCTATCCCTATTCCTAAACCCTCAATGGGCTTGATACTATACCTTAAACCCTAATGCCTTATACCTAAACCCTCCAACCCTATCCCTAATCCCTATACCTTTGACCCTCAACCCTCAACGTCAAACCCTAATCCATCAACCCTTAACTCTAATCCATCAACCCTATCCCTAAACCCTCAACACTATATGGTGCAGGAGCACCTCAAAACATAACGAATTTGAAAGATTCTGGTGTAGGAGCACCCCTTCAACAAGCTAAATATACATCTAAGGGAGAAGACTAAGGTGTAATATGTTTTATGCATTTTATGTGTCATGTAGTATTTGTGTTAACATTTCATGTTTGTAGTGTTAACATTTCATGTTTGTAAGAACTGACCCCATCATCCACCATATGAATCGAGGTCACAAATTGGGCATTCCAATAAGCCAATTTGGACAGAATTAGACATTGGGGTATGTGGATGATTAAATCAATGTGTCAAGCTATTTGGAGTTTTACTGTCTTAAGACAAACAGGTGTCGTGAGATTAGTTAGGGTTTTTTTTCTTGGTTAAGCAAAATCAGAAGAGGAGTGGAATATAAAAAGACAGATAGAGCGTAGAGAGAGGGAATGTTTTTTTTTGAAGAAATAAAAAAAAGTGTGTCTTGGTTTAATCGAAAGAATGTAATTTGGGGTCATTCCACTGGTGGATTTCTATGAAATCAGTGGAATGAGCTCCATGTTATTTAATTTGTTTTCTATTAAAGTTTAGTTATTTCTATGTGTGGTTTGTTCGGTTGCAATTGATAGAGAAAGTTAATGGTGTGAATGCGGTGGTAAATCACCAAATATACAATTTATGAGTATATTGCAAGTGTATGAGGGGGATATCTTGTGTGTATATTGCTAAGACAGGTTGAATAACAGTTCCTGTGTGTATTGCAGATGTAAATGTGTATCCTGTAGTTATATGTTGAAAGATACAATTCGTGTATATATATCATTTGTATGTGAGAATCATTTTGTGAGTATCCACAGATGTCTGTGAAGAGACATTTTTTGTGTATATCGCATTTGTATGCGAGTAGCATTCTGTGTATACCTCACTTTTGCATATCAGGAGTTGTATGTATGCAACGAATGTACATTGTTAATATGCATTAATTTAGATACAAGTAATGACTGGCTATATCAGGTGAATACGGGAGACGATACATTGGGTTACCGGCGATAGAAGGTCATGCATTGTATATGCAAAGTCAAAGTTTAGTGTTATGTATTTCGGCGTGATATGGATATTGGAGAATAAGTGAAGAGTTTTAAAAGCATTTTGAATATTATCCTATTTGTACTGTTGGTTTTGTGGGTTTAATGGGTTTTTAACCTATTTTAAGTGCTATCACTGTGTTGCTCTGCATCAAATTGGTATCAGAGCTAGTGAAAGAGCTGGGTAGATGTGTTCTGTATTTTGATTTCTGAAGGTAGATGAAGAGTTAATGTTTGTTGGTGACCATTTTTAAAGATAGAGATTGAAGAAGGTATTTTGAAGGCTCACAGTAGAGTTAGACTATTGCAGATGCTCGTACCATCTAGTTGCAAGAAGGAATGGGATTCCTGTGTGTGGGAAGACAAGGTTGAGGTTTGTCAAGACCATTCACCAATAGAGATTAAGCTGGAGAAGGGTGCAGAATGAAGCCACTGAGGAGAAAGTGGTAGGTGCATCACTAGGATTTGCTGTTGGACATGAGGAATGGGTCTATGAAGCAACATGTACGATGGACATATGTTTGAGCATTGTGTTGTAGTCATGGAGGTTTTGTTGCAGCCTGAAGAGTACTCCACTGATGAGAGTAGAAGAAGCCTGAAGATACTCTAAAATGATGTTAGTTTGATTTTGTTGGTTGGTTGGTCACTGTTCCATTGATTTGAAGATTGGAAGCCTGAAGCTGAGGAGATTGAAGATAAGGCCAGAAGAGATGTAGAAAAAGGCTTTTTGTTGCAAGTACATTTTCAAGTGACTTGGAAATTTTGTTGGTTGGTTGTATGGTGTAGGAGCACCTCAAAACATAACGAATCTGAAAGATTCTGGTGCAGGAGCACCCCTTCAACAAGCTAAATATACATCTAAGGGAGAAGACTAAGGTGTAATATGTTTTATACATTTTATGTGTCATGTAGTATTTGTGTTAACATTTCATGTTTGTATGAACCGACCCCACCATCCACCATATGAATCAAGGTCACAAATTAGGAATTCCAATAAGCCAATTTGGACAGCATAGACATTCGGGTATGTGGATGATTAAATCAATGTGTCGAACTGTTTGGAGTTTTGCTGTCTTAAGCCAAACAGGTGTCATGAGATTAGTTAGGGTTTTTTTTCTTGGTTAAGCAAAATTAGAAGAGGAGTGGAATATCAAAAGATAGACAGAGCGTAGAGAGAGGGAATGTTTTTTTTTTTAAGAAATAAAAAAAAAGTTTGTGTACTAGTTTAATCGAAAGAATGTAGTTTGGGGTCATTCCACTAGTGGATTTCTGTGAAATTAGTGGACCTCCGTGTTATTTAGTTTGTTTTCTGTTAAAGTTTAGTTATTTCTGTGTGTTGTTCGTTTGGTTGCAATTGACAGAGAAAGTTAATGGTGTGAATGCAGTGGTAAATCACCAAATATACAATTTATGAGTATATTGCAAGTGTATGAGGGGGATATCTTGTGTGTCTATTGCTAAGGCAGGTTGAATAACAGTTCCTGTGTGTATTACGGATGTAAATGTGTATCCTACAGTTATATGTTGAAAGATACAATTCATGTATATATATCATTTGTATGTGAGAATCATTTTGTGAGTATCCACAGATGTATGTGAAGAGACATTTTCTATGTATATCGCATTTGTATGTGAGTAGCATTCTGTGTATACCTCACTTTTGCATATTAGGAGTTGTATGTATGCAGCAAATGTACATTGTTAATATGCATTGATTTAGATACAAGTAATGACTGGCTGTATCAGGTTAATATGGGAGATGATACATTGGGTTTTCGGCGATAGAAGGTCATACATTGTATATGCAAAGTCAAAGTTTAGTGTTATGCATTTCAGGGTGATATGGATATCGGAGAATAAGTGAAGAGTTTTAAAAGCATTTTTAATATTATCCTATTTATACTGTTGGTTTTGTGGGTTTAATGGGTTTTTAACCTATTTTAAGTGCTATCACTGTGTTGCTCTGCATCACTATACCTTAAACCCTAATCCCTTAACCCTAAACCCTAAACCCTATCCCTAAACCCTAATCCCTCAAACCTAATCCATCATCCCTAAACCCTAAATGCTATCGCTATTCCTAAACCCTCAATGGGCTCGATACTATACCTTAAACCCTAAACCCTCCAACCTTATCCCTAATCCCTATACCCTCGACACTCTACTTTAACCCTAATCCTTTGACCCTCAACCCTATCCCTAAACCCTCAACCCTAAAACCTCAATCCTTAACCCTCAATGTCAAACCCTAATCCCTCAACCCTTAAATCTAATCCCTCTACCCTCAACCCTATCCCTAAACCCTCAACCCTAAAACTTCAACCCTCAACCCTCAACATCAAACCCTAATCCCTCAACCCTTAACTCTAATCCCTCAACCCTTAACTCTAATCCCTCAACCCTAACCCCTATCCCTAAACCCTAAACCCTCAACACTCTACCTTAAATCCTAATCCCTCAACCCTCAACCCTAATCCCTCAACCCTCAACCCTAATCCCTCAACACTCAACCCTAATCCCTCATCCCTAAACCCTAAATGCTATCCCTATTCCTAAACCCTCAACAGGATCGATACTATACCTTAAACCCTAATTCCTTATCCATAAACCCTCCAACCATATCCCTAATCCCTATACCCTCAACACTCTACTTTAACCCTAATCCCTCGACCCTCAACCCTATCCCTAAATCATCAACCCTAAAACCTCAACCATCAACCCTTAACTCTAATCCCTCAACCCTATATCCTATCCCTAAACCCTCAACACTATACCTTAACCCCTAATCCCTCAACCCTAAACCCTAAACCCTAATCCCTCAACCCTCAACCCTAATCCCTCATCATTAAACCCTAAATGCTATCCCTATTCCTAAACCCTCAATGGGCTCGATACTATACCTTAAACCCTAATCCCTTATCTGTAAACCCTCCAACCCTATCCCTAATCCCTATACCCTCGACACTCTACTTTAACCCTAATCCCTTGACCCTCAACCCTATCCCTAAACCCTCAACCCTTGAACCTCAACCCTCAACCCTCAACATCAAACCCTAATCCCTCAACCCTTAACCCTAATCCCTCAACCCTAAACCCTATCCCTAAACCCTCAACACTATACCCTAAACCCTAATGCTTCTCTCTTGGATAATGAAAATAAAGTCTGCAAAAATGCAGTATTTACCATCAACTAGCAAGAGCAAATGTCATCCATTGAAATTAGGAAAGGTCTTGAAGTGCACCTTAACTCTTTAAATTCCTGAGTTGTCCTTGCTTGCATCTCACATCTTGGACCATATTGTGCCCTGTCAATTCTCTGAGTTTCTAGCTCCATCAGTAAAACTTTCTTGCTAAAGTGAATATTCAAATTATATGGCATGTTTTTCTGGCCCATCTGGGGTTCATTATACCAATAGGTGTACACTATGAGAAAAGCTTTGTGTTTGGTACATCCACAATGAATAATTAATAGTGGAAATCAGAAGGATGATCATTATGAGAAAATCTTTGCATTGGGGTACATCCATAGTGGGCAATGAATGGTTGAAATCAGAACCCTTGGTCAACATTAAGTGACCATTTTTTTATTATGATTTTTTTTAAATATCAACATACTCTCTCCACCTATTTGCTTGAATTTAAATCGGGGCCATAAAAATGTGCACACATCTGCTCCCAATGTATAACTTGGGTGTAATTAAAACCATCAACTAGGTAAAATAAACAACTTTGGCCATAAAAATCAACTAGTCTTTTAAAAATAGATATTATTAACTATACATTTTAGATATCAGTAACTATACATTTTAGTACTATTTCTTTCTTGATTTTCTATTTTTAATTAACTAATTTTTGTTTGTTTTAGACAAAATATTACAATCCTCATGAAGATCTTTTCTTGTATAATTTTCTCCTTTTATCTTTGGCATGTCTTTTCCCTCTTAGAAGTTCTTTCAGAAGGATCCTTATTTTATCTTTCGATCTATATGAACTCTAAACATAAATCTATGTTTCTTGATGTCCACCTACTCAAAGATGCAAACGTCTCCTTCCTTGATATTATTATGACATACAAAATATGCCCACCCCGTACTTAGGGCAGGTATATTGTTATGAAATACGCAAATAATCTCCCATTGTTTACTGGTTCTATCCACAAGAACTACTAAACTTTTTCTCTTGGTAATTGTAGAGGACATTCACCTATTTTTGGCAACTCTGCACTCCCAAACCATTACAAAAACTAAGTTATTTTAACCCAATAAATAGTTGATTCCATTGATTTAATACTCTACTTTTAAAGCTTAGAATCATACAAATGTAGATGTTCATATTATAGAAGACTGCATTATATTAGACTATTCTAGAGATCCCTCAGAAAAATGTAATTTAACAAAACTGCTTTGCCTTATGTTAGCTTACAATTAAACCCATTCTTTTTGACACTCTTCTCTTAATAAAGTAAGAGTAATAAGAATAGAAGGAAGAGAATTTGATCTTACTAGTATGCATGGTCGGTTTACATTCCCTGACTTCATTTTCATTGAATAAAAGGTTTATCTGATTTGAAAGGCGGGGCAGAGTTCACTGTCATGTACTTTTCTAGATGATAGGGTCCATAATGTCCAGGGTTCTTCAAAGAAAGGCCTATAACAGAATTAAGTTTTTGTTATACCAATTCTCCTGGTAAACCTACAATTCAAATACCTGCTTTGAAAGTTGAAATAAATTAAATTAGACTTACAATTTTGATTTTCTTCCATTGCTTCAACAATAGCATTGTCTTCTTCATCAGAAACTAATTCAATCAGCAACTTGATGCCCATTGGTTGACTTGAACTGCATCCTCTGTTAGAAGAAGGGCATTTTTTATCTGTATCAATGTTGGTATTCATAAGTTGAAGAGCACTGATATTTTTCACACCATGTTCTTTGAAATGTCTTAACCTTAAAATATGACTTGAATATGTACTTGAACACAACAAAATCTCCAATCTCCATCCCATGATGATTCACAAAATTTTCCCAACCCTACCTAAATTCCATTTTATTTATGGTACCCCTTAATTGCACATCCCACTCATGACCACCTGGGCCTTGCAACACCATATGTTCGTCTGTGTTGTCTATAAACTATGAACCAAATGTAGGAGGAATGCGTTGCCATAAACACATTACACAATTAGATTTTACAAGTTCTTAATAGTATACAGAAAATAAAAGAATGAAAAATAATGTATAGAGTTACCAGTTTTTGTGTAAAGTCTCCAAGAATAACTTTAAAGGAGGCACGCCCATTAAACCAGTTCATTCAACAAGTTGCTGCCCATTGGTTGACTTGAACTATTACTCTATTAGAAGAAGGGCATCTTTTATTTGTATCAATGTTGGTATTCATAAGCTGAAGAGCATTGATGTTTTTCACACACCCTATTCTTTGAAATATCTTAACCTTAAAATATGACTTGGATATGTACTTGAACATAACAAAATCTCCAATCTCCAGCCCATGATGATTCACAAAATTTTTCCAACCCTGCCTAAATTCTAGTTTATTTATGGTACCCCTTAATTGTACATCCTTAAACCCTAAACCCTAATCCATTAACCCTAAACCCTAAACCCTAATCCCTAAACCATAAACCCTAATCCCTAATTATAATTTATGGTACCCTAATCCCTAAACCCTAAACCCTAATCCCTTATCCCTAAACCATAAACCCTATTCCCTAAATCCTCAACCCTCAACACTTAAACCTTAAATCCTAAACCCTATCCCTAAACCCTCAACCCTAAACACAATACCTTAAACCCTAATCCCTCAACCCTAAACTTTCAATCCTAAACCCTATCCCTAATCCCTCTACCCTCAACACTCTACCTTAATCCTAATCCCTCGACTCTCGACTCTAAACGCTATCCCTAAAGCCTCAGCCCTAAACCCTAATCCCTCAAGGTCTTAAACCCTGATCCCTTATCCCTAAACTCTAAATCCTATCCCTAAAGCCTCACCCCTCAACCCTTATCCACCCCTCTTCTCCCCTATCTACCTCACCCCCATCTCTACCCTCAACACTATACATACATACATACCTACATATAAGCATACATACATACATACATACATACAATCATACATACATACATGCTTAATAACCTTGAATATAAAACAATCCAAGGGGGACATAATGCGAGCACATTATAACGCACTCGCGTTATGTCAAACATGACAAACATTGAGCAAACTTTTGTGAAAAAGGAAAAAATGGAAAACAGAACATAACGCAAGTGCGTTATAATGCGCTCACATTATATTTTTCTTTGGGAATCCCAAGCCTTAGGCTTGGGATTTGCTTTGGATTTCTAACCCAAAGGCTTGGGGTGCCTTCCCAATGTCTAGAGACGTGTTTTTGCATATTCTACAGGATTTCACATAATTTTGTTCGTGCTAACCCTCAGATTTGCACGTGTTTCAAGGTCAAACAAATTGAACACCTGGGTAATGTTAGGCTTTCTCTTAGCTATTTAACAATGTAATTTTTTTCACATTTTGACAATGTTAAGCCTTTCATCTTTAATTTCTTTTGTTTGTGTGTCCGTTTTTGGGCCAAAACTAGTGTTTAGTCTTTTTTCATTGTAAATTAACCGTTCATTGAAATTTCAAAAAAATTACATTTTTAGAAACTAGACTCTATTCTACACATATTAAGAAAAAATGATTTTCAATTAGTTTTCAAAATTTATAGGGGTAGCACGGCCAAAATCCTATTTTTTAGGATGTGTCCACTTTGAAAATTAGTAAAAAAATCAAATATTCATTAAAAATTTATCATAAAAATCGGGCATAAACTACATGTTGTTACCTAATTTCTCACCGAAGCGATTTTAAAAATACCCAAAAAAAGTTAACCTTTTGAGGGAGCCACAAAACATGCTATGTTATGTTTTTTTGATAGAAACAACACCAATTTCTGTGGCTCCCTCTTTTGAACCCCTTAATCTATACCATTTAAAAAAAATAGTAGTTTAGAAAGTAGACTCAGAGAACTATGAACATTGTTTTGGTTGCATCTCCAAATTTTGAGTGTAACTATGCTCAATTTCTCATCCAAGTCCAGCATTTCCTGATTTCAGAAAAAAAAAGTGGCCACTTAAGACCACTTTTTGGCCCCCCATCTTCTTGCACTTGCCCTTATTTATTTTTCTATATTCCTAAGTTTTTCCTACACATGTTATTAAGATTGCTTAGGGATAATTAAGTGAGTTTTAGTATGAGTGGGTGCAAGGTTTCAACGTCTTCCATGGGAGTTGCACTTGCCTATTTTAGTCTATTGTGGTGGACTCTTCCCATTGGTCATATTTTCCACCTCTCACCTCTCTTCTAGTCTAGTTATACTCACCTCCTAGCTTGTATTTTGCATATTTTGATTTTGCATCCTCTTAATTCTATTTTTCTTCTGGAGCATTTGTGTTACTCTTAGGGAGACTAACTCTATGCTGCTATTTTGATTTCATATCATTTGCATTCATAGTTTAATATCTATTCATTTGTACTAGTTTTATGGGTTAATCATCTTTTCAAATTCTAACAAGGATGTTATTAATATTATATTAATGATATTTAATGTAGAGAGAAAAGTTCAAACTACAAGGAAATGGAAAAGTGGTACATATGTCTTTTAATGAAGGTATGAAAGGAGAGTATATAGAGGAAGTACACATCACAAATGAAGAAGAAATGAAGATGAAAGGAATAAGACATTATATATAATTGGAAGAATAGGTCTAAAAAGGAGTTTGATGGGGAACCTAATTCAAAAGGGAGTGGATGTCTAGGTAGTACAACCAGAGCAAATACTAGAAAAAATTGATACTGAGACTAGGGACAATCTTCAAAAAGAAATGTAAGGAAAGAATAGGTAGAACAAGCAAAAGAAGTAGAGTAGGAGAAATAAGATGTAAAATAGATGGTCACTCTAGAAAAACAACTAGTTAGTGACCTTATAGGAAAAATGAATATATTACTCAATAGAAACAAACAATTCTATTAGTAATGATGAGCTCAAACATATTCCTTAGCACTCCTATAGGACCACAAGTTTATTTCACTCAAATTTCACCTCTACAAAGGTTAGAATTGTGTGAAGAATTAAGAAGTAGCACTAAGTTAGACCTACCAAATAAATGTCACAATAGAAGAATGTATAGACAAAGTAATTAAGTTAATATAATAGAAGAAACTAAAACTAAAAATTGACTCCTTTGTAGCCATGAAAACATAGTTAGAAGTAGTATAGATTCTGGTAGGACAAATTAGTAGTTGGGAATATGAAAAGAAAAACTAAAGGACTAAATAATCATTGATTATGAGACAAAAGCTAGGTCGAATTCAACTAAAATAGTGTAATGGTCAGAAATATTTAGACATATATAAGTTAACGAGTTGGAAGATACTTGTAATTATGTATCAACATTATATCAATATTGTATGAGTTAGCTATTGATTATGTATGATACCTCAAAAGATTTAGATAGATAACATGGTGACCCAACTTCTACAACTATCAAGGAATTACAACATCATGAGTGACTTAGATGTTTCACAACACCAACAATTAAGAAACCTCCAATAACAACATAGTCAAATGAATGAATTAGAAAGAATATAATCAATTACACAAATAAAGGAGTTGGGGTTAGAAGTAAACATCTACTTATCCTTGTTATCAAAACTTCTCTAAGATATTAAGTAGATCATTTGTACATTGGCATAGCCTACTACTATGATATATTCTTAGTATAAAGATCTTACATTGACATCTCGGTATGGGTACAATGAATTCAAAAAATTGTACTGAATTGGGAAACTTCATATGAGTAGATCAAAAACATCTACAAATATTTTCTACCCTAACCATGGATCTCAACATATTTCCAAGTTTGGAGATATATTTTAATATTAGAGGACTTGGTTTAGAAAAAAATTGGAGACAATAAAATCTCTTTTTGAATAGAGGTAGGTTGTCTTGAGAACAAGAATGGTTTAGGTCATTGGAAGATGTTGGTAGACAAGGAACCAAAAGCAAAACAAAAAATCTATAGTCATCATAAGACTCAAGAAAAATATTGCAACAACATGATTCTGATGGTGTGCAACACCTCTTTAGGGATGATGAGACACAAAATTATACAAAGGGATCATACATCTATACACCTCTATAAGCTATATTCGCATCTAGCTATATCATAAGGAAAGAGATCAAGAGAGATAGAAGTGAAGAAGAAAAGAAGATAATACTACAAATGAATGTAATATAGATACGGGTAACACCCAAGCATATATGATGTATATATCCATGCTTATGGTATGAGATGTACATCATATAAGGAATATACATGATATGAATATATGAATGGAGTTCCCTTTACAATGCATATGAATGTGTAATTTTTTAAAATCATTCTACTACTTATATATGTTTATTTGTCATAACTATTCTAGTTCCTTCTTATTCCATCACCTTGATGGTAACTTTCTAACATAATTAATCCAAACCTAGGGCTTGTAGCTTATTGTCAACAAATTGATTAAGTCTTTATGAGGTGTATGTTATCTCTCTATATATCCCTCTCTTCATAAGTTTATAGCATACTTGCTTAGTAATTGAACGAATTATTTCTTGTGGATTGTTGCTAGTAATAGAATGGTAGTTCTTATTACTTGTGCCCATGTTGAGATGGTATTATGAAATGATATCTTTATAGATTGAGTGTGGTTCTGAAAGTATTCTCTCTATCTCTCTCTTTAACTCTTGTAGTGATATGAAAAGAATCAATGAGAATGATAGATTGATATAGTGATTATTATTCTTTCTCTCTATCTTGGGAAAAGAAATTTGTGCTCATATTTGCATTATGATGAATTTTTTAACATTTGAGTGAGAATTGAATCTCTTGTGCATGGTTAATGAGTGTATCTTCTCTTCTCACTCTATGATGTGTTTTGTTGGTGAAAAAGAATGAGACGTTAGGTGGATAAATTGTTGGTATCTCTCCCTCATTGTATTGTTTGAAAATTGAATGAGGAGACTTTATGGTAATGTCTTTAATCTCTCTCTCTCTCTTATACTTTGGAAGTTGGAATGTGTACTTGAATTTAGTAATTACACGTAATAAAGAAATAAGCATTCTATGCATTCTTATGAATGTGCTCTCATAGGAATGGATTATGTCTTCCTTCTTAATGAATCTAACTCACCTCTTCACCTCGGTTAATGAATCTAAATAATGAACTTCTTAGTGTCTCCTTTCTTCTTGTAGTCTTAGGCTATGGTGTGTGTTAGTACCACATTTGTTGAGCACCCTCAATAGATCGAGCTAGTAACAACTCTCTATTCATTTGTGTTGTGTTTCTATTTTAGAGAATGTGCTACATTGAGAGGCTTGTCACTTATTCCTTATTGAGATGACATAATCTCTCCTTTTGTGTGTCACTAATGTGTCTTCTTCATGCATGTTTGGGTTCTTGTGTATTGTTGTCATGGAGATGACCACCCTTGTGTTTGTGTGTGTGTGTGTGCATTGAAACATTGCTTGTGTTGTATTTGTGAATGCAAAAAAATATTTGGTCTATTTTACCTAACAAATGTCTTTAGTAAAATTTGAGCATTATAAATTTTGTTGTCCCCAAAAAGTTCTCTTGATCTAATGTGTTAATGATCAAAACGATCTAGTGATAGTTTCTTTAAATGCATCCCCTCAACACACAATTCAAATATTTTGTTGTGCTCATTGACAAATAATGGTCATGTTCGAGATTGTCAATAGTGAAATGCAAATAATTTAAAATTTGGAAAAAAAAGGATGGGATCATAATCTTGATTCTATCCAAGCGATAGAATCCCAATTGTAAATATATTTGTGGTGGGAAAATTTATGAATAACATATCAAAGACATTATAAACAGAGTAATGAAGCATAACAGAGTATTGGAATGGGTCTTGGGTTAGTGAATGTGCCAAAAATAGCCCAAAAATATTCTAGAATCATGTACTAACGTTATTAGCACAAGGTGACATAAAACAAAAGGAAAAAATTATAAGGTAGTTCACTTTTCTCATCTACAAAAGTATATCTTGAAATGCAAAAATGATATTTTAATAGACAAAGATGTTTTTTTTAAATTTTCAAACCTATTTAAAGAGATAATTGATGAGGAGTAGTCACTTTGCCAAATTCATTGGGGGCATGCTTTTAGCCTCATTCTTTATGGTGTGGGGTGAATACCTCATTCCTTATCGTATGAGCCAATGCAATCCCATTCCTTATGGTGTAGGGTGGTCAATTCATCAAATTTTTCATGGTATGAGACGAATCTAGTATCATCCTTTATGGTATCAAGTCAATACAACCTCATACACTCTTTGTAAGCCAAACAATTTCACTAATAAACTAACATCCATTTATTTAAAATTTTTATAGTTCTTTAATTTAAAAACCAACAAAAATGCGTAGTTGATGGTCGCTTCAAGTTCAGCTGTCCAAAAACTCATTATCAATGCAAATTATTTACCAAATCACTTACATGTCTGCGCATAAATAATTTTCACTAAAACTCAAAATTATTTTGATTTCAATGTAAAAGAAATAAATAAATTGAGTATTCAAATATTTACCCTTTATGATCTCTTTTTATTTCAAAATGTAATCAATAGATACAAAATATTTGCTAATCAATTTTTTCCCTAAAGATTTTGGATTTCAATATTTTTCATATTAAAAAATTACCAACATATTGTTACTTAAAAGTGACAAAGATAGCATAAATTAATACTGACTATATCTGTGCAGGCTTACAATTTGACAAATAAAAAGGTGCTTAATTTGAAGAGTAAAAAAATTTAGAGGGCTGTTTTTAAAAATTAAATAGTTTAACCATTAAAATTAAGATTTTCAATAATAAATAAGAATCATTTATTATTAGTTCTTAAGGATAGGCCAGTTGGAAAACAAAAATGATAGTTGTTGGTTCAAATCCCTAGATTTACCTTGCACAGTGGAAAGCAGCTCATAGCATGATAGGACCTTCACCATTACACATTTTTAAAAGATAACAAACTAATACATATATTTTTGATAAGTACCAAATAATATATTGTTGCTCCTTACCATGAACCTACCTAATAAATAGGGCCAGCCTAACTAAACAGGCAAACCTACATGATTAATAAGATATGCTCTCCACACAAATATGTATATGTAGCTGAGGATTACAAACAATTCCATTATAATCTAATAAACAATGAAATACTAAACAAGATCTACAAAATAACCATGATCAGGATAATACCAGTGAGACCTAAACTCAATGAAGATCTATGTAATCCAGCTGAATTATTCTTTGTTGGTGTTGGTGATGGTGATGGTGGTAGCGGCTGTCCAATAGGGCCACCTCCCGTTGTATTCTGGCATTTATTATGGAGAGGAACCCCACAAACTAAATCATTCCCTGAGTAACAAGATTCATTAAAAGAATTCAACACAACAGTATCTGGAATGCCTCCTGTCAAGTGATTATTCGACACATTAAACTTATGTAAGCTCTTCTGATTGAAAGGAGGGATTACTCCACTGAGCTCATTGTTTTCCAGATATAATTCCTCCAATCGATTCAAATTGACCAGTGAAGAGGGAATTGCACCACTGAATTTGTTGTATGAAAAATAGATTTGCTTCAAAAACACTAGTTGTGAGAGATCTGGAAGATTTCCAGTTAAATTATTATTACGGAAGCTGAGCACGGTCAATTCTGTGATGTTTGTAAATGCATCCTCTGGAAGAGATCCATTAAGTCTTCTGTTTTCTATGAAGATTTCTGTAACATGCCCAAAT
The DNA here is from genome assembly GCA_027924645.1 of Cunninghamia lanceolata. Lineage (NCBI taxonomy): Eukaryota > Viridiplantae > Streptophyta > Pinopsida > Cupressales > Cupressaceae > Cunninghamia > Cunninghamia lanceolata. Next base: position 2,318,636 of record BSBN01001356.1, on the reverse strand, counting down.
ACAGAGCATTTTATTCCTCTCCACCTACTCTGGGTTTGGCCGTCAATACAAGGAGGTCCAGTCCAATTTGTGTGCAGTTCCCCCTCGAATAAATCTCTCAGTTTTACCAAAGCGATCCTCTCAGTTTCATTATATTGTGCAAATCCAAAATCTGAGCAAGCAAAAATAATGAGGACATAGATAAAGCAAAAGTACTTACAGATTACCATCTGTGCTGCTCAAATGATTTCTAAGAAAGAATCATTCACAAACCATTGATGGTTACATAAGCTTTCTTAAGAATTGTGAGACCCAGCAAACGCCTATTGTAGCTAAAATGTTTAGCTTCGTCAAAACAAGAGAGCATTTTGAACTATCTGCTTGTCATTTAATACATTGAAATAAACTACGCCAGGTCAGTTGTTTTTCTGCTAACGATAAGACAATCATTCGATTATATTTTTTGTGTTTACAGTTTTAATTTCAATGTAGGAACATCTTAATACCGATTAAAACAATGTAGAGTTGTTTTTTCTTTCACATTTAGTGCTTATATTATTCCACAGTGGAGAATGAAATAAACAAACCATTTTAGAAATGAATGGTTTGTGTGTACATTCACATCATCATTCTGTTGGATGGTCAAGCAGTTAATAGTAAATTTATATTTCATACACATCAACAGTGGTAAATATTTGTCCTATTTTTATTAGTCAAATTTGACCTTTGATTGTTGAAAAAGATGTTTAAAAATATGATTTCTAATGGATGTAAGCATGGAGTAGTGAATTGCAAAATAACTTGGATGTATATTGGTATTTTTAGTTCCTCCCTCCCTAGGTATTCTTTTGGATTCACTCCTTGGTACTAATCCACATAGAAAATTGCATAAAAAACATATTTTTTTAAGCTAAAAGTCTGCTTTTTTATTATTTATTTTTAGTGTTTTTAAATATTATTTATCCTTGACATTACAATTGTCTATCCTAATTTTTATCTTAATTTAGGTATGGGACAACCACAACCAATTAAATGTCATTAAATGTCATGTAGAAAACACAATCTATTTTCAAATGTTTGTGTCTAACATATTGGGAACCACTCCAAAATTCTTTTCAATGTAAGCAATTTTTTTTTTTTCTATTATATGTATGCCCCAACTTGTGCAAAGGCTAGACTAACAAATTAATGTTAAATATTATTATTATTGTATGAAATAAAATAATAATAATAATATTTATTAAAATAATAATAATAAATTATTAAATATTATAAAACAATAATAAAATTATTAAGTATTATTATTTATTTATTATTAATATTTATTAAAGATTATTTTTATCTATTAAATATTTGGTGATTCATGGCATTGTGAAAAGCAAAAAAAATAATTTGTTTTTGTATGTGCATGGGGCATAACTTGTGTGAGGGCTAGGTTAAGTAAGTAATGTTGCATGGTGATGGATGAAATTAATGTTTATGTTTAAGTTTTTTTCCATATCGTATGTGTCATAGTTTGCATTACGATGGTAGCTACAAATGCAAAATATGTAGACACACAGGGGGCTAATATGACACATCAAATGGTGGGTTTGTGAGCAATGGATGTATTTTGTTCAAGCTCTGAGATTGTATTGGTAGGTATTTGTGTTTAATTTTTGTTCTCATTTGTGCTCTTAACTTTGTGTGAGCATTTATTTATGTTTGTGTTCTTTTTGGTCTAGAATGCAACAAAATTAGAGGGTTTTGGCCAGGGTATATGGTTCGTGGAGAGCATAAATTTTGTTTTTATTATAGTGTAGTGGTCATGAGTGGGCTAGAGAGTAAATTTGGGGCTTCATAAGATGAGAGTTTCAAAGTTTACTATCATTTTGTGTAGTTGTTGTTTCCATGACATTGTTAGAAATAATTTTTCCTATGTTTGTATTTTTTATGAATGGCTCTCTATTATGTTTGGTCTCAGTGCTAAGGATTGTACCAAAAAATAGAGGATTTTATTGGGGCTTGACCATTAGAATTCATTGGATGCTAAGTAGTAGCATGGTCAAAACAATTTAGTGTGGTTTTGTGTTTGTTTATGAGTGAACTTCTATAACTGTCTTATGTTGTTTGTATCTATGTATATTGTGTATTAAAAAAATCTTACATTTTCCTAGTACACAAATTTAGAGCTTTGCACACTAAGGGTTCCAAGGTTTATTGTCATTTTTTACAATTATTCTATTCATGTTATTTTTGCATTTTTTTGTTTCTAGGTGTTTTTTAAATTTTTGAATGGTTATCTATTGTCATTGCTTTGGGTGATGAGGGTTGTAGGAAATTTAGAGGATTTTCTCAAGGCTTGAGCATTAGGGTTTGATGGGTGTTAAAGAGTAGTGTAGTCAAAATAGTTTTAACACCACATTTGTTGCAATTATTGAAATCTATGATATCACATTTATTTGGGCCATTTTGTTAAATTGTTCACATGTTTTGTTTATGCTTCTACATTATAGATGCTATGGAATGTTGACAAGGGTTGTAGAGCCTAGTTTAATAGTTGCCAAGTACATTTTCTTAAATTTTTACCTATAGTTGAGAACTTTATTTTGTGTATGGTGCATTGTTTGGCAGAGGTGCAAATTTTGTTTATGGTGTAGTGGTCATCACTAGGTTGGAAAGAAAATTTGAGGTGTCACATGATGAGGGTTTTAAAGTTTACTATGATTTTATACATTTGTTCTTTTCATGTCATTGTTGAAAATGGATTCCAAATTAACATTTCTAAAACTTTAATTGATAAATATTAAACAAAATTAGAGTTAAATTACAAAGAGACAATCTCTAAACATAGTCTTGGAGCTAATCACAAAACATAGATGAAATACTACTTCCAACCTAAAAAACATCCAACCAAACTATTGAACAAAAATAATTTCCTTAGTCTAGAACATAACCAATGCAAAATGAGGATGGCATTAGAATAGTTGCCTATCCAACCATGAAAACTATGACTATTTATACAATACTTACTATTTTTCTTCTATATGATATTCCATATCTTATACCAAAACTTATTAGTTCTATTATAAGGAATATGAATTGTCTCCTACCATGTGAACAATCAATCAAAAATTGAGTTAATACCCTATAACAAAAGTTATTAATTTTACACATCTATATTAAATAAGCCCCGAGTTTATGATTGAAATATATAAGCACCTACGAAAAGGATAAGCTTAGCAAGATGCAAGCAACTAACTACATACCATGAATAAGCCATGCACATAATATTAAAACAATGAAGAGAGTTTATAATCCACAAGTTTCATATCTTAGATGTAAATTTAAAGAAAGTATTAAACTATTTTATAGTGTTTGTATATATTCAAGTTGTGCATAACTTGTCATAGTGTCACCAAACCAAATTCTGTGTAGACCAAAATGCCTATTGTCTCTAGTGTTTAATTGCTTTGAATTAATTATGTGCTTTAATTAATTTTAAAGTTTTAGTTTGAGTCTTTCTTCAATTCTTATTCATTTTAAGGGTTTTTTAAGCCAAGGTTAGTCTCCAAGACTACCTTGCTAAGAAAATGCTATTTAGCAAAAAAGAAAAAAACTATTTTCTAATGCTTATGTAAATGAGTGTTGTGTGGAGCTTGCCTGGTGTTAGCTCATCAAATAGAATTTTGTTTTCCTATTATTTTTTTATTTTTCATAATTCTACAAATCACCAGATATTTAATAAATAAAATAATAATAATATTTAATAGATAAATTGATAATAAATAAATAAATAAATAATACTTAATAATATTTATTATTATTATTTTCTATTATACTTAAAAGGCCTAGTTGTTGTATAAAAAAACTAATATCATGCCTTCAACATTCATGTTCATAAAACCAAGCCTGTTGGTGATTGTTTTAACACAGTCATAACAATAGTTAAAATTCACATAAAATGAACCTAACTGACTTGAAAGATATGAAGGAATAGGTTAAGATTCACTTAATCCCAAGTTTAATATGGTCAGGTCTTGACCTATTGGGCAAATTCAGTAGGTTGATGTGAAGCTATAATGTTCAAGGGGCCTTACATGATTTACGGTTTCTTGTTGGTTTACTAGACTCAAACTATGCAAAAGATCATAAATTATCAGCAAGTTGTTCATTCCTTTTGCATAAAAGTGTTATTGTGCTGCAAAAGCCTTAAAGGGTTCTCTTGAATTATTGTAGCTTTCTCCTCTTAAGTATTTATGAAAACTGACTACTAACAACTTAGTTATGCATACTTTTCAAATATGAAACAATTTCCTTTAAATTCCTGCATTTTAAGCTAAGCATTTTTCAGATGGGTTGGGAAAAGTTAGAAAGATCTAAACTAAACTTCATTCATTCTACCAAAGGATCTAATTGTTTTGTTATGCACTTTATAAATCATATAGTAACTTGATCAAATCCACAAACAAAAACCTTAAGCGTAAGTTCTGAGCATTTTCACAAACATACATTTAAGATTGCAAGCTCTAAGAGAAAATGTTTCAAACATAATGAAGAGAAAGAAAACACTTAGAAGATAGATGTAGAATTCTATATTCAATTGTATTAGAAACAGACAGTCATATAAGGTTTACAATGTCTGAATGACTCTTAGCTTCATTGATCAAATTACAGAAAAACTTACAAGCTTTACAGATACAGCAAGGAGGCAGGATGTTCCACACGCTCCTTGTTGTAGACACAGGTGACCTCCTTCTATTTCTAAACTAAAAGGTCCCTCTATTCTAAATGTTGAGATAAACTACAACTGTTAGCTATTTTCTAAAAAATCCCTATGTAACCTTTTTACAGTGTAGAGAGGCACAATATATAGACTTTGATTGTCCTCAATACAGCTCAAAACCTTAGTTAAACAATGGTTCAAACCTTTGGTTATAGTAATAAATGGTGGAGGACAAGCCTCCCAAAATATCTCTTAGCATACATCAAATCTGGCTGAAATATGTCCTTCTAAAAGCCCTTAGCAGCTCAATAATAACTTCTGTTGTCTATTGTAATGATGTCTTCAACTGCATTTTGTCCTCATCAATGAAGACCTTTGACTTCCTCACCCTTCATCCTTATCTTCCTCTTTTCCTGAGATCGGATCCCTTCCATGATGTCATCGCCATCAAGCTTCAGCTCCTTCTAGTCACTTCTCACCACCATCCTTATCTCTTTTTGCCTCCTATGATCTGATCCGTCTTTAAGTTTCACCTGCACACTGCCACTGTGTCTCAGCGACTCTGTAATTCCCAGCTACTCCCAAGAGCTCCTTCAACCCTACAATAAATAGTCAAGGGATAAGTATCATCATTTAATAAATCAATAAAAAAAACATTTCACTTTAGACCCAACTCAGAATATGCAAGCATAAGTATCGGGCCATGAAATTTCAACATCTGCAAACATCTGTGTGCCAAAAATATATATACAGCGTCCAAAAATGGCCAGGTCAACTATCGTTGACCAAAACATGCATCGGGTGCCAAATTGGCTTCAAAATCCATCACTTTGTTTTCCTGCCCTTTTTGCCTGTCCAAATCCTTGTATATGGCGAATGCATGTCTTCCTTATATATCAGGCTTGTATATCTTAATATACAAGCACCAAAATATGCAAGGAAATTTCTATTTTGAATTTCTATTTCGAATCTAGCTTGTATGCATAAATCGCGTTGTATGTCAGAATCATGCAATGAAAATATACAAGCCAAAATACAACTGGCAGGGTCCACTTCACCTTCCTCTTTTGTATCTCCGCAATGCATAAAGCAATGTATGTTTTGAAAAATATATACAAGCACGGACACATATAGCGAATACTCCCCATTTGATAGCCCTTTCAAATCTTCGGCTTGTATATATGACAATGTATCTCGGCTTGTATGTAGAAATATACAAGCCTGAAATGTACAATGATTTAACATTGTTTAAAAACCTTTTCAAGTCTACGCAATGTATATATCAAGGCATATGGCGAATGTATGTAAGAGACATACAAACAAAAGATGCAGCTGGCAGAATTTAACCAAACATTCATTTAACTCTAAAACCATTTCGGGTCCACCTTGTATGTATAGATAAAACCTTTATTTAAAATGCATACAATCAACCCTATATATGAAAGCGATATACAACGGCCACTGTATATGCAATATGTAAGCGACCCAACATGCAAACAACCCTGTATATGAACCCAATTGCAAATGCGACTAAGTATAAAATGACTTTGTACATACAAATGACCCTGTATATGGAAAGTGATATACAAAGGGGTTTGTATACAAGTGAACTTTTATACAAAGGGCCCTGTATATGCAACCCGATATACAAGCAGGTTTGTACATACAAACAACAAACCCTTCTCTTGTACATTTTACCAAAATGATCATAACTTGCAAAATATGGTGAATTTTAAGATGGTTCAAAAAGCAACCCTAGCTCATTTTTCACAAGGAATCCAACCATATCATGCCCTAGTACTAAAATACATTTTTTCTCTATTTTTAGCAAAGTTTGCAATTATCACCCTCCTTTTCCCTTTACCACCAAGCAAAACAACACACACAAGCAAAAAGCAAAAAACACTACAGGGGTCCTTATTTTGCCTCGGAGTAAAATGGGGCGTGTTGTGAACATCACAACAACTAGCAACCAAACAAAATAATTAAATTCAAAGCATTTCAAGAAAAATAAATGAAATAAATCCATAACTTCCAACTATCTTTCTGTAAATTATTATTCAACTTGAGACCTAAGGTATTCAATAAGGGTGCATGAATTTTCACTTTCATTTTAGGTGTGTGCACGTGATTAATTATCTTCATCTTGAAGATTGGTTGAATAAACTAGTGACTGACATTAGCCTACGTAGTTGAGGATATTCCCTCATAGCTGATTGGATGGAGCCTTGCTGCCAGTGAGCGTCTATAGCCCCGGCAAGGTTATTGTTACAATTCTCCTAAGTAGAGCCCCACTGCCAGCGAGTGTCCATAGCCCCGATAGAGTTACTTAGATGGCTTAATCTAGATTTTCAGTATAATCCAATTTTATTTATTTATATTTTCACTTTTATATTTTGTACTTCTTGATATTTTGATAGAGATTTCATAAGATTTTGTAGTCGTAACTTCATGATGCAAGGAATGGACACTTGCTAAAATTAAGCTGAGAATTGTAATGGTAGCAAGGGTGACCTCATATTTTTCACCTAATATCTACACTGGTAGGTTCAACAAACCCAAGGATTTTAGGTGTGTCATCATGATAAACTTCCTTTGAATTCTCAATCACTATTATTGAATACAAAATTTGAGGAGCTAAACAATTCTCTACATTCATGACAGTCACCACAAGTTATGCATAAATTGCAAATGATTATCCTGAATATTCTAAATTTTATACTGTTTTCAATGGCTATTAGCTTGCTCCTTAATACTCTATAGAAAAATAAAGATCCTTGCTGAGAAGACAACAAACAAACTAACAACAGACTACACAAACAACTGTACAAACAACAAAATAGAAAGAAAAACAAAAAAAAATAGAAAGAAACAAAACAAAATTGTACAACAAACTAACCCACAACAACAAACAACAAAAAGAAAACAGCAAAGGGAAATTGTACACTACTTACACTATATTACACAAAAATGGACCGCCCTTTACCTCAAGCTTGGAAGTAGTGTTTCAAATGTTGGCCATTAACCGGTAATGGTACATCTTCCTCAGTCAAGGTCTTGAGTCTAAATGTGTTGTCTCCTATTATTTTTGAGACTTGCAATGGACCTAACCATAGTTTGTCAAATTTTCCATGACTCCCCTTCTTTTCATGTGCTTTATCCCAGCACATCACTAAGTCTGATATCCTAAATGTTTTGACCCTTGCCCTCTTATCAAACCACCTCTTAACTACTTCTTGATGTTTAGCAAATTTCTCAATGGCTTGACCTCTTTTCTCATCCAGTTGTAACATTTGTACTACCCTGGCTTCCCTGTGATTATCAAAGCCTAAATACTCATTGGCAAACTTCCAGATTGGTATTCTTAGATTTACTGGAAGTATGGGATTGATCCCATAAACTAAATGATAAGGTGTACTTCCTAAAGCTATTTTAAACTTGGTCCTAACTACCCACAATGCATACTTTAATAGGGTATTCCACTCTCTAGGACTCTTTGCAATTAGCTTCTTGATTATATCTAATAAAATTTTGTTTGTAGACTTAGCTAATCCATTACCTTGAGGGTAATAATTTGAAGAAAACTTTAAAACAATCCCATTTTCAAATGCCCATTTAGAAAATTTTAAAGAAGAGAAAGCAGGGCCGTTATCACATACCAATGAATAGGGAGTTCCAAACCTAGTTATTATGTTTTCTTCAAGGAACTTGAAAACTACCTCAGTCATGGAGAACTTATAGTATGTGGCTTCAGTCCACCTTGTATAGTAGTTTGTTACCGTCAGTATGAACTTGTGTCCTGCAGAAGATGGAGGATTGATGACTCCGATGAAATCTAGGCCCCATTGTGCAAATGGTCTTGATTCAATCATAGGCTGTAATGGATTGGCCTGATTTCTTCCCTTAGTCGCTGTAGTCTGATAGGTGTGGCAACTCTTGATGTGACTCTCTATGTCTTTGAACGTCATAGGCCAATAGTAGCCTACCCTCAATATTTTGTGTGTTGTAGCTAGATGGGAACCATGGCCGGTTCCATACTTGTCGTGTAGTTATGTCAACACCTTATCCACTTCAGCTCTGTTTAGACATCTCAAATAAATTCCATCATGGTTCTTCCTGAATAGAAGTCCTCCTTGAACCATATACTTTTGAGCTTTAATCTTCAAATCTCTCCTCTAAGAAGCTTTCATCCTATTTGGGTACTTTTCAGCTATTAGAAAAGTGTTTAGATCATCATACCAGCCTAATGTGTCATGGGAATTCAACACATACTACTATTTTATCAAATTTAGGTCTGTGTTTGCTATTTTCTGCACCGACACCTGCCCTTTGATCAGTTTCATGGGAATGATTTCCATGTTGAACTCCTGCAGTGTGGTGATCCATTCAGCCCTCTTTTCCCCAGGCTCATTCTGCATCAATAGCATCTTTACTACTGCGTCTGGCACTATGGCTTTGACCTGGCTGCACAAATTATAATGCCTGAATTTCTTCACGGCCCTCATTAGTGCAAATGCTTGTTTTTTAGTGTCTAAATATCTCAGTTGTGTATCCTTCAGTGGCGCGTTCATAAAAGCTATGGGCTTTTCCTCATTGTCTACACCCTTTTGCATCAAGCCAGCCGCGACTAAATGGGAGGATGCAAAGGAATATATGTAAAATGGATTTGTGTAGTTTGGACTTGTCAGTACAGGGGCATTAGAAATGGCCTCCTTAATATCTTCAAACGCTGCCTTAGCCACGGGTGTCCACTCTATTTGCGCATCTTTCTTCAACATGGCATTTAATGGCTGCACGATTTCTGCAAAACCTATGATGAACTTCTGAACAAAGTTAATTTTTCCAAAAAATGATTTCAACTCTTTCCTACTATTTGGTATTTGCAAATTTTTTATTGATTCTATTCTATCTGGGTCAATCGATATTCCAGTTTCAGAAATGACATGCCCTAGTAATTTACCTTTAGTTACTCCAAATGAACATTTCTTAGGGTTAAGGGAAATTTCGTACCTCTCACATTGCTTAAGTATTTTCCTAAGATCTTCAGCGTGAGTGGGTGCATCCTTGGAATACACAATCAGATTGTCCATATACACAACAACGTACTTACCTGATAACCCACGTAATGCAATGTCCATGGCTCTCTGAAAAGTGGCACCTGCATTGATCAGACCAAAAGGCATTCTTCTATATGCATAATTTCCCCATTTACAAGTGAAGGTGGTTTTTAATCTGTCATCTCTATCAATTAAGACCTGGCTATAGCCTGAGAAACCATCTAAAAAAGACATCATCTTTGCCCCGTTTACTGCTTGCAGCACTTCGTCTATTGGAGGCAGAGGATAATTATCCTTTTCAGACGCTTTGTTCAAATTTCTAAAGTTTACGCATAACTTGATGTCTCTATTTTTCTTCCTCACCAGTACTAGGTTAGCTACCCAGGCTGAGTGTTTGACTGGAAAAATTATTCTAGCAGATAGCAATTTTTTAACTTCCTCAGAGATTAAAGGCTCCAAAATGGCATTCATTGACCTTTGTTTTTGCCTAAATGGTTTAAAATCTAGTCTCAAAGGTATCACGTGAGTTATGATGGATGTATCATATGTTTTTGAGTCTTCATATGTCCATGCTATGACGTGTTTGTATTCTTTGAGGACACCTAAAATTTCTTTTCTTATTTTCTCAAAGCAAGCCTTTCCAATTAGCACGTTTTGTGGACTTTGCTCTGTCCCTAAGTTGTGTGAATCACACTTACCCCCTTCTGCTTTGGGTAAGTCTTTCTGTCTTATTACCCCATCAAAGTAAAAAATATGCTCTAATTTAATTACTCCTTTGGGTAAGAAGTTGCTCTTTAGGTTGATTATATCCTCTTCGTCCCATGTTACCTCAGGCCTTTCTTGTTCGTCAATGATTTGAGCCTCAAATACCTCATTACAAGTCAAAAAATCAATAATTTGTTGATCCCCTCCAAATACCTAAAAATACGTAACATTGTCCAAGATACTGGGAACATTAACTAATTCAACAACAAGTCGCCTCAATCCTAACAATGTCAATGGTTCTAATGTGCTAGCAGCAACTGCTAGCACATCTGGTCTACGGTTCATTTCTCTAGGGATATGCTCTATGTTGAAAGCATCAAATGAATCTATTAAACCCCATACTCTATATCTGTAACAAATCATTTTCTTGTAATTGCATGCATATAGTTTCCTTATTTGTCTGACCACTAGCTCAGAATCTGAAAATACCTTAATCGTTTTCACCCTTTTCTTGATGGCCATGACAAGTCCCAAAATTAAGGCTTCATATTCAGCAATATTGTTAGTACAGGAAAACTGCAGTCTATATGCTGCCAGATATGATTTATCCTGAGGATCTATGAGTTCAACACCTGCACCCACACAGTATTTTGGTTTGGACCCATCACATTTGAGTGTTCACATGCCATCTTTACCTCTCTGACCTTTTACCTTGGCATGCTTTGTCCCTTCTATCACTTGTGAGGCACTGACCTGTTTATTCATGGGTATTTCTGTTTGGTCAACTTCCATATTTGTATTTTTAGTCTACAAATTAGAAAGACAATTAGCCTTGTCTTTTACCCTTTCCTTTTCTAAATTTGAAATCAGAGCATCTACATTATTCTGAAAGTATCTCTGTGGTTGATCAGGATTCACATTTCACTCTCGGAGCCCTACATCCCTCACGCATTTTTTGTATTTATATTCAATGATGTCTTTACAGATTCCACATCTCTCCTCAGAATGTGGCCTATCATGAACTCTACATCTTTCCTTATACAGTTTACATTGGACTGGTAGATTTTGTTTAATGCATTCTTCCAGCTCTTGTCTAATAGCATAACCAAATTTGTTCATTGCACTTTCTTCTTCATCCAAAGAATTTCCATTAGACTCAATGAATAATGTCATTTCACTGCTAACATGTTTTTTCTAAACTTTAACATCATAATCTCTTCAATTTGCACCCCATTGTTAGTAATCCTATAAACACTAGGTTCAACAGCAGCATATAATATTTCATTCGTTCGATTATACTCTGTTATCATATGTTTCATCTTGGGTTCTGCCTCTATCCTAGTCTGGTTTGGGACACCTCTCCAAGGTAGTCACATATGTGAAAAATTAGTAGCCATATATTCGTTTAATGTCTTGGACCAATCCCTACTCATCAACATTCCATAATTCATGGGTATATCCACTATTTGAATGTCAATGAATTGGCTTACCCTAGGGTCTAAAGCTAATTGCATCTGAATGTTCATTAGTTCTCCTATTACACTAACCTCAGTTTTATCTAACTGTGTGACAACCTTGGCAGATCTTGTGGGAGTTAGCCCTAGAGTTTTACATATCCCTAAAGGCATTATGTTGGCCGATGCACCAGAGTCTACCATGCAATTGTGTATGTTCTTCTTACATAATCTAACAATTAACAAGAAAGGAGGAGCATCCTTCTTATCAGCATACATTACTACATTTGTATTGGAAGGGTGTTCAACTTTCTTGTTTTTTTCTTTAGGCAGTGAATCTCTATTAGGAACAACTATATCAGTAGCAACCTCATCTGTCATGGATGTATCTAGAGATTTTATAAAAGCATTTCTGATCCTTGGAGTTTTCAATAATTCATTCAGAGGTATACGGACCTTAATCTTCTTTATTTCCTCTGACAGGTAACTCATTAATCTTGTTGTCTCTATTGTTTCAATTTTACTTGTTTGGACCTTTTGTACTATTGTTCTACTATTTGTATGATGATTAGCTTTAAGTATGGCAGGATTGTTGCTAGCATTTTGATCTGGGGGTGTATTGAAGTTGTTAGGAGGGATGGAAGTGGTGAAAGGTCCTCCTGGCCTAGTGTTGTTCCTCAAATTGTAGGTGTGGTTTTTATTTGTTTGTTGAAAAGCCTGCACCTCTTCTATTTCAGTTAATACTTCATTTTCAGTTTCAAAAGGAAACTAAAAAGCATTTAACACAAAGGATGATTCAGGATAAAAATTTTCACAGAAGTATGGTTCATCCTCTAACAATTGATCTTCTTTCTCTTCTGTAGTTGCAAAGGTAAAGGTTTCTAAAACTAAAGTTGTATCATACCCTGAGGGTACTACCTCATTACCCTTGGGAATGAGAAATTTAGAAGTAGGAGGCTGCACATGTATATTAAAAATGTTGGCTGCTAAATGGAACTGTGGACAGTCAAGCTCAGCATGGGCATTGGTATTGTGAAATCTACACCAATTTTTTAGTGATGTATTGGCCATTTGGATGCCAGCTTCTTGTTTTACATCATGATTATCTATATTCTCAAAAAGAGAAGCTAGAGTACCGTTGTTTGGTCCAGTGTTTCATGTTTTGGGTGGCCTAGGTTGATTCTAATTTTTGTTATTGTTACCTCAGGCCCTGTTGTCTATCATTGGCCCTCTGTTTTGCATTGTTTGCCCTTGGTTATGACCCTAATGCTGATTATAATTCTGGTTCTGATTTGGGTTTTGACCTTGGTTGTTATTCTGGTTATGGCTCTGATTGTAGTGTTGATTTTGATTTGAATTATAGTTCTGATTTTGGCATTGGTTATAATTCTAATTTTTATTGTATCCTTGGTTACCTCTTCCGTAAAGATTCTCATTTCTTAGTTGTGTCACTTCGGTGGTCAATCTTTTCAAATGTGTAGTGATCTCTTTGATTTCTTCCCTTTCCTCTTGTGCTTTTGCCACAGTTGTATCTCTACGAGGTTGGAAGAAACGCTGACCAATATTCTAACTATTATTAGTAGTGTTACCCATATAAGGAGCTATAGCTTGGATTGGGGTAGGAGTATACACAAGTGTGTATGTTGGAACCAGATTCAATAATAGAGTGTGATGCATAACGGCTCCATTCCAAGGTTGTGCCTGATTTTGCACCCCAGAATTTCCTCCATTAACAAATGGACTATAAGTTGTATGCCTCATCTCTTGGTTTACTGAGGCTGCCTCTTTATAGGCTTTGGATATTGAATCTATGTCAGGTTTTCTTTTGACAAACATGGCAGTTAAAGGATCCAAGGCAACATAGTACATGGCTAACAAGGTATCATCATCCATAGTGTAAGGGTCTACCAATCTAGAGTAGGCCTTTTGAAATTTGTCATTGAAATTATCAATCAACTCTCCCTCATCTCTTTTTATGGTAGCCAATTTGTGATACAAGATGCAAGGATCAATGGGTCCTCTAAATCTAGATAGGAATGCTTCTTTCATAAGTGACCATGAAGAAATGTAGCCATTGGGTAAGTTTACATACCAGTTAGAGGCCTGTTCATTGAAGGTGTAGGGGAACAATCTACACACAATGTCCTCATGCTCTAATCTAGCCCTAAAGCATGCCTCCTTGAATATTCTAATATGATCTTCTGGATCCTAATGTGACTGGTATTTAGGACATATCTTCTTAGGATTTTTGGGCATCTCATGATAATCAAGGAACACTGTGGGAGAATGGACATTGAAATAAGCCATTGTAGGTGCTTGAGCTTGACCTGGGCCTATAGGGATACCTGGATTTAGTGGTGGGATTGAATTTTTTGGAGGACTAGGACCTCTAGGAGTACCTAAACCAAGATTTAAAGATCTAAATGAAGAAATGTCAGGACTCACAATGTTATGGATAGTATAAGGGGATCCAGGGGGTGTGTTAGATGAGCCTCCTAGATGTGTTACTTTAGGGTTCCAAATCAGAGGACTCTTACTTTGTCTTATATCAGGTAACTACACAAATATCGCTAGAACTAGATCTAGACCTAGTCACTCTACTGTTATTATTAGCCAGTTTTTCTTGAAACAAACCCTAACTCGAATGGGGCCCTCCTTCTAGCGCCAGAGAACTGTTGGTGATTGTTTTAACACAGTCATAACAATAGTTAAAATTCACATAAAATGAACCTAACTGACTTGAAAGATATGAAGGAATCAGTTAAGATTCACTTAATCCCAAGTTTAATATGGTCAAGTCTTGACCTGTTGGGCAAATTAAGTAGGTTGATGTGAAGCTGTAATGTTCAAGGGGCCTTACGTGATTTAGGGTTTCTTGTTGGCTTACTAGACTCAAACTATGCAAAAGATCATAAATATTAGCAAGTTGTTCATTCCTTTTGCATACAACTGTTACTGTACTATAATATCCTTAAAGGGTTCTCTTGAATTATTGTAGCTTTCTCCTCTTAAGTATTTATGAAAACTAACTACTTTCAACTTAGCTATGCATACTTTTCAAACATGAGACAATTTCCTTTAAATTCCTGCATTTTAAGCTAAGTATTTTTCAGATGGGTTGGGAAAAGTTAGAAAGATCTAAACTAAACTTCATTCATTCTACCAAAGGATCTAATTGTTCTGTTATGCACTTTATAAATCATATAGTAACTTGATCAAATCCATAGACAAAAACCTTAAGCGTAAGTTTTGAGCATTTTGACAAACATACACTTAAGATTGCAAGCTCTAAGAGAAAATGTTTCAAACAAAATGAAGAGCAAGAAAACTCTTAGAAGATAGATGTAGAATTCCAGATTCAATTGTATTAGAAATAGATAGTCATATAAGGTTTACAATGTCTGAATGACTCTTATCTTCATTGATCAAATTACAGAAAAAAAACTTACAAGCTTTACAAATACAGCAAGGAGGCAAGATTTTCAACATGCTCCTTGTTGCAGACACAGGCGACCTCCTTCTATTTCTAAACTAAAAGGTCCCTCTATTCTAAATGCTGAGATAAACTACAACTATTAGCTATTTTCTAAAAAATCCCTGTGTAACCTTATTACAGTGTAGAGAAGCACAATATATAGACTTTGATTGTCCTCAATACAGCTCAAAACCCTAGTTAAATAATGGTTAAAACCTTTAGTTACAGCAATAAATGGTGGAGGACAAGCCTCCTAAAATATCTCTGAGCATACATCAAATATGGGTGAAATATGTCCTTCTGGAAACCCTTAGTAGCTCAATAATAACTTCTGTTGTTTGCTGCAATGATGTCTTTAGCTGCATTTTGTCCTTCTCAATGAAGACCTTTGACTTCCTCACCCTTCATCCTTATCTTCCTCTTTTCCTGAGATCGGATCCCTTCCATGACGTCATCACCATCAAGCTTCAGCTCCTTCTAGTCACTTCTCGCTGCCATCCTTATCTCTTTTTGCCTCCTGTGATCTGATCCATCTTTAAGTTTCACCTGCATGCCGCCACTGTGTGTCAGCGACTCTGTAATTCCTAGCTACTCCCAACAGCTCCTTCAACCCTGCAATAAATAGTCAAGGGATAAGTATCATCATTTAATAAATCAATAAAAAAAACATTTCACTTTAGACCCAGCTCAGAATATGCAGGCATAAGTATCGGGCCATGAAATTTCAACATCTGCAAACATCTATGCGCCAAAAATGCATATATAGCATCCAAAAATGGTTAGGTCAACTATCATTGACCAAAACATGCATCAGGCACCAAATCAGCTTCAAAATCCATCGCTTTGTTTTCCCGCCCTTTTTGCCTATCCAAATCCTTGTATATGGCGAATGCATGTCTTCCTTGTATATTGGGCTTATATATCTTAATATACAAGCACCAAAATATGCAAGGAAATTTCTATTTTTAATTTCTATTTCGAATCCAGCCTGTATGCATAAATCATGTTGTATGTCAGAATCATGCAATGAAAATATACAAGCCAAAATACAACTGGCGGGGTCCACTTCACCTTCCTCTTTTGTATCTCCGCAATGCATAAAGCAATGTATGTTTTGAAACATATATACAAGCATGGACACATACAACGAATACTCCCCATTTGATAGCCCTTTCAAATCCGCAGCTTGCATATATGACAATGTATCTCGGCTTGTATGTAGAAATATACAAGCCCGAAATGTACAATGATTTAACATTGTTTAAAAACCATTTCAAGTCTGCACAATGTATCTATCAATGCATATGGCGAATGTATGTAAGAGACATACAAACAAATGATGCAGCTGGCAGAATTTAACCAAACATTCATTTAACTCTAAAACCATTTTGGGTCCACCTTGTATGTATACATAAAACCTTTATTTAAAATGAATACAAGGAAAAAAGACATACAATCGACCCTATATCTGAAAGCGATATACAACGGCCACTGTATATGCAATATGTAAGTGACCCAACATGCAAACTACCCTATATATGAACCCGATTGCCAATGCAACTAAGTATAAAACGACTTTGTACATACAAACGACCCTGTATATGGAAAGCGATATACAAAGTGGTTTGTATACAAGTGAACGTGTATACGAGGGGCCCTGTATATGCAACCCGATATACAAGTAGGTTTGTACATACAAACAACAAACCCTTCTCTTGTACATTTTACCAAAATGATCATAACTTGCAAAATATGGCAAATTTTAAGATGGTTCAAAAAGCAACCCTAGCTCATTTTTCACAAGGAATCCAACCATATCATGCCCTGGTACTAAAATGCATTTTTTTCTCTATTTTTAGCAAAGTTTGCAATTATCACCCTCTTTTTCCCTTTACCACCAAGCAAAACAGCACACACAAGCAAAAAGCAAAAAAAATAGTAGGGGTCCTCAATTTGCCTCAGAGTAAAATGGGGCATGTTGTGAACATCACAACAAAACCAAGTCTTAACATCACCCCCTACAACTAGCCTACAACTAACATAAACTTTGAGAGTACACTAAAAAGGAGCTAATAGCACACTACTTAGCAATAGGGAAAATTACGTAGGTCCAGTCATCCTATGCAAACCCTTATCACTACAATTATAAAAACAAGATTTAAAAAAAAAAGACAATAGATTTTACTACTTGAGCTAATACCTCCATAGCCTCCTTAGAACTATCATTGTCACAACAATCAGAAAAAGTTGCCATTGCATCATTCATGAGAACCACCTTTAAACATTTTGTAGTCTCCTCTATCGCCTTCTAAAGACACTCCTACCTCCATTTTTCCTTATGTAGATGCTCAAGGATATAATTCTTGAGAATACCTTAGATTGATGGACAACACCCTCAATATCATCATGGATCAAGTACGAACCAACTTTCCAATATAATATTAATGCCTTGCTCAAGGTTTGAGCCATGTCGAAGATATTTCTCCTCCCTTACGAATGCCTAGGGTGTAATAGTAAATTGGCCATGGCCTCCTAAATACCCATAGATGGAGAACCATCTATGTCCTTTGCAAGTTCCTATTGATAATGATTTTACTCACAATTATACATAGATAGATTTTCTACAATAGAAACCCCTATCTCTCTTGAAAGATAACAAATCTAGGAAGAATTTGTTAGCCCAAGGATCTGATAGTTAGGTCTTGACACACTTGTCATCACTCAGGGTTTTTGTATTGTTGTTTTCACATGGGGACTTACAAAGGCTGCATTTATTGTTCTTGATCCAAACAATTTTTTGCAAATATCACTATTATCCTGCACGATATGCACCTATTCTACATATATCTCATTAGATTTCCTCATTAGAATATAAACTTTGAGACGATTCATGTACATTGAAGATAACTTTGATCAGTTCTTTTGAAACGATCTCTATTTTACTAAAAGTTTTGATCAATTCTTTGGAAATCACTTAAAGATTATCTTTAAACTAGCAGATTTATGGTACCTATTGTTGATTGTTAGGAACATTGAGAGGGGGGGTGAATTAGTGTTCTACAAACCTTTTCTTGCACTTTCACTTTCAACCATTTCAAGGAATTAATCAAATAGAAGCATAATATACAAATGAACAGCATCCACAAAAGCATGACACATAACACCAATATTTTACATGGAAAACCCAAAAGGGAAAAACCCCAGAGAGGATTAACTCTCAAATATATATTGCAATCTTTACAAAAATAATGTTTGGGCTTCGTCACTCCATGGGACTAACATTTTGGCTCACTACCATGAAGTACAACTAGGTTTAGCAGGCTCACTGCCTCAACCCTAAACCTAGCAAGATTACAATAAGGGTTGTTAAACCCTAAGGGCTATTAAACCCTGATGAAGGCTTACTACCTTGATGACAAAAGATTGCTTTCAATCAGATTCCACATGAAAACTTAATACTGCTTGAGAATCTATCACTATACCATGGTGCAGTCATTTAGCAACTGAATTCTGAATCCCAATTCTTCATCACTATTGATCTTCTAACTCTGCTCTTCTATTCACATGATCACATTCACACCCACATCAGACACACATTCAACTAAAACTCATATCTCTTATATATCCGCATCATGATCTAATCCATAATTAGGTCGGCATCCAAGAAGTGAAACGTGTACATAGAAAGATGTACCTTGTTGGCTTGATCCAATGCACTATATGTTATGCAGACCCAAATATTTTCCCAAATGTGCTCATATAGGTTGGCTCTAATCATTCAATTACTTGCATAGATCCTCCAAACATTAACTTTTCTCTATACAAAGATTTAACATACTAGTCAGCTTCTTTCTTAAGAACATGCTTAACCAATTCATCTGCTAACTTACAACTTCTATTGTGAATCACAAAACACTTCCAAATATGCATCATGGACTCTTTACACATTCCCAATTGTACCATCATAACTACAAGGCATTATATCATCTTGCAGAGAAGTACGGACCATCAGAACTCAGACTCTATCTCTATCAAACTCTATCAAACACTATGCTGATACTTAGCAGCTTGTAGCTAACCTTCTGGTGGACTTCAAATCTCCTAACTCAAGAATAAGACACTTCATACAAGTGTTTACAACACCTTAAAACTACATAACAAAATACTTATCTTCGAAGGAATGCAGACCACTGCACTAGACCCTGTTCACTATTCCTACTATACCTTTGCTTATCCGAGCTTAGACAATTCTTCAAGATGACTTTCAGAGGAGATCAAGACTAAACCTTTGAAGCATAACACTATCAAATAACTAAGAACAACATACCTAAACTACATTAACTGATCATCATCTACAGAGACATACTATCTGACTTATTGTCCTCTACTCAAAATACTTTCTATACTTAGCCATTTTTTGTCAATTGGACCTGGGATCCAACATGTTCTTCCAAAGATATCTCTTCTTATCATGGTGATAAGATCTTTGAGCCTTGTTTCCATCAATGACAACATAAAAGTCAATAATAGAGTAGTGTCTCTTGCCAACAATCTCCCTCTTGGGCATTGATGGCAAAACTTAGTGAAAAATGCTTGACTGCTTCCCCTTACTATATACACTTTATTCTCCTACTCCCCTTGAGATGTTTATCCATTTTTCACTAATCTACTTCTCCCTCCTTTGACATCAATGGCAAAGGGTGTGAACCGGGACCAAAAATATTTCAAAATGTCAAGGTTTTATATACTCTACCACATATTTACAAGCACAATCTTCATCTTAGTTTGTGAGTGAAGGGAAAATGTCACTATAGATAGTCTTTCTTAGAGCTATCTCTCCATTCCATCTAATCTTTGTGCTTTCTAGAATGTGGATGCGGCCATTCATAAAAAATACTAGCTTCTTTGCCTTCTGGACATCTGATGGTGTAACAATTAGTGCTTGAGATTTTAAGGCCTCATATGCCAAGCTCACCATGGAATCAATTTTTGGACTTATATATCCTTTCAGCTGATAGAACATGTCTTTGATTTGTGGTGCAGGAGCACCTTCTCTATGGTTGATCCAATCTTGGATCATTTGAATTTCTATGCATGTCATGTTTTGTTTATGTTTTTAATAAGGCTCTTTAAGCCACAACATGTTTGTAATAAGGATTTTATGTCAATTTGGTCACTAGACCTATGTAGACCATGTTTTGGTCAACTTTGATGTAATAACACAATGAAAACATGTAGTTTTCTTGTGATAGGAGAAACCCAAAGGCTAGTTGACTTTCAAAACCAGTTGGTATAGTTGGGAGGGATGTTAACTGATGTCTCAAGCCTTGTATAGGCAAAGTTGGATGTAATTACAAGGCATGAATGAAGATTTGGAGTTTTTGGGTGTGCTAAAAACATAGTTCTTCTAAGTAATTCACTGTAATAGTCATTTCTGTACAGCCTATACGGATAGTTGATCACCTGAAACCAATTGGAGATGTCCATGTAGTGAGGTAGATTTTATTTGGAAGTAGTCTGGTGTCTTGAAGTGTTATAGTTTGTGAGATATTGATCTTTTTGCAAAGACTGGTCAAAAAACCTAGGAAACTAGGGTTTTGTGAATAAATGGACAGTTATTCCTCTGTCCACTGAAAGCAAGATTCTCATTTTTAGTATGATGGAGGAATACAGTGTATATTTTGTGTTTTCTATGGTTTTGGGTCAAACACTCAAGGGTCCAAGGAATTTGGCATGAGTTTGACTAGGCATCTCTATGTGACTAGTCATTGAAACAATAGGAAAAGTACTGTTATGTGAGAATAGTTAGTGGAGTGACCAAATTGATGGGTGATCAAGTGTTTGCAGAGGATTATAGACCCTTTGATATCATTGTTTTGTCCTGAGCAGCTCAGTCCTAAAAGTTGTAGATTTGCTATATGGACCTAAAGAGTATCTGAGTCTGTAATGTGTTTTGGAGGTTACACTGATCAACGGTGTTGGACTAAGAGGAGGTACATCGGTGAAGAATGGTTCTAGTCTCACTAAAGACAACACATATCAGCATATTGGGAGAGTGAACAAGGATTTTTCCAACAAAGGAAGTCACACTGAAGTGTTGGGGGTAGTCAAACAAAGTCAAGTGTATCGGCACATCAGCCAAAGTTCATAAGTGCTCGCCGATGAAGGAAGTCACACTGAAGTGTCAGAGGTAGTCGAATGAAGTCAAGTGTATCGGTACATTGACCAACATTCATAGGTGTTCATCAATGAACTAAGTCTTACCGATAGCAAAAGATGAAGGGTAGATCACTGAGACATAAGTCAGACTCTCGCTAATTATTTGTGTTCTGTTACTTGCTTCCACTGTGCACTCTGCATCATATTGGTATCAGAGCCAATATTTGAGTTGGAGCA
Organism: Cunninghamia lanceolata; assembly: GCA_027924645.1. Lineage (NCBI taxonomy): Eukaryota > Viridiplantae > Streptophyta > Pinopsida > Cupressales > Cupressaceae > Cunninghamia > Cunninghamia lanceolata. The sequence goes on along the minus strand of BSBN01001356.1, from coordinate 2,296,865 downwards.
GTGTATGTTAGATGAGGAGATAGAAACCAAGGCTAACACAATGTCTCCCAAGTCTATGAGCCAGGAAGCCATCAAGAAGATAGTAGAGGAGATGCTTGAAGCAAGGTTGAAAGAAGAGAGGTCCAAGGGTAAGAGTAAAGAGGATGGAAGTGCTTCTGATGTAGAAGGAGAAGAAGATGTAGAGGAGAGCCCTCTAGAACAAGATGTGTCTGCAAACTAAAAGGCATTCTTGAATGCACTCAAAGGTGCTCATGGAGATAGTGGTGATCCAAAGATGGATGTTCCTACATTCAATGGGAAACTAGATGGAGATGCCCTCATGGATTGGATTGAAGCCATGTGCAACTATTTTGACTTTAAGGAGTACAGTGACAGTAAGAAAGTCAAGTTTGCTAAGACAAGATTGAGAGGTTCTGCCCTAGTTTGGTGGAACTATATGCAAGGTGAAAGAGAGAAAGTTGGAAAGAACCCTATCACCAAATGAAGTAGAATAGTGGCCATGCTAAGAGACAAGTTCATGCCATCTAATTATGAGTTGTAGACCATTTGGAAGTTTAATCATCTTAGACAAAAGGATATGGATTTGGCTACATATACTGAAGAATTTCATAGATTGAGCATGAGAGTCAATCACAAGGAGGAGGAGAAAGCGATGGTGGCTAGATATCGCGATGGCTTGAGGTATAACATACAAGATGAATTCAATATGCTGGTTCCTAAAAGAGTGGATGAGTGTTTTTAGTTAGCCTTTAGGGCAAAGGAGAAGTTGAAAATAAAGAGTGATCAAAACACTAGAGGAAGAGGTGGCATAAATAATAGGGGAAGAGGCAGTTTTGGTAGAGGACAATCAAGTAGAAATGAAAACCCAAGTCAACAAGAGTCTCATTTTGATGTAGACCATAGAGGTGGTGGTTTTAGAGGTTGGAGAAGACCAAATGGTAGAGGTAGAAGTGGTAGAGCAGGCAGAGGACCCAGAGTTTTTATTGGTAGATGCTATGGCTGCAATAAAGTAGGCCATACTATGAGTAAATGCCTTGAGAAGGCAACTAGTTCCCATGATAGTGGAAGAAGGAATCAGTTGTTGAAAGATGATGATTACCAAAGTGTGAATTCACCCATTGGTAGTGCTGCACCAGTCCTTGAAGGAGAGAACATGATGATCAAGAGGACCTTGTTGAAGATGTCATTGAAGCAAGAGCCCCCACAAAGGAAGACTCTCTTTAGAACCCAAGGTATAGCATATGGTAAACTTTGTAAAATCATTGTTGATTTAGGTTCTACTAAGAATGTAGTGTCTACTAAAATGGTAGAGAAGTGTAAGTTGAAAAGGCTGCCCCATGTTAGTCCTCATAAGATCTCTTGGTTGAATAAGAATCAAAATTACATGGTAGAAGAACAAACTTGGGTTGAGTTTGAGATAGGTGATTATAAGGACAAGGTACTATGTGAGATCATTCCTATGGATGCTTGTCACCTTCTTCTTGGATGTCCATGGTAGTATGATGTGAATGAACAACATGATGGTGAGAAGAACACATACCTCATCACCAAGAATGGAAGGAAGTTTAGGATTGATCCTATGCAAGAGCAGATTGGAGAGAAGAGTAATGACACCAATGTCATGATGGTTAGTGGCAAAGAGTTCTTACACCTCATTAAGGAGAAGGATACCCAAGGGTATGCCTTGGTAATGAAGCCTAACTATGAATCAAGTTAGCAAGACAAAAAGTAGAAAGAGATTCCACTAGAAGTGCAACAATTGTTGGATAAGTACCAAGATCTTGTGGTAGAGGATACTCCTAACTCCTTACCACCCATGAGAGATATAAGTCATCAAATTGACTTGATCCCAGGTGCCACATTGCCCAATAAGGCTACCTATAAATTGACACCACAGCAAAATGAGGAGGTGAGTAGACAAATTCAAGAACTCTTAGAGAAAGGACTAATTAGAAAGAGTCTTAGTCCATGTGTAGTCCCTAGTGTACTTGCTCCAAAAAAAGATGGGAAGTGGAGACTATGTACGGATTCAAGGGCCATAAATAAGATCACAATAAGGTATAGATTCCCTATGCCAAGGATTGAGGATCTTTTGGACTATCTTGGAGGGTTATGTTATTATTCAAAGATTGATTTGAAATCTGGTTATCATCAAATCAGAATTAGGCAGGGAGATGAATGGAAGACTACCTTCAAGACAAATGAAGGTCTCTATGAGTGGCTTGTCATGCCATTTGGCCTTAGCAATGCCCCAAGCACATTCATGCATTTGATGAATGAGGTACTTGTTAAATTCATTGGAAAATTTGTAATTGTTTATCTTGATGACATACTTGTTTTCAACAGGACAAAAGAAGAACATGTGAAGCATCTTGGACAAGCGATGAAGAAGTTGCATAAAAATAAGTTGATGATCAACTTGGATAAGTGTGAGTTCATGAAAACTGAACTTGTGTACCTAGGTTTTGTGATTTCTAATGGTTGTTTGAAGATGGACCCCACAAAGGTTGAGGCCATTGTCAATTCGCCTACTCCTAGGACAGTGGGAGATGTTGGAAGCTTCCATGGCTTGGCAACCTTTTATAGGAAGTTCATTAGAGGATTTAGTCACATAAGTGCTCCTATTCTTGACACTATCAAGGGTGGAATGAAGTGCAAATTTCAATGGACAAAGCAAGCAGATGATAGCTTTGAATTGTTAAAGAAGAAAGTGGTTGAATTACCTACATTGGTACTCCCTGATTTTGACAAAGTTTTTGTAGTGGAATGTGATGTAAGTTAGCAAGAAATAGGTGTTATTCTTAATCAAGATGGACATCTAGTGGATTTTTTTTAGAGAAGTTGAATGAGGCTAAACAAAGGTACTCTACCTATGACCTAGAGCTTTATGCAATGGTGCAAGCTCTCAAAAAGTGGAGACACTATTTTCTGCCCAAAGAATTTAGTGTTTTTACTGATAACCATGCTCTTAGCTTCCTAAATAGTCAAGAAAAGTTGAATCATAGGCATGTTAAGTGGATGGAACAATTGCAGGCCTATACCTTCACTATTAAGCATAAAAAGGGTGTTGCCAACAAAGTGGCTGATGCTTTAAGTAGAAGGATGCTTGTCATACATGAAGTACAAATGGAAAACACAGGGATAGATTGTTTGAAGGGGTTATACAAGGAGGATGCATATTTTAAAGCTTCTTATGAATTTTGTGCTAATTTGGCTAACACTTTTCATGGTGAATATTCAAATTTTGTGTTGCAGGAAGGTCTCTTATTCAAGGGTAGTTTTCTATGTGTTCCTAAGTGTTCAATGATAGATAACATCATCAAAGAGAAGCACAATGGAACCTTAGGAGGACAATTTGGGTTGGACAAGACTTTGGAACAAGTCACTAGATTCTATTACTGGCCAAAAGTACAATCGAATGTAAGGAGATATGTTGCAAGTTGTACCATATGTCAAAAGGCCAAAGGTATGTCTTCTAATGCTGGTTTGTACCAACCCCTTCCTATTCCCAATAGGCCTTGGGAGAGCATTAGAATGGATTTTGTACTTGGTCTTCCTAAGACAGCAAGGGGTGTGGATAGTGTTTTTGTCATTGTGGACAGATTTAGTAAGATGGCTCATTTTGTGTCATGCAAATGCACAAATGATGCATCTCACATTGCTGGTCTCTTTTTTAGAGAAGTGGTTAGAATCCATGGTTTGCCCCTTTCAATTGTCACTGATAGAGACTCCAATTTTGTTGGTCATTTTTGGAGGATCTTATGGAGAAAATCGGGAACACAATTGTCCTTCTCATTAGCCTACCATCCCCAAACTGATGGTCAGACTGAGATTGTTAATAGCTCCCTAGGAAACCTTCTAAGATGCCTTACCAAGCAGCATGGGTTGGCATGGGACTTGGTTATCAGTCAAGCTGAGTATGCTTACAATGATTCAGTGAATAGAAGCACTGGGAAGAGTCCATTTGAAATTGTTTATGGATTCCATCCAAGAGGACCACTTGAACTCAAAGACCTACAAGGTTGGGATAAGAGGAGTGCTCTAGGAGAAGATTTTTCTGCCACCATGAAGGTAGTTCATGATCAAGTCAAAGTTTAGTTGGAAAAAATAGTCTCCAAATACAAGGATAGGGCAGATATCAAAAGAAGAGATGTAGAATTCAAGGTGGGAGATTTGGTGATGGCCTATCTAAGGAAGGAAAGGCTACCTAAAGGACAACCAACTAAGCTTTTGATGAAGAAAATAGGTTCATGCTAGGTAGTGCATAAGTTTGGTCCAAATGCCTATGAAATAGAACTACCATCGAGTCTTGGTATTTCTCCCATATTCAATGTTTCAGACCTCTTTCCATATAGACCTCCATTGAATGCTAAAGATGGATCAAATGTTGTGATTGAAGATGGAGATTGGGTCAGAGATCTAACTCCAAGTAAGCCTTTATAATTGGAATGCATCTTAGATTCCAAAGTTGTCAAAAAGACAAGGAGGGGTGTGTACAAGGAGTACTTGGTCAAGTGGTAGGATCTTCCTGATTCAGAGGCTACATGGATGAGTGAGGCAAACATTTTGAAGCATGGGAAGACACTCCAATAGTTGGCAACTTAAGGGACTTGAGTTTTTTCTTGTAGGGGGAGTATGGTGCAGGAACACCTTCTCTATGGTGGATCCAATCTCGGATCATTTGAATTTAATGCATGTCATGTTTTGTTTATGTTTTCAATAAGGATTTTTAAGCAACAACATGTTTGTAATAAGGATTTTATGTCAATTGGGTCACTAGATCTATGTAGACCATGTTTTGGTCAAGTTTGATGTAATAACACAATGAAAACATGTAGTTTTCTTGTGATAGGAGAAACCCAACGACTAATTGACTTTCAAAATTAGTTGGTATGGTTGGGAGGGATGTTAACTGATGTCTCAATCCTTCTATAGGTGAAGTTGGATGTAATTACAAGGCATGAATGAAGATTTGGAATTTTTGGGTGTACTGAAAACATAGTTCTTTTGAGTAATTCACTATAACAATCATTTTTGTATGGCCTATATGGATAGTTCATCACCTAAAACCAATTGGAGATGTTCATGTAGTGAGGTAAATTTTATTTGGAAGTAGCCTGGTGTCTTGAAGTGTTATAGTTTGTGAGATATTGATCTTTTTGTAAAGACTGGTCAGAAAACCTAGGAAACTAGGGTTTTGTGAATAAATGGACTGTTATTCCTCTGTCCACTGAAAGCAAGATTCTCATTTTTAGTGTGATGGAGGAATATAGTGTATATTTTGTGTTTTATGTGGTTTTGGGTCAAACACTCAAGGGTCCAAGGAGTTTGGCATGAGTTTGACTAGGCATCTCTATGTGACTAGTCACTGAAACAATAAGAAAAGTGCTGTTATGTGAGAATAGTCAGTGGAGTGACCAAATTGATGGGTGATCAAGTGATTGCAGAGGATTATAGACCCTTTGATATCACTATTTTGTCATGAGCAGTTCAATCCTAAAAGTCATAGACTTGCTATATGGACCTAAGAGTATTTAAGTCTGTAATGTGTTTTGGAGGTTACACCTATCAACGATGTTGGACCGATAGGAGGTACATCGGTGAAGAACGGTTCTAGTCTCACCAAAGACAACACATATCAGCATATCAGGAGAGTGAACAAGGAGTTCACTGACAAAGGAAGTCACACTGAAGTGTCGGGGGTAGTCAAACAAAGTCAAGTGTATCGGCGCATCGACCAAAGTTCATAAGTGCTCGTTGATGAAGGAAGTCACGCCAAAGTGTCAGAGGATTCAAATGAAGTCAAGTGTATCGGTACATTGGCCAAGGTTCATAAGTGTTCACCGATGAGCTAAGTCTTACCAATAGCAAAAGAGGAAGGGCAGATCACTAAGACATAAGTTAGACTCTTGCCAATCAGTTTTGTTATGTTACCCGCTTCCAAAATGTCAAGGTTTTATATACTCTACTGCATATTTACAAGCACAATCTTCATCTTAGTTTTTGAGTGAAGGAAAAATGTCACTATAGATAGTCTTTCTTAGAGATATCTCTCCATTCCATCTAATCTTTGTGCTTTCTAGAATGTGGATGTGGTCATTCATAAAAGATACTTACTTCTCTGCCTTCTGGACATCTGAAGGTGTATCAATTAGTGCTTGAGATTTCAAGGCCTCATATGCCAAACAAGCCATGGAGTCAATTTTTGGACTTATCCATCCTTTTAGCTGATAGAACCTGTCTTTGATTTCTCCCCTTTTCTTTATTAGAGTGTTCAAATCATTATGGATATTTGCAACTTGTGTTTCTTCGGCACTTATTGACTTAACTATTGGATTATATGTCTTAGAGATACTTAGCAGTTTGAGTTCCAAGTCTTTGATTGTATCTTCTAGCTCATTTGTGATCTTTGGCCAAGATAAACAAAATTTGTATTTTTCTTTTGGCTTCTTCAATGGCACTTTGTATGTTCTTAATTCCATTATCTAACATAGTTTTGTTTTTGGCTATCATAGTCTTTAACTCAGTCAATCTATTTTCATTAAACTCTTTTTTAACCTTTTCTTCTATAGATTTTTCAAAAGATTCAAAATGTACACTTACAGAGTTTAATAGCTTCTTGAGATGGTCAACAGGGGATAAAGAGGTATCCCTTTGGAATGATGGAATTAGCTTTTCCAAGATAATAGATGCTTCATTGATCAGTTTGTTATCTTGACCATGTGATTTTAACAACTCTTCTTGTGCCTTGGCCTAAACCATAGATACGAGTTTGAACTTTTGAAAAGGTGATAATGAGACCAAGTTGATTGGACCTTGAGGGAGTTCAAACTCTTATGCAATTTGTTGCCTGTCAAAATTAGTGGAGACATCTACAGTGTCTCTTGCCTTCTCTAGTGATTTTCCTTGACTTTGTTTTGAAGGGTCTATGTCCATATTTTCTTGTTGATTTGTGATTTGATTCGGTGTAAGACTCCTTGTCTGTTCCCTATTTTCTTCATCCTCAACCTATTGCTCAGGAGGCAGATTCATTTCAATTTTTTCTGTGATGTAACATGTTCAATGTGTTCATTTCAGGGACTTGATTACTCTATTCCAATCCTTGATCTTGCTTGTATGGGGCAGAAATGTGTCATCATCCTTTATTTCCTCATTGTCATAGATGGTGGAAATATTGTATTTCTTTAATATTTCCAAGATGATTTCCTCTGTTTCCTTGACAACTTTGTCAATTTCTCCTATCATTAGTGCATTCATTCTTCTCTTGGATTTGAACTCATTGTTAAGTGCTTCAGAGATTTTGGCCTTTTCTTCTGAAGTGATATCTAAACATAACTTTATCAAAGTGTGTTCTCTAAGCAACATCCTTAGATATAGTAGTTTCCTTTCTGACTAATAGAATACTATCCAAGGTATCTGGGAGATCACCAATGATCTCAATGAGAGCTCTATTGTATATGTTCAGATATCTTATGATACCTTCTTCCAAAATCCTTTTGTCAGGATCATTGTAATCATCATAGAATTCAACCACAGGTTTTAGATTTCCATCAACAGTGACAGACTTTAATACATCTTCAAGTGTTAATGTGGCTAGAGGCTCATCTACCTTCTGACTTTTAATAACTTTCTTCTTTTCAGAAGTTTTATTGGTCTCAGTTTTCATTTTCTTGATATTTTCATTAGACTCAGTTTCTTCTTCATCTTTTTCACTTATACTTGCATACATTATTTTTCCCTTCATCTTCTTCCTCTCTGGTTCTTTGTTAGAGGATTTCTTTGAAGATGTTGTACTGGATGAGGTAGCAGAGCTTCTGGTAGTCCTTTGTGTTATTTTGGGCCCTCTTGGTTTCTTCATAGGCTCTTCCGGAACCTTAGTCTATTCACTATCTTTCTTTTCTTTCTTAGCTTTCTCTACATTTTCTCTAGATTCCCTGAGTTGTTCTTTAGTGATGCCATACCTTGCAACAATTTCTTCCACCTCTTTTCTCACTTTTCTGGTGGATTTGATTTGTCTAAGTTCAACATGGAGCTTCACAGATAACTCCTTGTATGTTCCAAGACTCTCTTCCTTGGCATCTTTAGGTTTGTTGAGTAGATACTGGGCATAGTTTTCCAAAATGTGTTTATCTACCTCATAACCCATGGGCATTACCCATACAGTTCTAGGTTCCATGGCCTCCATTAAACACTGATCCTTAGTGACCATGAAGCAGATATTGTCTTTGAATTTCTCAATAATTGTCTTAGGGATTCTTTCCATAGACTGCATCATGCTTTGAAATTTTTTTAAATAGCCCCACAGAGTAGATTTCTGAGTGTTAATGTTTCCTATACTATTCAAATTATTTCTAATTTGGACTTCTACAGGCTCATCATTTGTCTAGAGAAATTTTTTCATACATGGTAATTCTTGCATGTAGTAGAAAAATAAACAAAGAATCATCGTACCATAGTTGAATCGATACTTATGATCTTTCGTCTTCCTTAAATTTTCCATCAATTGTTGTCAGAGCAGTTCACAAAGATCATACTCTCCATCTTCCTTCACCATCTAGAAAGTGGTATAAATTGCTGTACCAAATACTAAATTTTTGTGATTTGAGAAGTAAACATTGTAACCAATAACCATGGATGCAAATATTACAATATAGTCTTCAATATCATTGATTGTTAACACTCTTTTGTCAAACTTGGCTCCGGTGGCCGCCATTACCTTATCATTCTTTACAACTTTCAAAAGAGGTACTGATCTAGTAGAACATAATCTAGTGACTACCTTAATAGCATCCTTTGTAATCTTGAAAGGTCTCTCGAGCCATATGAATTCATCATTAACCCTTCTTAACACATACTAGACCCATTCATCCTCTACAAAGGTTGGAAAGTTGATGTATTGAACAAATTTCTTTGTCTCCAATGCCTTATATTCATTTTTTAGATCATAACCTCCATCACATAGATGATCTACAAATAAGTCTGTGAGTTTGCTCTTCCCGTGTTCTTCTAGGGCAACATGAATGCATGCCCTAACATCCTCAACATACAGAACTCCATGAGGATTATCTAAAAATCCACCCATCGGATCCACTTCTATTGCTTTGAATGGGTGTTTCTTAAATTTGGGCTGAATTCGTTCAATGATATCAATGACTTGTAGAGTTACCATTATAGAAATTTAATAGATTCACAAATGAGGTTTTAATGAAAATACCTTGTGTTAGGGTTTCCTTTCTTCAAATTTCTTAAACTACTTCAAATCTTGATTGTTGCTACTCAAGCTCAGCTTCACTCTCTCTGAACACTTGATAGCTTCAGATACAAAATTATTTCTAATTTAGACTAGCTCTTTTTTATCCTCTGCATGACTTAACCTAATCATCATTAATGCTTGTTCCAAAAAGATGTTAAATTCTTTACTATAGAATACAGTCGATTAGGATTTCTCTATAATGTGCCATATCAGCTTGTTTCCTTCTAGTTTTTCTTTCAGAGGATTTGTCTTGTCAGATTCTACCAAGAATCTCTGTGCTGATTTTCAGCATCATTTGTCTGGCTGGGGAGTTTGTATTTTCAATACTACTCCCCTTGAGCTAGTGCTCACAACTTATTCTTCAAAGAAGGTGTACGCAACAGATGTTGGTGTAGACCTATCCTCAACTAAAATTACTTCCTTATCAATCCAGATCTTATCCATTTCTTCCTCAGTCTTAATCGGATCAGCGCTTTCTTTTCCCTTATCATTCCTTTTCTTTGTTTTCATTTCTTCAGAATAGTGATTTCTTTTCACATTCCTGCTTCTGTAAAACCTTGCAACATGTCCAAATTTGTTACAGTTGAAGCACATCACATTCTTTTGAATTTGATTCCTTCCATTGATTGAATTTGATCTACATTGATTTGCCATATGTCTAAATCTATTGCATGCAAAACATTTTCCATTGAGTGTTTGACTGTTCCTTGTATTTTGAGAATTAGCTCTTATCAAACTTCTGCATTCATTTGATCTGTGTCCTAATTTATTGCATGCATTACACCTAAGATAATTCTGACTAACTTTACTTCTACATACAACTTTATGACCAATTCTATTGCAAGTAAAGTATTTACCTTTGAATGATTGTTCATTCCTCCTATTGTTGAAACTTTTCCTGATCTAATTTCTACATTCATTTTCCCTATGACCAATTTTCTTGCAATTTAAACACTGACCAGAGAATGATGGAATCTTTTGATTTATTCTACTCCTACACTGAGTAGCCTTATGACCATACTTATTGCATGAATTACAATAACCATTGAAAGATGGGTACCTTCAAGCATTTGGTTGTTTGACCGGAGGTCTTCTAGGTCTTCTTATTTGATTTCTAAACTGGTACACTTTTGTGTTCATTTGACCAAAGTTTGAACTTTCTCCTTTCTCAAATCCTAAGCCATGTTTGTCATCAGCATTCCTCTGGCTAGCAACCATTTCATCAAGCTTTGCAGTACTCATCTTGAATTTTTCTTCAAAGCTTCTAGCCTTTTCTAGATCTATTTTCAAACTTATAATTTCTTTTTCAAGTTTTATACAATCTTCTGATCTATTCTTCACAATCAAATTTAGATCATCTTTTGTTCTTATTTTTTCTAAAACTTTTTCTTCTAAATTATTTAGGGCTTCATTTTCTGATAACAATTTGTCACAGACTTCTTTGTATTTGTCTTTAAATTTCTTGACTTGCTCTTTTAGTTTCAAGATGCATTCATAAGCTTGTTTTAGATTTTCCTTCAAATCCTTGAGATCTACTTTAGAATTTTCAAGATCCATAAGAGATGCTTCTAGTTGGTTGTATCTCTTATAATTTCCATAGCTTCTTGCTTCCATGATCATACTATCCCAGATCTTCCTTAACTTGTTAAACTTTTTCCAAGGAACTTGGCTCTAATACATCCAATTGTTGATTGTCAGGAACAATGAGAGGGGGGGTGAATCAGTGTTCTATAAAAATTTTCTTGCACTTTCACATTCAACCATTTCAAGGAATTAATCAAATAGAAGCATAATATACAAATGACCAACATCCATAAAAGCATGACACATAACACCAAGATTTTACGTGGAAAACCCAAAAGGGAAAAAACACAGAGAGGATTAGATCTCCAATATATATATTGCAATCTTTACAAAAATAATGTTCAGGCTTGGTCACTCCACGGGCCTAACATTCTGGCTCACTGCCATGAAGTACAACTAGGTTTAGTGGGCTCACTGCCTCAACCCTAAACTTAGCAAGATTACAATAAGGGTTATTAAATCCTTAGGGCTATTAAACCCTGATGAAGGCTCACTGCCTTCTCACTACCTTGATGATGAAATCTTTCTTTCAATTAGATTCCACATGAAAACTGAATACTGCTTGAGCATCTATCACTATGCCAGGGTGCAGTCATTTAGCAACTAAATTCTGAATCCTAAGTCTTCATCACTACTAATCTTTTAACTCTACTCTTCTATTCACATGCTTGCATTAACATCCACATCACACACACATTCAACCAAAACTCATCGCTCTTATATATCTGCATCATGATCTAATCCATAATCAAGTCGGCATCCAAGAAGTGAAACATGTACATAGAAAGATGTACCTTGTTAGCTTGACCCAATGCACTGTATATTATGTGAACCCAAATCTTTTCCCAAATGTGTTCATATAGGTCAGCTCTGATCATTCAATTACTTGCATAGATCCTCCAAACATTAACTTTTCTCCGCACAAAGATTTAACATACTAGTCAACCTCTTCCTTAAGAGCATGCTTAACCAATTCATCTGCTAAATTACAACTTCTATTGTGGATCACAAAACACTTCCAAAAACACATCAAGGACTCATTACACATTCCTAGTCATACCCACAAAAATACAAGGCATTATATCATCTTGTAGAGAAGTGCAGACCATTAGAACTTAGACTCTGTCTTTGTCAAACACTATGCTGATACTTAGTATCTTGTAGCTAACCTTCCAGTAGACTTCAGATCTGCTAACTTAGGAATAAGACACTTCATACAAGTGTTTATAACACGTTAAAACTGCATAAAAAAGCACTTATCTATAGAGGAATGCGGAACACTGCACTAGACCCTATTCACTATTCCTTCTATACCTTTTCTTATCCGAGCTTAGACAATTCTTCAAGAGGACTTCTGAAGGAGAAGGACTAAACCTTTGAAGCATAACACTATCAAATAACTAAGAACAACATACTTGAACCACATTAACTAATCATCATTTGCAGAGACATACTATCTGACTTACTGTCCTTTACTCAGAATACTTTCCATACTTAGCCATTTTCTATCAACCAGACCTAGGATCCAACATGCTCTTCCAGAGATATCTCTTCTTATCATGGTGATAAGATCTCTGAGCCTTGTTTCCATCAATGACAACATACAAGTCATTATTGAAGAATTGTCTCTTGCCAACACCTATAGTTACTTAAGATTTGTCTTTATTTGTACTATATTTTGAATGATTTTGTAAATAAAAGACAAAAGATAGAGTTTGAAAGAAAAGAGTTTCTAAGAAAGATAAATTCCTAGTAATAGCACACATATACCTTGTCAAATTCATATATCAAAGAAAAATCTACTTATACTTCACCAGGAGTTCCATAGCTACATATAAGAGTGTAATGTATGAAAAAGGGGGTTGATTGGTTTGGTTAATAGTTTGGTTAGATCCTCCTTTCACTACATACATTCAAGGACACTTAACTGAGTTGAATCACAACTTTTGCAAGTGGACTTAACTATCAGGTTTTCTATCACTTGGAATGAAATGTAAATTTGGAATTTGTTGATTAGTTTGTTAAACCATAGCCTAATTAAGTTAAAAAACCCTAATTCTACAAAATCATAAGCAAATGGATGAAAATCGACAAATGCTTGCACAAAAAGACACTAAATATAGATTAGATACATAGAAAATTTTGGATTTTGGAATGTGGAAACTTTGGGATTGAAAGAGCGGGTGCCCAAGCCCAAGGTACTGCTTTTTCTAAGGGCTTTGAGATGAAATTTGCTATGGATTGCAATTTCTCCAACATCCCCAACACTACAAAATTAGAGGTCAAAAGAGTAGGTGCCCTTGACTTTTTGGTGATATTTTCTACCCTTTTCTTTAGATCTAGAATCCTTAGGCTTTGCAATGATCCTTTGCAACTCCTCTCCGCAAGATTCGTCACCTACAATCACAAGAGAGGGATTGGGGGTTGTGGTGTTTAGGAGCTTGCCTTGGTCAAGCCCCATAATGGCATTCAAAACTTCCAACACCATTGTTAGATAAAGAGTGTGTGTCCTTGGTAGACAGAGGCAAAAATGATAATATAGTAGATAGATTGAATCAAAAATTGATATCACCTCAGAGGTGTAGCTCTCAAGGAGATGAAGATCTTTCATGCCATGAGAAGATGAAGCCAAATCTGCAACAACAAACACGACAACAACACAATTCTGCTCTACAACAAAATGAATGCCTTGAATGCTCTATGATCATAAGCTCACCTTAATCTCAAAATCATCGTCTAGTTTTTAAATGAAGTCCTAAACATGATTATATATGCATTCCTACTAATACTTCATAATTCAAACTTAAGATGCCGACAAGGAACATCATTTAACGGTCATAAGCCAACATACGAATTTGGGAACTGGACAAAATAGGGCAGGGCAAGGGCATGGGTACCCTTGTCTAGGGGCCTATTTTGGGTCTAGATTATGCTCAAGGTTCACCCCTAGGTTGCATTTGACATGGGTTTTAGGGGATTTTGCTCTGGGATTCATTTCTGATATGCATGATTAAATCTAAGAGACCTGGGAGCTTAACTTAGGAGGTAAAAGTCCCAAGGGGACATTTTATGACATAACATTTAGCCCCCACTTTAATGTATGTATGATCTTATGACCCATACATGCATTAAAGTACAGTTGAAAACACATCAAACATGCCAGGCACTTGAAGGTAAGGCATACACAAAGATTGAGGAACTATTTTTAGCCCCCAGTCTCAGGTAAGCACTAGAAAACACATTGCAGACACATAAAACATGGAGAATATAGTAATAGACATGCAAAACATAGAGAAGACAATATTGAAGACATGCAAAACATGATGAAAACATTAACATAGCATTTTCATTTTCATAATATGTATGCATCCATGGAAATAAAATTGCAACACAAAACCCCAAAGATGTAGGGGGGACTCATCGACACACAATTTACACTACACCAAGGGGAGAAAGCATGTTATACAAAACCCAAGTGTAGGGGGGACTCATCACCACACCCTTTACACTACACAAGGGGGAAAAAAATGCCATACAAAACCCAAGTGTAGGGGGGACTAATCGCCAAACCCTTTATACTACACAAGGGGAAAACATGCCATACAAAACCCAAGTGTAGGGGGGACTCATCACCACACCCTTTACACTACATAAGGGGAAAACACACGAAAGACACACAGAAGACATGAGCATTGTAGAGCATGCCATAGACATACTATATGTCTTAAACACAACAAACAAGGTGATGTTAGGAGCTTATTGCTAAGTCCTACCATCTCAAACATGCCATAGGCACACCTGACGATTGGGCTTATGCAACAACAACCACCAAAGACATGCTTAAGGGAGGATAGTCTCAAGATCCAACCCACCTCCCAATGAGGACTTTGTAATAAAAGGATATGCACTAGCTTAAGAGATACACCATCCCTCCTCATGATCAAGGATTTTGTATGAAAGGAAATGATATCCTGCCTCATGGAGAGGGATTTTTTATTGCAATTGATATAAGGATGTGCACTCACGTGGAGATGCAACATCCTGCCTTGTGGAGAGGGCTTACAAACATGCTTCATTAGTACCAAAATCATCAGACAGATATGACTATATATGACCCCACCTTAAGGTGGTTGATGTCATGTACCGATATCAAGCATGTTAAGGTAGAGAGAAAACACACAAGGAAACAAGATCTTTCACAAAGCCCATGCCCCCAAGGTGGCATGTGCTCACAATCACCGAATGTTCCCACAAACACATTGATTAGATATGCTAAGATAATCAACAAGAGATAAGGTTAAAACATCTTCTTCTAAGATAATAAGCACATCAAAACAAGAAAGCTATGCATGAATCATATATGAGATCATAATAGAGAAACCAAGGCTACAAATACAGGTTAGAATCTAAGTATAGCTATTGGGATTATATTGTAGGTACCTCAAAACTGAGTGTAACAACAAGGTGAGATACAAGATAATCAAAGTGTATGGAGCAGATGTATTGTTATGATTTGTTAGAAAAAATAAGACAACATCAAATATCAAATGGAGTGATTTACTAGCCAAGTGTTAGATATATAAACCAAACCTATCTTCATGTATGGTCTAGGTCCATTTTTGCTTGCTTGCTTAAGGGACATGCAGTTTGTATCAGTTAGTTGTTTGTTTTTCATCATCCATCGACTAGGTAGAATCACTACAAGAAGGTAAACAGTAAAAGAGAGAGGAGAACAAGTGCCTTAGGAGCACCACATAAGAGGATGCCCCTAGGTCATCAACTACAATGCTATGTCCCTAAGCACAACACACAATAATAAAATAGAGGAGAGTTAAGATAGAAGAATGATGAAACAAATAGAATAATGATCACAATAGTGACAGTCTCTCAGTATCCTTGACCTTACAAGAGTATCAAGGGTCATCCTAGTAGGCCTAAGCAACACAACACATCATGGGGGAACACAACAAAAGAGGGGAGGCCACATAAACGAGCAAACCATGCTATGACAAAGGTGGCCACTAGGGTTAGAAATACTTACCTACTGCACAATCGAACTAGCGATTGTCATAGAGTAATTCATCATCTTCCCAATCTTGAATGTCAGAGGAGATAGGTACATAAGGTATGATTGCCTAGCTTTTGTCATTATCCTTAAACTCTTTTTCTTTAAGTTCTTCTTTGTTTGGTTTAATGTTAGATGGTGGAATATTTTCTTGTTGAGGTGAATTTCGGTGAGCAAAAGCTTGTCTTCTCTTCCTCCTTTCTCTTGCTTGCCAATTCCTTTTTGTTTTATTAGTGATTTTGTAAAAAGAATTATTGTGATTTTCTATAGTTTTCAAAATTTCAGAGGAGGAAGCCAGTATAAACTTAATTTGCTGTGATGAAGTGCTTTGTTCTCCATGAGTACCTCTTGATCCTTGTAAGGATGATGGAGGAGGAACCTCAGCATTAAGTCCCTTACCTTTCAATCTAGGAAGTTCTTCTAATGTAGGTTTTTATTCACTTGTTGTTTATTGAATAGAAGGTTTGGCCACTCTAGATAGTAGTTTTGCCTTATATCATCTATATCCAAAGAAAATTTGGTCTCTTCATAGCTCAGGTTCCACATTTTGTCATGGACAAAAGTAATCAAGAGTAAAGTTCTTATGAGTAACCATGGGTTGCCATATATTACAATGAATAGTGTGCACTTGTCCATGTAAAGGAAATTTTAAACATTTGTGAATTGTTGAGGAGACAACCTTCATAGCTTTTAGCCATGGATGACCTAATTTTATGTGGAAGAGGTTAGATGTAGGGATGACATCAAATAATTGTTCCACAGCTTTCTCAAATACTATAACCAATATAGATATCTTCCCATAGGTGGGAATGAAAGCTCCAGTATGTGTCATAATTATTATGTCCATAGGTTCATATGAATCTTGTATCAAATCATGTGAATAAAGGAACTCTTTCATTGCCGCATTAGTCATACAATTAGGATCTATAAGTGTTCCATGCATAGGAGTCTCCATTATCTTCATTGTGATGTAAATAGGTTATTCAATTTCTCCAATTGTTCTATCATGAGGTGTGAATACTATTTGAGGTTCAGGGGTCTTTCTTTTCATATAAGGTCTAAGAGGGAACCTAGCATTATTGTCGCGATAAGAAGCCATGTATGTGAGACTATTTCACCCTTTAAGCACTTGTTTGAGGGAAATGAGTACTAAAAGACACATAGGGTCTACAAAAAACAAAGTGGGTAGAATGAAATAATGCAGCACAACAAGGCAATATGAGTGATTTGTAAGTTTGTTTAATGAAAAGTGTATACAACCCTTAGCATTGAAATGCATAATTTGTAATTAAAAAACATGCAAATTTTCAAGCAAAGGTGTGAAATGATGCCAAATTTTTAAATGAGAAATGAATATATGTTTTCAAATGAATGTAAGATCTGATTTTATAATATTTTTAATACATATGTAAGGAAGTAGATGCAAGACTATGCTTGTTTATGACCTAAAATGCTTGATTTTTTCTTTTTTTTCCAATGTAAATGTTCTAAAGATGCAAATGTAAATGAAAAAGCATGAAATGAAACAATAGTATAGTCCAAAATCAGATTTGAAAGAGTTTTCAAAGGAGTAGTAAAATATGAAACAAGATTTTAACCACAAACCCTAGCTTTTGCAAAGACTAGGTTATATGAAAAATGCACAATTTCAAGAAAACCCTAACAAATAAGATATGAAAATGCAAGGTAAATGATTATGTAATTATGTATTTCTGTAATTTATGTCATATTTGATGTAAATATCAGAGATTTAAATTAGTTAGATGATATGCAATGAAAATAGCATAAAATATGCTTAAATACAAGCCTAGGATGCTTGATTTTTTCAAAATTTTCAATTTTTTGTGAGATTTTCAAATGTATAATGATGAAAATGAAATGTATGAATGAAAAAATGATGTACAACAGTCAACAAGATGCAATGTTCATTAAAAAATAGGTTCACCAAAATGTAATATAGGAAAAGAGGGAAGATGGGTTTGGTTAGATCCACCTTTCACTACATACATTCAAGGAGATTTAACCAAGTTGAATCACAAATTTTGCAAGAGGACTTACCTATCATGTTTTATATCACTTGGAGTGATAAGGAAATTTGGAATTTGTTCATTAATTTGTTGAACCTTAGCTCAATTAAGTCAAAAATCCTAATTATGCAAAGTCGTAACCAAACAAATGAAACCCAACAAATGCTCACACAGAAAGACACTAAATGCAGATTAGATACATACCAAATTTTGGATTTCAGAATACAAAAACTTTGGGGTTGAAAGAGCGGGTGCCCAAGCCCAAGGTACTACTTTTTCTGAGGGCTTCGGGATGAAATCTACTACAAATTGCAACCTGCTCAAAGATTTCTGACACTACAAAACTAGAGGTCAAAAGAGTGTGCACCCTTGACCATTTGGTAATATTTTCTTCCCTTTTCTTTAGGTTTGGAATCCTTATGCTCTGTAATGATCCTCTACAACTCCTCTCTACAAGATCCATCACTTGTCACCTACAATCATAAGAGAGGGGTTGGGGGTTGTGGTTTTTAGGAGCTTGCCTCGATCAAGCCCTAAAAGGGAATTCAAGCCTTCCAACATCATTGTTAGATAGAGAGTGTGTGTCCTTGGTGGATAGAGGAAAAAATAATGATAAAGTAGATAGATTGAATCACAAATAAATATCACCTCGAAGGTGTAGCTCTCAAGGAGATGAAGATCTTTCATGCCATGAGAAGAAGCAAAATCTGCAACAACAAACACAACAATAAACTCAACAACAAACACAACAACAACACAATTCTACTCTACAATAGAATGAATGCCTTGAATGCTCTATGATCATAAGCTCACCTTAATCTCAAAATCATCTTCTAGTTTTTAAATAAAGTCATAAACATGATTATATATGCATTCCCACTAATACTTCATAATTCAAACATAAGATGCGATAAGGAGCACCATTTAATGGCCATGTGTTGACATATGAATTTGGGACCCCAACAAAATAGGGTAGGGCAAGGGTGTGGGCACCTTTGTCCAAGGGCCTATTTTGGGTCTAGATTATGGTCAAGGTTCACCCTTAGGTCCCATTTGACATGGGTTTCGAGGGATTTTGCTCGGAGGTTCATTTCTACCATGCATGATTAAATCTAAGGGACTTAGGAGCTAAACTTAGGAGGTAAAAGTTCTAGGGGGACATTTTATGATATAACAAAGAGATGCAAATATTTAAAGGAAATTGAGAATAGTATGATGACATTCAAACACACTCCAAGAAGATGCAGTAATTTGATATCTCATTACTATTCATTATTGTATGATCACTTAAGATTTACAATATAGGAATGATTAGTAATCTTTGATTCATCAATTTGAGAAACATACACAAATGTTCTTACTAAATGAGAAAGAACCTAGAGGGATAAAAAAGTTATAAAGTATGGCACTTATGCATCACAAGTTTCAACAATTCAATCTCCCATTTACAATAATTCAGATGCCTTTTATAAAACAAGGATCTCAAATCAGTTACAACAATCAACAGTTCAGATTACACTTCAAAAATAATGGTCAAGATCTATGGCACATGAATACCAATTGTCATTCGGAGTGGATGATAGTTTTTATTGAGGAATATTCTTCCAAAAGATTCTAGCAACTTTAATATATTCAATTATTACCCTAGTAGGACCTAGCTTTGTGCTCTATCATATGCAATTTAGATATCTCACCCATGTGGCATATGGATCAAGGTGCATCTCTATTTGGATGCCTTCATCTAGATAATCATCCTTCAACTTTATTAGGACATCTTGTTTGGATAACTAGGGTGTGTCCTCATGTAGGTATTATATCCAGACCATCAGGATGTATCTTCATCCGGATGTCATTATCTAGACAACTGAGAATAAAGAATAAAAGAATCAAAGAATATATGGTCAACATCACTTAGTGTATGTACCCATGTCATCCTCCACAAAGGTTGGGCTTCAGATACCTTTGTCTTGTAGGTGCTAAACAAAACGGATAATTTGAGAATATCACCCCTATCATATGCTTGCACCTTGTCCCTAGTGAAAAATTGGGCTTCCAACTGGTTTTAGATATATGTCATTTTGTCAACTCTTGTTTGAACCTTCCCTTTCTACTCCTTAACTTTAGAGTATTTGTCCATTGCTTCATCCATTGTTCCTTTAGAGAAGTTAGTTGTAGGATCCATCGAGATATGTGCAAATTTGCCCTTAAATTACCCTAGAGCCTCAACCTGATCATACTTATTCCAATCGCTAGGAAGCTATCCAACCATCTTGTCTAGGATTTCTACTTCTTCTGTTAGCATATCATGCAACTTCAAGTTTATCTCCTCAGCTTCATCCCAACATACCCTTAGTAACTCCCTCTCAAAATTGAGCTCATTGTTCCATGTAGGAACTAAAGGGGAGGTCTTATCTATGGCTATCCCTTCTTAGACAATATGCTACCATCTGTATCTTGGATAGACTTGAGTCTATTCCTTATTTTCTCATTTTCTTGAATCCTCTTCATAGCATCCTCCAATAATTTGGTGATCTTCTCTCTTGTGGATACAATGGCATCCCAATTGTCTACAATAGCCTTTATTACATTTTCACTATCTATCACGAATGTCCTAAACCACCCCTCCATGACCTCTACAACATGTTTCTTTTTATCCAACTTAGTCACCTAATCCTGAGTAACTAGGACTAGGTTGGAGGGTGTATTTTCCACTTCTTACTACCCTAGTATGATGAGCCCCTTGATGAAATTCTATAGTTGGAGAATTTGTCCTTTTGACTCCTTCTTTCTCTTCTTGTCCTTCACCATTCGGGCTACAGCCATATTGACATTACCCTGGAGCTCTACAATTTTCTACTCTCTAGTGGTATGTCCCAGGTTGATGGTCTAGACCTAGTAATCTTCCATCGTCATCTCAACTTATCCTTTTGGACTGATGGAGTGGCTAACTAGAATATCCAAGATCTAGATGGATCACTCCTTATGGAGGACATAATCTTGGCCCTTCTTTTTGGTCTTATTGCTTCCTCTGTAAAAATAATCTTGAAATAAAGAGGAACAAATCAAACTAGATTCAGATCCTACACTTCCATAGCTAACCAGTGATATAGAGACTAGAGGTGTATAGTGTTAACATCTATGCTATCTATCACCTTGTCATCATTTAGGTCAACTACCTTTGTCAATGAGACATGCTAAGGTCTGACTGCCTATTGTTCCTTTAGCTCTTTGACCTTTTCTTATTTGATCTGGATGTACTCTTGTCTCCTCTTTTCCTTTTGTTGTTCAACATGCACTTACAAATTGAGAGGGACTTCTAGTTCCTCCATCTCTAGGGATTCTTGGGATGGTTCTATAGGGATGTTGATGTCTTTCCCCCCTCTCATTTGAGGTGTAGGTTATGGCTCTTCATCTAATGTATCTTGGGTACTTGGTTAGGCCACTTTAGCCGCCACAAGTGTTTTCAGTTGTGATGGTTGACTAATAAATGTTATTGGCATAACCTTAAAAGGTTTTCCTACAAGGGAGGATCAATTGATGCTATGCTAACACCTTCTGTTGTTGCCTAAGAGGATGACCATGCTTTAACCATCTTGGCTTCCTATACCCTCCTCTTAGTAACCAAGAAGTCATCAAAATTGTCATCTAGTTGGATAACCCTCTTCTTCCCCTTCTTCTTGGGGTAGGTGATAGCTACCCCTTTAACCTTCAATGCCTAGATGTATCTGTTCAACCATGTTTGGCTTGTGTCCAAGATTGGCATAGTTATGAAATCAATGGATGTCTCCTCTAGTTGTGACCAATATGGATCTGGCTAGGTCTATATACTTTATTTCTATTGTAGTTGGGATACAAGACAACCTAATCATCCTCCTTTACCTAAAGAGAGACTTAATGTGTCACCAATATCCTCATCTGCTTAAGCTTCAACCTCTGATATTTTCTTTTCCTAACTTCTTTCTCATCCATGTAGTTAGTGAAGTAATCCTCAGTGTGAGGTTCATGATGATACTTCTTGTTAACATATTTCTCCATTCTATTATATGGATCAAACCTCCTTTTCAAGTAGAATGGTTACAAGTTGTACAATTGGATTTCTCTTTCATAAGACTTTGCTATTACCAAAGTCTGACATCAGTACCAACCTATGTTGATTGGGAAATCTATGTTTCCTTTGTTATTCTTTGCTTGGTATGCCTCATAAGGCTCTACCATCTATCTTTCCATTTCCATTAGGACCATCTTATTTGTTGGGTATCTTGGAAACATATAAGGAGGTCTAGTGAATCCCTCCATCCAGATATATGTGAATATGGGAAATTGGATGAACCAACTCCCATGTGCATCTATTACAGTTGTTGCATCTATAGAAAACCTTCAGCTCAGTCCCCTTCTATCATTCGGACCAGCCACATGTAGAAGGCATCATTAACCCTTCTACATAGTCCAGGTAGGATTATTTCCTCTCCAATTGTGGGTAATACTGGTACTAGGCTTTTTCCTGGTTGATTGCCCAATTTTCCTACCTTGTCCAATCCACTGAATTGGGACTAGACAACATAAGAATACACCACACAGGAGGTCATGAAGCATGACCTCTTCTTAAATGTGATTATTTGCATGTGAATAGTGTCATTGATAGCTTGCACCCAATGAAGCATCCCCAGATTCTCCTTGACCATCCAGATGGGCACGAAGATCTAGGGTTGAAATGTCCCTGACTCCTTTAAGCCAAGTATCCTTCTCAGTATGTTGATCATGTATTTTACCTCATCACATAAGTCATTTCTATAAAGGTTCTTAGGTATATTATAAACTTCCTTAGGCTTGTGAGCCAACTAGGATGTGAATATGATTATCCTAGCCACGTCCTCACCTACTACATACTCTACAGTGAATCTATCCTTCTCAAAATTGGTCATTTGTGGCTGCATGGGGAGATTGAAAGTCTTGGTAATGTCATCCAGGGAAAGGTCAGCATACACCCTACCTTGGTTCATCACTCTTTGGATCTAGACATCGTAATTCTTGATGCACTCAATAACTAATTCTTGTGCCTCCATTCACATTGGAAAACCAGCTGCCCTATATAATCCATTGCTCAAGATATTCTATGTGTAGACACCTAAAATTGTCCATGTATTACAACAACACCTTGCCAATACATTAAGGTAGACAACTTATGATATTTTGTTCTAGATCCATTTCATTAGTCAATTAATTAAATAAATCATATTTATTTAAATAATTTCCCATCCAAATCCCACTAGCCAATTAATTCCTTAGGCTTGTGAGCCAACCAAGATGTGAATATGATTTTCCTAGCCGCGTCCTCACCTACTACATACTCTACAGTGAACCTATCCTCAAAATTGGTCATTTGTGGCTGCATGGGGAGATTGAAAGTCTTGGTAATGTCATCCAAGGAAAGGTCAGCATACACCCTACCTTGGTTCATCACTCTTTGGATCTAGACATTGTAGTTCTTGATGCACTTGATAACTAATTCTTGTGCCTCCATTCACATTAGAAAACCAGTTTCCCTATATAATCCACTACTTAAGATATTCTATGTGTAGACACCTAAAATTGTCCATGTCATACAACAACACCTTGCTGATACATTAAGTAAGACATCTTATGTTATTTTGTCCTAGATCCATTTCATTAGCCAATTAATTAAATAAATCATATTTATTTAATTAATTTCCCATCCAAATCCCACTAGCCGATTAATTAAATAAATCCTATTTATTTATTTAATTTTCCATCTTTCCTCCAATTTAAATAAATAAAATATTTATTTAAATTAGCCCTTTCCCATTTTCTAACTAATTTAAATAAAATATTTGAATTAGTCCCATACTACAACTTTCATTTAATGCTTTTCACATGACCAACTAATTTAAATAATATTTATTTAAATTAAGCCAACCCTATTCTTATCTACACACTTGTCATATGTCTACAACTCCTTGTGGGGTGGGAAACCATATTTAATTTCAACTGTCCACATCATTCAAATCAACTTTCAATCTTAGCCATTGAATCAAATCACTCCTTTCCTATAAATCAAGCCTCACCCAAGCAATTTGGGGGATCCATTTTCAGGTAATATTATGTTGTCAAAATGATTCTAGATCCTCTCTTCATTCATCTTCCATCTAGCGTTATGCTGCCCAAATGAGAAATCAACATTCATCCAACAACCACAATCTTTGATATTTTGCATCCTATGGAAGATGGAGAAGGGAAATGTAGGAGATCCAAGCTTAGCATAGGGATTTAAATTTAGTTTGCTTTATTGCTCTGAATGTCTGTGTTATCTTGTACTCCATTGTTTAGTTAGGGTTTCATGATTGATCTTAGTGATTTAGCCCTGATTTTCCCTAACTCACACTATACAATTGGAACTTCGTTAGGAGCCATGATTCTTTGTTCAAATGCCACCAGGTCTACATGCCCCATGTTGGTGTATAAAATGATGCCAAATCTTGGCCATATCTTGGTGGTGTATCTAGTTGATTTAAATTCCTCTTCTATATCTTTGATTCATTTTGCCATTTCACCTATGATACATCCAGATAAAATGAGAGTTACCCTAGTTTAAATATCTATGATGTATATACATTCTTTCTTCTCATTAACCCCTATTTTTTGATATGTTTAAACTGAAAAAAATAGGGATCTACTCATGTCAAGAGAACTAGATATAGTTACCCCTTAACAATTATCATTTAAAATAAGATTGATTTACCAAAATAATTGAGATTAGGGCCTTGGTACATACCAAGTTCTCGTGTATTGTCACCTTTTATATGATACTATATGTATATACTATATGCAGATTTCTCAGTCGCCATGATCCTAATCTCTAGTTGATAATATTTGGTTCGAAAGCACCTTGTAAACTCACTCTATAAGTTAGTTGTGTTGAATGTTAGGAACACTGAGAGGGTGGGGTGAATCAATGTTCTATAAATCTTTTCATGTACTTTTACTTTTAACCATTTCAAAAGAATAATCCAATAAAAAAATATACAACTAAATCACATCCACCAAAGCATGACACATAACACCAAGATTTTATGTGGAAAACCCAAAGAGGGAAAAAACACAGAGAGGATTAGCTCTCATAAATATATTGCAATCTTTATAGAAATGATGTTTAGGCTTGGTCACTCCACAGGCCTAGAACATGTTGGCTTACAACCATGAAGTACAACTAAGTTTAGCAGGCTCACTGCCTCAACCCTAAACCTAGCAAGATTACAATAAGGGTTGTTAAACCCTGAGGGATGTTAAACCCTACTGAAGGCTCACTACCAGCTTACTACCTTGATGAAAAAAACTTGCTTCCAAATAGATCACACATGATATTTGAATACTTCTTCAGCATCTGCCACTATGCCATGGTGCAGTTATTTAACAACTATATTCCAAATCCCAAGTCTTCATTGCTGCTTCTCTTTTAACTATGCTCTTCTATTCACATGCTCAAATCACATACACCTTTTTTCACTAATAGTTCAATCAAATTTCATCACCTTTATATATCCACATCATGATTTACTCCATAATCAGGTCAACATCCAAGAAGTGAAATGTGTACATAAAAAGATGTACCTTGTTGCTCAATCCAATGCACTATGTGTCACACAAACCCAAATCTTCTCCCAAGCATGTTCATATAGGTCATCTCTAATATTTCAATTGCTTATATAAATCCTCCACACATTAACTCTTCTTTGCGCAATGATTTATCTCACCAGTCAGCCTGTTCCTCAAGAACATGCTTAACAACTTTATCTGTTGTCTTACAACTTCTACTGCTGATCACAAAACACTTCCAAAATCATGTCAAGGACTCTTTACACATTCCCAATCTTACCCTCATAACTGTAAGGCATCATGTCATCTTGCAGAGAGATGCAGACCATTAGAACGTAGACTTTGTCTCTATCAAACACTATGCCAGTACTTAGCAGCTTGTAGCTATCCTTCCGATGAACTTTAGATCTCCTAACTTTGTAATAAGACACTTCATATAAGTGTTTACAACACCTCAAAACTACATAACAAAATACTTGTTTGTAGAGAAATGCGGGTCACTACACTAGACCCTATTCACTATTCTTGATATACCTTTGCTTGCCCGGACTTAGATATTTCTTCAAGATGACTACCAGAGAGGATCAGGACTTAATCTCTAAGTCATAATATTATCAAATACCAACTGACATCATACCTAAACCGCATTACTGAATCATTATCTGCGGAGGCATACTATCAAGCTTAATGTCCTCTACTCTACATGCTTCCTATACTTAGCCATTTTCTGTCAACTAGACCTGGAATCTTATATGTTCTTCTAGAGATATCTCTTCCTGTCATGGTGATAGGATCTCTAAGCCTTGTTTCCATCAATGACAACATACAAATCCATACCAAAGTAGTGGCTCTTGCCAACAATCTCCCCCTTTATCATTGATGGCAACACTTAGTGAAAAATGCCTAACTGTTCCCCCTTAATATATACACTATACTTTCTTGCTCCCCTTGAGATGATTATCCATTTTTCACTGATCTACTTCTCCCCCTTTGACATCAATGGCAAAGGGTGTGATCCAGACTTCAAAAAATTGTCAAAATTTCAAAATTGATGCATGCAGCTGCATATTTACAAGTGCAATCTACCTCTTTGTATTACATGTATTTGAGAATGTCATTTAATAAGTTCTTGATCTGTGCCCACTCATTCTCCCAACCTTTCTGAGAATTATCCAAAATTTGAATGTGTCCACCATAGAGAAAGGCTAAAGCTTCTGCCTTGTTGAGATCAGAAGGTGTGCCTATTTGGGCAGCTACCCTAGCCTCTAGAGTAAGATTTGTCATTCAGTCTAGTTTAGGGCAGACTAGTCTCCTTAGTTGTCCCATTCTACTTTGTATTTGATATTTTCAATTTAATAACTTAGTCAAATCATTGTGGATGAGGATGACTTCTGCTTCCTTATTTCTAAGTGATTCTATTACCAGATCAAATTTGTTAGAGATGTCCATCATTCTCTGTTCCAGCTCTTTGATCTTTTCTTCAATCTCTTGAGTAACTTTTGGCTAGGATAGGCAAAATTTGTACACATCTCCAACTTCTTTCAAAGCTCTTTGAATGCTAGATATTGAATTATCTAATGAAATCTTATCCTTGGCTAGCATTATCTTTAATTCTCCAGTCTTTTTCCTTCAAATTCCTGCCTTACTTTTGTTTCTGCAGATTTATCAAAATATTCAAACTAATTGCTCACTGAATTTATTAATCCCTTCAAATGACTTGCTAGGGGCATGGATGAATCCTTCTTGTGGGTAGGTAGAAGCTTCTCCAAGATCCCAGATGCTTCATCAATCAGATTACTATCCTCAATAAGTGATTTCAACAACTCTTCTTGAGCTTTTGCTTGAACAATTTAAGCCCACTTAAATTTCTATGTCAAAGACATTGTGTCCCAATTTATTTGGTCCTATAGTAATTCCAGTTCATCCCAATCTTGTTTCTCCTTTTCAAGCACTTCTTTTGTTGAAGCAACAGTGTCTTTTGTCACCTTATCTTTACAAAGTGAGACTTTCTTTTTCTTTTCTCCTTCAATTGTGGCTTCTGTAATGAATGAGATCCTTATTCTTTTTTTGGGACTAGATGCTAGTCTCTCCTCTTCAAATCTGTTGTCTTTCCTTTATGGAGTGCTTGTGAACTTGGATCCTCCTGATTTGGTTTCTACCTTACTTAATTGGCCATCTGATCTTCTTTCTGACTATTCAAGTTCCATCAGCATTCTGGAAGATAATTCTGAGAAAGTCCTGAATCTGTCTTCTTTGGGATCAGTAGGATTACTTAGTAGTGTATCAGCTAACTCAGTCAATACATCTTCTGCAACTTCATAACCTAGTGTAGGGACCCATACAATTCTTGGTTCCATAGCTTCCATAAAGCATTTATCTTTATCCACCATGAATATAATGTCCTTTTCATACTTTATCACCACTTTTTCAGTTATCCAAAACCTTCTTACCATTTTCTGTTGAAAATCTCTAAAATATTTCCACAAGATTTTATTTTGCATATCTACATTACCCAAACTCTGTAAATGATTTCTTATTTGAGCAGCTATAGGAATATGATCAAGCCAAATAACATTTCCTAGATCAGATAGCTTTTTTAGGAAGTAAAAGAGTAAACATGTAATTAGTGTTCCATATATGAAAGGATGATTAGTTTCTTTTGCCCTTTCAAATTCTCCATAAGTTCATTTCAAAGCAATTCACAAAGATCATAATCAATACTATTTTTTATCATGTCATATGCTGTGTATATGGTTGACATAGACATAAAATTTTCTTTGTTGGAGAAGTATATTTTGTATCCTACAATCATTGATGCAAACCTGACAGCCGGATCCCTGATGTCATTCACTGTAAGGTCATTCTTCTCAAGTTTGGCTCCTATTAGCTACATTACCACATTGTTCTTTATTTTCTTTATGCCTGGAACCCTTTCGGAGGAGCTCATACTGGTTACTACTTTAATGGCTTCTTTGGTTATCAAATAGGGTTCGTCAAGCCATAAAGATTCATCATGAATTCTTCTTAGAACAAGCTTGACCCATGCATCAATCAGATTTGTGGGAAAGTCCAACTAGGTGTCAAATTTTTTTTCTCTCAGGACTTTGTAATCATCTTTCAACACAATGTCTGCAGTGATCAGTTCATCCAAATATAGTTTGCCTAACTTCATATGGTCATATTCTTCTAATCTGGTATGAATGTATACCCTAATATCTTCCATATGCAAGACCCCATGTGGAGTAATTGAGAATGCCCCTGACGGATCATTTTTCAGTAATTTGAAGAATTGTTTCTTAAACTTGGGGTGAGACATTTTTCCTATCTCGATTACATGAGGAGTAAACATTTTTAAAGAACAGTTTAATTTCCATAGTAGCGTTTCAAGTTGCAAATACCTCTTTCGCTGGAGTAGGGTTTCCTTGATTCGAAATTCTCCAAACCCTTCAAAACTTGGTTGTTGTGGCTCAAAGTCTGTTTTGATCTATCTGAGTATTTGATAGATTTGAGTGTAAAGTGATTTGAGATTAAACAAGTTCCCTTTTATCCTCCACATGACATGACCTAGATGTCATTAAATGCTTAATTCAAAAAAAAGTTTTTTAAACCCTTTGCTATAGAATGCAGTCGATTAAGATTGCTCTACAATAGGCTACATTGACTCCTTTTCTTCTGATTCTTCTTCTAATGGGTGTGTCACATCAGATTCCATGATACATCTTTGTGCTAAATTCTGGCACCCAATTTCTGGCTTGGGGGATTTGTATTTTTTACACTGCTCCCCCTGAGCCAGAGCTCTGAATTTACTTCCCAGAAAAAGTAACTGCACCGGATACTGGTGCAGATTGATCCCTGACTTCAATTACTTCTTTCTTGGTCCATACCTTGTTCATTTCTTTCTTGGTTTCAACCAGATTAACTTTCTCTTTTCCCCTATCATTTCTTTGCTCTATTTTCCTTTCTTTAGAATAACAATTTCTCTTCACATTCCTGCTTCTATAAAACCTTGCAATATGTCCAAATTTGTTGCAATTGAAACATACCACATTCTTTTGACCTTGAATCCTTCCATTGATTGAATTTGATCTGCATTGATTAGCCATGTGTCTAAATCTATTGCATGCAAAACACTTTCCATTGAATGATTGATGGTTCCTGATATTTTGAAAATTAGTTCTTACAGAACTTCTACATTCATTTGATCTATGTCCCATTTTATAGCATGCATTGCACCTAATAGAATTGTGACTTACTTTACTTCTGCATACAACAGCTCTATGAAAAATTCTATTGCAAGTGAAACATTTATCATTGAATGATTGTTCATTCCTCCCATTGTTGAAACTTTTCCTGATCTGATTTCTACATTCATTTGCTCGATGACCAAATTTCTTACAATTGAAACACTGACTAGAAAATGATGGAATCTTTTGATTTATTCTACTCCTACACTGAGTGGTCTTATGACCAAACTTATTGCATGAATTACAATAACCATTGAAAGATGGGTACCTTTGAGCATTTCGTTGTCTGACTGGAGGTCTTCTAGGTATTCTCCTTAGATTTCTAAATTGGTATCCTTTGTTTTCCCTTGACTTTGTCCTCATTTGATCAAAGTTTGAGCTTTCTCCTTTCTCAAATCCTAAGCCATGTTTATCATCGGCATTCCTCTATCTAGTAATCATTTCATCAAGCTTTGCAGTACTTATCTTGAATTTTTCTCCAAAAATTCTGGCATTTTCTAGATTTGTTTTCAAACTTATAATTTCTTTTTCAAGTTTTGCAAAATCTTCTGATCTATTTTTCACAATCAAGTTCAAATCATCTTCTGCTTTTATTCTTTCTATAACTTCTTCTTCCAAACCATCTAGGGCTTCATTTATTGATAGTAATTGATCACTAACTTGTTTGTATTTGTCTTTGAATTTCTTGACTTGCTTTTTTAGCTTTAATATGCATTCATCTACTTGTTGCAAGTTTTCTTTTAGATCCATGACTTTTGCTTCAGAGTTTTCAAGATCCATAAGAGCTACTTCTAGTTGATTGTACCTTTAATAATTTCCATACCTTCTTACTGCCATGATCACACTATCCTTGATCTTCCTCAAGTTGTTAAACTTCTTCCGAGGAACCTTGCTCTGATACCAATTGTTGAATGTCAGGAACACTGAGAGGGGGGGTGAATGAGTGTTCTATAAATATTTTCATGTAATTTTACTTTTAACCATTTTAAAAGAATAATCCAATAAAAGAAAAATTTACTACTGAACAACATCCACAAAAGCGTGACACATAACACCAAGATTTTACGTGGAAAACCCAAAGAAGGAAAACCCACAGAGAGGATTAACTCTCATAAATATATTGCAATCTTTATAGAAATGATGTTTAGGCTTGGTCACTCCATGGACCTAGAACATGTTGGCTTATAGCCATGAAGTACAACTAAGTCTAGTAAGCTCACTACCTCAACCCTAAACCTAGCAAGATTACAATAAGGGCTATTAAACCCTACTAAAGGCTCACTGTCAGATTACTACCTTGATGAAAAAAACTTGCTTCCAAATAGATCACACATGATATCTGAATACTACTTTAGCATCTACCACTATGCCATGGTGCAGTCATTTAACAACTGTATTCTAAATCCCAAGTCTTCATCATTGATTCTCTTTTAACTCTGCTCTTCTATTCGCATTCTCACATCATATACACCTTTTTTCACCAACAGTTCAACTAAATTTTATTGCCTTTATATGTCCAAATCATGATTTACTCCATAATCAGGTCAGCATCCAAGAAGTGAAATGTGTACATAAAAAGATGTACCTTGTCACTCAATTGAATCCACTATGTGTCACATAGACCCAAATCTTCTCCCAAGCATGTTCATATAGGTCAGATCTAATCTTTCAATTGCTTACATAAATCCTCCAAACATTAACTCTTCTCTGCACAATGATTTATCTCACCAAT
This sequence comes from Cunninghamia lanceolata, assembly GCA_027924645.1. NCBI lineage: Eukaryota > Viridiplantae > Streptophyta > Pinopsida > Cupressales > Cupressaceae > Cunninghamia > Cunninghamia lanceolata. The sequence continues at coordinate 2,265,349 of BSBN01001356.1, read as the reverse complement.
CATCCTATTCCTGAAGAACATGCTTAAAAACTTTATCTGCTATCTTACAACTTCTAATGCTAATCACAAAACACTTCCAAAATCATGTCAAGGACTCTTTACACATTCCCAATCTTACCCTCAAAACCACAAGGCATCATATCATATTGTGGAGAGATGTGGACCATTAGAACTTAGACTCTGTCTCTGGTAAACTCTGTCAAACACTATGCTAGTACTTAGCATCTTGTAGCTATCCTTCCAGTGAATTTTAGATCTCCTAACTATGGAATAAGACACTTCATATAAGTGTTTACAACACCTCAAAACTGCATAACAAAATACTTGTCTGCGGAGAAATGAAGACCACTACACTAAACCTTGTTCACTGTTCCTACTATACCTTTGCTTTCCCGGACTTAGACATTTCTTCAAGATGACTACTGGAGAGGATCAGGGCTTAATCTCTAAGGCATAACACTATCAAACACCAACTGACATCATACCTAAACTACATTACCGGATCATTATCTACGGAGGCCTACTATCTAGCTTACTGTCCTCTACTTTGCATACTTCCCATAATTAGCCATTTTCTGTCAACCGAACCTGGAATCTCATATGTTCTTCTAGAGATATGTCTTCCTATCATGGTGATAGGATCTCTAAGCCTTGTTTCCATCAATGACAACATACAGATTTGTACCAAAGTAGTGGCTCTTACCAACAAGTTGTGCTCTCTAATTTATTTCTTAATCACTACAAATTTCATCTTCTAATTGCTCTATAAATTTCTCTCTTTAATCGCTATGTAATTGTAAATGTGAGAAGGTTTTTGCCTTTTAACAGGTAGATGGTCTAATTAGGGCAAGTGCACTGAATGCTTTGAGGTGGTAGATATGCATTTTTTTTAACTAGAGGGAGTATGTCATGAACAAATAATTTAAAATTTTGAATTTTAATTGCCCTTTAGCTTATCCTGTCATGTATTAATGTTTGGACTTAGTGCTAACTAGATGTTTTACTGTGGTGGTCATCTAGATTTGGATTCTTGTTCTATCCAAATGTGAATTACTACAATTTCAAAGAGTAGGTTTAGATAAAAATTTCTGATTAAGAGGATGATGTCATGTTTGACCTGTCAACAATCTATTTGCACTTATCAAGATCTAGATATAGATATCTCATAGATCAAGTTTGGATTAAATATCATGTTGTCATTGAATTGTCATGTTAGGTTCACAGTGAAAAAATGTACATCTGGATATGGACTTGGATATTGATCTAGATGTGGATATTTGAGATTTGGGATCATATCCAATTAGAAGGATCCAGTTAGTACTATTGTTGTTCAATTGGATATTTTGACTTTTAGCATGATCCAAATGTGGACATGGAATCAAGATGTGGATCATTAAGTGCTCAGATAAATAAACTAGATAGGGACTGGGATGTGGATCACTAAGCCCATCTAGACGTAGATTCTTAAGTTTTAGCGATCCATTTGAGTCTGGATATTGAGTTTGACTAAATTATCTAGTTAACTAAAACATATAGTTGGAATAACTTGCGTATATCAACATACTTTCAAAAAATTCCAAAAGTGACCCTGCTTAATTTTTTATCCTCCATCCACCTAATACCTTACTTGGGATAGGTACATCATATGAGATTTACATCAGGATCCAAATTTGGACACTAGATGTTTGGTTAGGTTAAATTTCTGGTTAGACTAAAATATCCAGTTGAGCATAACTTGTGAATTTGAGGAAATTTTCTAAAACTTCCAAAGGCAACTTAAGTTCAAATTCAATGCTCTTTCACCTTAAGATCTCATCAAGGGTAATAATGACTCAGGATTGTAAATTTCTTGTTTTCCACATTAAGACCAAAACACAACAAGCAACAACCACAAAAAGTTGGGGTCCTTATTTTCTAAGCAAAATGGGGCATGTTGTGGGACTACACAATAGTTCCCACACTCACACTAGACACTATTGAAGATCAGGGTTTGTAATCTCCCACTCAATGAAGACCATAAAATCAACCACCATCTTTTCACTAGAGACCCACCTCTTCTTCAACTTTTTCTCCTTCCCCTCCTCTTTGTCTATCTCTTTCCTACAGAGATTTCCTCACATTCTCCTCCCACTCACACAACATCTAGAAGCCATCTATCAACAAATCCAGAACAAACTTGCATACCCACCACAAACACCAAACCACCAAAATACATTCCACTACATTGCCACCATCATGTGGAATACAAGATTTCTCATAATAATGAGTGAAAGCCCCTCATTTTGATGTCCTTACTATTCACAGGATACAGGGCATGGAGGAGAAGCTACCACAACTCACTATAAAAGAGATGCGGAGCACAAGGCTAACTTGGGCTAGTAGATGATGGATTATTTTGTAAGGAACATGTCCCTATTCTAATATAATGTATGTAAGGGTAAAAATGGGATAATCAATTTAAGAATATAAACCCAAACACCAATGAAATATGAAGATAAAATGTTTTAAAATAAGAACAAGATGATATTTACAACCTTTACCTTATGCCTTCCATTGTTTGCCTTTTCTTTCTTGATCTTGATGGAGATGAAATGGCCCTTAGGAAGCTTGCTTCCTTGCTTCGAATCCTCAAGATGACAAGGAGAAGTTGGCTAGGATACTTGCTTGTATTTGAAGATGAACTTCAAACACAAACGTGAGTGTATGATAATGAAGTGCTATGAAGATGGGGGTGCCAATGGCGTGCTATATTTCCTACAGCATAAGTTTACTCAAATGATGGATAATGAAATGAAGAAGAAGAAGGTTGTATTTATAGAGTTGTGTGGGAGAAGATCAATGGTTGAGAAGAAATGAGAAGATCAATAGAGGAGAATGTTCATGCGAACGTGCACGAATAGAAGGACATGTGTCATTCAAAAAGAAGCTTTGTTGAGGATGAGTTTTCATTTTCTTAAATTAGAATTTATTTTTCTAATTTAAGAGCAAAATTGCTTTAAAGTTGCTTTAACTCAGCTTTTGCTTTTGTATGACAAGAGGAATATATTTTTAGAAGATATGAAGATTTTTAGAAGATAAGAAAGCATAATTAAATAAATAGATTTATTTAATTATTTGTGGTAAATTTGGAGAAATAAAATAAAATATTTAAATATATTTTATTTTTGTGGAGATTTAAGATTTAATTTAAATAAAATTGCATTTTATTTAAATTTAGAAGAATAAAAGATTTTAATTAAATAATTAAAATCATTTAATTATTTAGAAGAATGAAGTTGGTGGAGATGAATTAAATAAATGTAATTTATTTAATTAAATGAGAGGAAGTGAATCAAATAAATAAATAAATAAATTTATTTATTGATAGAGGAATATGAAGGTGAAATAATAATTTAAAATATTTATTTAAGTAGAGTCATGTCATTTTTAGGTGTATACATTTTGCCCCTCTTTGATGCAATGTGTTTTATCACGTTGTTTCAAAGAATAAGAATTTTTGACAGTGATACATGCCCTAGTTTTTGCCCCTGGTACAAGTTTAACGATAGGAAGCCCCCTCAGGAGATTAGATGGGGAGACGGCAAAAAGCGTGAGACAGACAATCTCATGAAGAAGAAGGTGAAAAATGGGTTAGGGTGGAGAAAAACAAGATATGGTTCGAAGAAACAGACATGGGAAGTAGTCATAGTTGTCATACAGTTAGATATGGTTCACTTGCTATATATAGGAGCTGGGTCCACAAGTTCTATTCATTTGTACACTTGTCCTTAGGTGATTGGTCTTTTTAGAGGTTAGGAGAGCATGGAAGCCAGAGAGATGGATATTTCACGTGAGGAGCATTAGTTTGAGCGAGTCTGACGGTTCGATCAGCCAGTGGAGGTAGGACCACCAGTATGTAGTTCATCAAAACTCACTAAAAGTCATTTATTAGGGTAATAAATGCTTAGGGAAAAATACTAGGACAAATGTGCCGAACTGTCGTTCGGCGTATATGTGCCCCGAAATGGTGCATATGTTGCTAAGTGGAACTTTTGAGAAATCTTATGGTGCATTTGATAGTTTGGTGCATTTAGGCTATGAATTGGTGCATACATTTTAGAATGACACATGTGCCAAAACGGCGCATATGCATCAAAGGGCAACGCATTCATGGTGAAGTGGTGCATATGGTATGGATCGGTGCATTTGCCACCTAGATCGGTGCATTTGCACTAGGAAAATTAGTTGACTTAATGAAATTAACCCAATTGGCACCTTGATCGATGTGTCTATTGATAAGCAATCTCTGAGATTACCGAGAATCTAGTCAAGAGATGATATACTGTTTTCATTAATTTGATATGCTAAGTTAATGATAGGATAGTTTTGATTGCTTTGAGTAGGTTTGCTTGGATATGGATTTCTTTGATGTTATGTTTTGTTTGGTTATAGGAGGATATCCGGGATACCCTTATGTCACGAGAGTAGTTCCCTTTGCCATTATTGTAGTGGTCCATATTGATTGAGATAGATCATGAGGCTCTAGGTGCTATGGGTCTACATTATGTTTACTTCATGCCTAAGGTTCGCACAAACTGGGCTATGTTGACTGCAACAGTGGAGCATTTCCACAGCGAGGATGGGACATTCCATCTTCTAACAGGAGAGATGGAGATCACTCTTGAGGATGTGTACCAGATTCTGCACCTCCCTATTTAGGGAGAGTTAGTCGAGTATGAGTCACAGTGGGACACTGGATTAGCCAAGTGTAGATGGGTGTTTGATGACCCAGAGTTGGTAGAGTAGGTGATTTCATGGCAGCACATACATGACTGCTATGACTACTTCCCAGGCATAGTAGCGGGACTGATCGGTGGCGTAGTATGCCCTGATAGGAGGTCACATGGCTTCCCAATTGGCTGGGGGAGGGTGTTAGAGAGCATGATCACCGATGGGACTTGGTATGCATGGGGTGTGTGCATGTTAGCACATTTATATAGGGATATGCACCAGATTGTATATCATAGAGGGGCCAGCTTGTCAGCAGGTGTATCTCTTTTATAGTTTTGGTTATGGGAGCATATTGTGATCACACGACCAATATGTCTCTTCCACCGGTAGAGGGGTGAGCCCTACAGTTATGGTTATGCAGGTGTGATTTCCCAGCACAAGCTGGGAAAGCTTGAGTACTGGAGACACGCATTGGATAACTTGGATGTAGTTATCTAGCACCCATACCTAGACTACGAGGTATGGGAGGATGAGGCCAATGAGTTACCTTATTGCTTTCAGATGTGATGGCTAATTGGGAGAACTAGGTACATACTAGAGAGGTAGATTGTTAGCAGGGTTTAGAGATAGTTTGGCAGAGTACATGGCAAACCACAGGGACAGGCACATTTCTCGAGGACTCATGCAAAGAGATTTAGGTGGGGTCCTGTGGCATCATACAAGGAGGCCCTAGCAATTTTTTAGCAGATCCCTTACGTAGTTTGGCCCATGAGGAGGGAGATAGTGGATGCTGGCATGATGCTAGATTATGAGGAATGGTTCACCGCTCATCCATTTCCTTGTATCGATGAGGAGGATTCAGATGATGATGGTGCAACTGGTAGGAGGAGAGGGGTACGAAGGAGTGGGAGAGGAGGTTAGGGAGATGATGGAGGAGATGGAGGAGGAGGTGGTGGATAGAGACAGAGGAGGAGGAGGTCTGGGGAGGGACCTTCAGGTCAGCAGGTAGTTACACAATCGTAGGTTGTAGGACATGTATAGGTACAGATGCTAGTGCAGCAGGTGGCACCACAAAGGTAGATGTCACCACCACAGCAGGTGGCACAGTAGCAGGTATAGGGACAAGTGCCAGCATAATAGGTGGCACCAGGATAGGGATAGGCTGGGCAGGAACCACAGCCTGACTTATAGCAGCAGGCTATGGTTGCACTATAGAGTCAAGTTAGACATCTGAGGGCCCATCTAAGAGCAGTAGAGTCTCACAGAGATGCAGATGTAGGATGGATACCAGAGTTGACTAGAGAGAGATGCAGCCTTAGCTAGCATGCGGGCTATGAGAGCATAGAGAGATGCATCTGTGACGGCTATGGGTATAGATAGTATATCTAGCTTTTTGGTTTCATAGGTGTAGCATGCACATACACAGTTAGCCCAGGTACAAAGTGAGATTACCAAAGCATAGGCTCAAGGTCAGTATTACAGGGGTTTATATCATGGGGCAATGTCAGTAGAGCATTGTGTGCCTAGCTTCAGGAGCCAGTCGAGGGCATCTCAAAGGGCAGGTGGGTCTTGATCTATGGGATCAGTCAGGGGCCCCCAGGAGTCAAGGGGAGATAGAGGAGAGGCTAGTGTACGGAGCAGTACTCCATGGCAGCAGGGTTAGCTAGACCTGGATACTTGTACCAATTTTTGATCTGATGTACACATTTTTGACAGCTAAGATAGCATGTATATGTACCATTTTTCCCTTGAGACATGTATCACTATCTTTTTGTACTTTGTATACACTGTATGATATGACTCTGAGAGATGAATAGATATTTTTGATATATTGTACATTTGGACATGTTTTGATGGTTATACGATGATGTAGTTGTTGATATTCTATATGCATGTGTTCTATGTGTATATGTGATGGATGTAATCTATTTTATAATGCTTTGTATATGTGATGCATACTAGATGGATTTGGGATGATTTGATATGTAAATGCAAATGTGAAATGTTATGTTTATGCAGCTCTATATGTATTTGTCTATGTTTTTGATTTTTTGATATGATATGTGGATGCACATATATATGGATGACCTAATGCACTTATGATGTATGCAAATGATGTAATTATGTGAATGATTATCTCATGTGATATGATATGTTACTTCTGCTATGTTTTTGATATGTCCAAATGTACTCAATTGACATAGAGATGATATAGATATGTAGAAGAGAAGAAATGAAGAAAAACAGGCTTTCATTTGTTATACTGCAGGATTTATTTATTGCATGGATGATATGAATTTTTGGATATGAGATGGATATGGATTGTCATCTTGATATTGCAAGTCTTTTTCTTTCATCATTGGGCACTTTTTGAAATGTTGTAAGAAAGTACAAGCATCTAGGTATAATTAGACTGAGATGACCTGAGTGTTCCTTACATGGATTTTGATATAGTAAGTTGATACAAGCATCTAGTCAAACTTGAATCTAGATGACCTGAGTATTTCTTGCATTTCAATAGACAAGGATTGCCCCTTTTCATGTTCAGACTTCGAAGTCCTCAATGACCTTTTGTTGATCATGTTGTTAGACAGAAAGTCATCACATTACTAAAGTTTAATCCACAAGTAGTAGACAAAGAAAAAGATTATGCCCCCATCATAGCATCTCTAGCTTTTAGCATCCTTGAGTAGTGTCATGCCCACATTTTCCTTGTGGTCACAACCCACATCGCACGTGTCATAGCCACATCTGTCATGTGGTTATGACACGAGATATGAAAAACTTTTCTCACACCGTCCTAAAAACCCCTTTCGCATGCGTACGCATGCTCAACGGTGTTCTCTCATGGCGAAACACTATACTCATCGACGGAATACAAGTACAATGGCGTGTAAACGGAAACATATAGATCAACAAGAGGGTCGATACAACGCTGCTAACGTCATTGCAAGAGTGAGATTACCCAAGTTCTCAAATCGAACCCTCGGCAATGTTCGGTAGCAGAATGCCTTACGGCGTTAGTGGGAATTACGCTGCACTCATTTACGCACGTGGTTCGCTGATAGAGGAACCACTCCCCTCGACGCCTTGTTCCAACTAAACCGGCTAGTGATCTCCCTATTTAGTCATTTTTCAGCCAGGCACGGTTGTCTGTCTCCTCTCTTGTTCCCTGAAACATACTACTCCTATGACTTAGCATTTTCAACAAGGCGGTTTGGTTGCCCTCTCTTCCCTTTCCACAAGTTCTTAAGTTGGATTATATCTTTATCGCCCTTACCTTAACTATCTCTTAGTTCATTTAGTGTGTTTATATTTCGGTCTCTCTCTCTCTTTCATTTTCTATACTTTCTTTATGTGCATCCTGTCCTTTCTTCATGATTTACGTCAATCAGGGTTATCACTGCAGTTATTGTTGATATTAAACCTAATTTCAGAAGGATCTAGGTCACAAAGGCTGGTTTACTATTTCGCTGGACTCGGTCTCCTAATCTTCCCCGATCTAGGTTCCTCCTCTTCGTAAATACTTAGTCAACTTGTTCCAAAGCACAATTGACAGAAGGGTCCGTCAACTTAGTTCTCTTATCCCGTGTGAGATATGTCGCGCATTTTCTCCTCTGTGTTTTCTAATGTTAGTTTTTCCTTCTTCGGAACCTCTTACAGGTTTACATATGAGATTGTTTGCTACAGTTGAGATTAATATGGCCACAAGGATCGTCAGTGGTGGCTTCTTAAGTTTATTTCCAGTGTTCTTTTGAGTAAGGAGTTGTGTAATTTTCCTCTTCATTTTCCGGGTGATTGTTAGTATGTTTTTAGTTGAAACTTCCGAGAAACTCTTTCCAGAGTATCACTGAATATTCCTAAACTCTCTTTACATTATAATTTTATTTTCTCTTGTTTAGAATTACTGTTGTTACTGTTACTCATAATTACGATTCATACACTGTTTGTAACTCGTATGACGTTGTCAATAGGTGTAGGTGGTTCACCACTTTATAAAACTCTGTTCATGGTAATATAGCTTCTTTGGTAGTTGTGTTCGAAACTTAATAACATCTCCTGTGAGAATATAATTGTTATTTATATATATATATATATATATATATATATATATATTTTTCTCCATATCCATGAAACATAGTTATTAACGATTTTAAACGAGGGCCCAATAAATATATATATATATATATATATATATATATATATATATATATATATATATATATATATATATATATATATATATATATATATATATATATATATATATATATATATATATATACATACATAAAATATATTTATTTTAATATCTCAATAATGAACAAATTGGTTTCCCACAACTTAAACCTTATATATATATATATATATATATATATATATATATATATATATATATATATATATATATATATATATATATATATATATATATATATATACAGATGTATCTAATCATTCTTATATTATATATATAGCTATATACATAGACATATATAATATATATATATATATGCCTATATATAGAGCTATATAAAAATAAACTGAATTTATTTACCAAATCACCCATTCATATGTTAGGGCCCAAGCCCTACATTTTTTTATGGCTTTCAACCCACAGCAGATGGCGGCCATGGGCGGCGGTGGCCGCAGAGCGGCGGACGGGGATCTGAGGTGGCCGCAGAGCGGCGGACGGGGATTTGAGGTGGCCGCAGAGCGGCGGACGGGGGTTTAAGGTGGCCGCAAAGCGGCAGCCAAAATCCGCGGGAGGCATAAGGGTATGGAGGAGGGGGGAGATGTGGAGTGGGGCGGAGCCCCACCCACATTCCCACGACGTGGGGTGTGGGTGGGGCTCCGCCCCACTCCACACCTCCAAATATGACAAAAAACCTGCGGTGGGGTTTTCTTCCCCACCGCCCATAGTAAATAACGACTGTGTAATTTGTTACCCGCGGCTTAATTTTTTTTGACAGTCTTTCACCGTTCGTTGATTATTATCAATAATAAAATATCTTCAAATATATATATATATATATATATATAACAACGATAATATATTTATATATATATATATATTTCATATTTATATATATATATATATATATATATATATATCCCCCCTTTTTTTTTATATATAACAATTATAATTACTTTCAATTTCTCTATTATTTTCTAAAATGATAATTACTCAAAATGAGAAATATATATATATCTCTATATATATATTTATAAAGTATTTAGAGAAAAATATTATTTTTGTATAATTCCAATTTCGACAATTTTTTTTAAATTCACTACTCTATGCATTTTCTCCAAATCAACATAGTATAAAGAAATTGTCATAACAATTAGATATAAATATATATATATATATCCCAATTTCACCAAATGATAAATAGCTCTTCCCTTATTATAAGTATAAATTTTCCATTGTTATAAACATATAAGACTTGTAAATTTACAAACAGATTATATTTACATGCTAGATTTCCTCTAATTCTTCTAAATTAACAGAATCCATTATTATGGAGAAAACTCAAATATTTAAAAACTGTCTTTTCCATTTCAACATTAAAAGGGAACTAGCATTTCAACTAAAGAAGCAATTCCAAACTTTCAAATGTAAACAACTCAGATTAAGTTGCAAAAACGAATTTATTTCTTTCAGTAATACTTGAAACACAAAAATTGCCATTGAACAAAGGTTGTAAACATCAACTTAAAAATTTAAGCACATTCACATTACAGTTTCACAATCATGAATACCAACTTCCCAGATATGAACTTTCTCCTCCCAAACCGTATACAACTGAAAACTTATGACAACCAATAAAAGTCCAATAATAACAAGACCAGGGAGGTGATTTTCTTCACTCCCAGAATATCAGTAATTTACAACAATAACAAGAGAGGTGTTCCCTCTTCATCTCTATGAAATGAACCAGGCCTAATTCTCATGACAAGAAGATAATCTGTTTCTTCATAAATAGCCAACCAGAAGCTCCAAGAGAAAAACCTGCGTATCAAAGACAAACAAAGAAGACAATACCACTTGTCTAGCTCTCCTCCCTACCGTAGACCCGCAAGAGGGTCACCCCCGAGCTAGGGAGACCATACTCACACCTGGGTACTCAAACACTCCACTTCACAACAGAAACAACAACAATCCCAAAGCACACATACACCCGTGGCTATTTTACACATTACGGAAACTCAACTACAGTGAGTTTCATAAGGGGCAGGAGAGTGGATACACTCGACTCCAGGGTGTCACCCTGACAGATAAATGAACTCATATAAAATTTCTCTTGGTCTCAACCAAGTGTGATCACATTTTACAAGAAATCTGCATATGACTCTCAAGTCAAAAATACAGTCACAGATACATGCCCTCAAGGCTTTCAATATCCCAAAAGATGGAACAGGTATGCACCCAAGGAGGATCTCTCCTCCCCTACCCCAAACTTGATGAGCATTTCTCCCAAGTGGGAGACGCTCTGTCAAACACCCGACAAGAACCCCACAGAAACAAATTTAAACACATATGTTACACACATTTCATACACATTTCAGTCCTACCAAAACAAAGGTAAAATTCAGACCAACCTTGCAAGCCCTCCTGGAATGAAGTTGTTGCAGAGTCCACAGAGTTCACTTCCAAGCTTAGCCACCAACTCCCTCTCTCTTCTCTATCTTCCAAACTAACTTCTCTATTTTTGGTAAGGCCAAAATGAAAGAGTTTCCCCAAAATTCAACTAACTCCCTCTCATCCCAAAATTTGAAAATAAATAACCCAAAATTCTCTTTCTTTCCAATTTTGAGAAATGGGGAAGTGACACTTGTCACCTCCTCACCCTTCCCAAAAATCACTATACTGTCCAGGTGGCTTATGTCACTCTCCATTCCCAAGGGGACTCCTTAATCCTTTCATGTGACTCCACTTTCTCATGGGAGAAATAAAAAAAAGAGTTAAATGGGAACAAGACAGGTGACCCATGCCTCTTTCTCCTTTCTTCACATGGGTGTCCCCATAGTACATGGGGGAATCTTACTAAAGAAGAGGTAACTTTTACTAATGGATGGCATCTCTTATCTAGGGAAAAGTAGAGGGGATGGGTTGAGTGTTGGTACAACCCATCATGTCCCCTCCTACCTCCAATTTTCGCCACTTAACTTCAGGGAAAGGTTAAGTTGACTAGATGGAGGTTACTCAAGGGTTACCCATGCCAAATGGGCCCCTGGACCCATGGGGTAGAACCCAGGGTCAATTTTAACCCATACAAGACACCCCAGGTCAAGGTAAAGCACAAGAAAAAGGGCCTCATAATTTAAATAAAAAAAAATAGACATTTCAAATTCAATCTCTTTACAACACTTACTTATAAAAATAACATTACATGAGGGTAACCTAACCCACTCGACCATACGAAAGACCACATTACATCATGACATCAAACACAAAGAGACCTTGGTTCTTCGTGGAACCAGATCGGCTTAACAGGGAATAACAATTAACAAGGTGTGGAATGGTCTCCGAAATCTGTGGTTTGATTAGTAGTCCCTGCACACTCAATTACAAGATCAGTAACCACATAAATTCATCATAGCCGAAGCAACTTAAATAACACATGCATTCTCATGCCTTAGTTCAATTTAACATAATTAAAAATCATATTACAATTTTCCATCATCTCTAACATCTCTAATTCATTTTTCTGAAAAGTAACTTATCCAAACATCACCCAATTAGTTTTTCCGAAAACATAATAAAGTTAAATAGTCTAACAAATTTCGGGAACTGCTATCCCACAAATATGAAAGTAACAATAACAGTACTGTAAATAGGTCATGACAACAGTAGTAAAAAGGGCGGTCCTCACAAGTAGCATAGGAAGACATAATGACAAAAATCCAAGACTTTGTTAAGTTAACCTGTTCACAAAAGAATTCTTGCATTAGATGTGTCTTTTTGCCATAATTGATATAGAATTAGTCTAAGTGTTTTGGTATGGTGCTCTTCTTTGGACAGGTTGATGTTTTGCATCAAGATTTTTGTTTTGGGAAGCTTTCTTTGTTGCGCATGCTTGTCTAGTGAAAGGTATCACAATCCTTATTGGTATCCTCTTAGAACATGTGGCAAATATTTTTCCATAGAGGGGGGAATCAGTTCCAACAATGTGGCAAATGATATGGGATTCAGGGTGTCATATGTAGGATATGACATAGGCTCTACCAAGAACTCGTAATGTGATTGATTATCTGGAATGTCAAGGAGAGATATGATCATGGCCATTGCGTCTGCAGCTTTGTTCTCAATCCTTGGTATCTATTCAAAAGAGATCTTGACAAAGTATTCATTGAAGTCATCTACCATTCATTTGTAAGGGATCAATTTCTCATCTTTTGTTTGGTAATCGTCATTTACTTGATTTATGACCAGCTGTGAGTCACCATACACCTGAAGTTCTTTGATATTCCATTCAACTACTAGATTGATGCCAATGACTAGGGCCTCATACTCTGCCATGTTGTTAGTGTAGGAAAACATTAATATGTATGATTTGGGAATGGTGTCACCATTAGGTGTGATCAACAAGATACCTAATCCTGATCCATGTTGAGTGTATAAGCCATCAAAGTACATTTTCTAGATTGTTGTTGTTATGTGAAAGATAGATTCATCTGGAAATTCAAAGCTCAAAGGGTTATCAACAGTTAGAGGTGCATCTACCAATTGATCTGCAAGTACTTGGCCTTTTATTGCTTTCCTGTCTACATATTCAATATCAAACTCACTGAGAAGCATGACCCATTTGGATAATCTACCTGTTAGGGCTGCCTTGTTGAGCAGATACTTGAGTGGATCAATCTTTGCTATTAGTTTGACAGAATGTGATAACATGTAATGTCTCCACTTTTGTGAGGCAAAGACCATAGCGAGACATGCTCTTTCAATGGGCATGTATTGTAGTTCATACCCAACAAGTGTGCGGCTAATATAGTATATTGCTTGTTCTTTCCCATCATAGTTTTGTTGTACAAGGAGAGCTCCCAAAGTTGTTGGTGTAGCTGAGATATACAGTAGCAGAGGTTTACCCTGAATTGGTGGCATCAATATAGGTGGCTTCATGAGATATTCTTTTAACTATTGAAACATTTGTTCACATGAATCATTCCATTTGAAAGGGACATTCTTATGTAGAAGGTGAAAAAATGGGTGGCATATGTCAGCCAATTAAGAAATGAACATTCTGATAGATTGCAGTTTTCCCTATAGGGACCTTAGCTAAGTGAGATTCTTAAGATAAGCAACTGAAGATGTAAGAAAGAGAGAGAAGATAGAGAAATATATGACATAGAAGAGACTTATACATGCCTCTTGTAATACATACTGATGATAGATATATAATGGAGACATAAAAATTATGGAGTAACTTTTGAATGTTTTAGATGTGTATGATATGCTATATATGATGTAATCTTACCACACTATGTTATTTCCTATTGTACTTATCTATTATTCTATCTCTTCTAGGGTATAAACATACTACATAAGAGTAAAGTAGGTTCAGATCTCTAGACTGTTGTCCTATTTCTCTTGCCAACACTTACCGACTTGAATAATAATCATTCCTTGGAACTTTCACCCCATTATCAGGCAATAATATTTATTATTATTGAATAATATTTATAATTTAATATTATTATTTTATTTCATAACAAATAATAACAATATTTAATTTTTCTTAATTCTTAATAACAAACAATAAATAATAATTATATTTAACAATCATTTTCTTGTCTAGCCTCCAAGAAAGTTGTCCCCCATACACATACATACATTACAGAAAAAAAATTAGTTTTTGCTTTCTCATAATATACATACATAGAAAAGAATTTGATTGGCTACCAATATGTAGAGGCATAAACATTTGAAAATAGATTAATTTTTCTAATGTTTGATCAAAGTTGATGTTTTTTGTTACTTGTTAGTGCTAGTAGTTTAAAATATTTTTTATTAGACATTTTGCATTCATCGACACCACAACAGTGTGAACTATGGCACATACAATATGAGGAAAAACTTAAACATAAGCATTAATTCCATGTCAACAATATGCAACATTGCAAGTTGCACCCCATATGTATATATACATTGGAAAAAAAATATTTCTTTTCTTTCCTGCAATATACATACATAAAATAGAAACATTAGAAAAGAATTTGATTGGCTAGTTACCAAATTGGTTGTGTATGCAGGAAATTTCACATCATTTGCAAATTCAAACAATGAAACCTACAAACCTTCAAGAAATCTAATCTAAGTGATCAAAAAGACATGCAAAATAAATACAAACCACCTAGATGATTTGATTCCTTAGTTTTCATTGTTGATTGCTCATGTTCTACAACACAACGATGATAGGAGATTTGATGGATGAGGGTAGATAGATGGAGACTAGATAGATGAAAGATTTGATGGTTGATAGGGCTAGATGAAATTCAGTAGAGTGACGATGCTTCAGAAAATTCATCCATGCCAAATGGCTTGGAAATTGGTCAATTTATAGATTTTTTGAGAAAATGGAAGGATAAACCTTCTAATTTGTAAGTGATGGTGAAATGGAAAGTTTCTTTGTGCAACTTGGAAAAGGAAATGGAAAGTGGATGAGTTCACTTGAGAGATAATTGAGAAAGTGAGAGATATAGTGGAGAAGAAAATGGAATGGTGGGCCAAGTTAACTCGAGAGGATTTGGGAGATGAAAATGGTAAGTGGAAGAGATGAGATGAGTCATCTCAAAAGATAGATATGGAAGGTAGGTAAATAATTTCAATAATTTAATATTATTTAAATTGTAAGGAATATAAGGATAAAATGATAGATAAAAATAAAATAAAAGATTTATTTTATTTTATTTAAGAGGAAGGGGATTAAATAAATAAATAAAATTTATTTATTCAATAATGGTAAAAGAGATGGGATTAAATTAAATAAATGTTATATTTATTCAATTTAATAGAGGAAAATGGTAGATTACGTAATGATATGAGGTGATTAGGGCAAAAATGCTATTAGATGCCTAAATGGTGTAACGTTATGACGAGTGGACAATTTTGGGTGTCTAAATTTTGCCCCTCTTTGAGATGATGTTCGAGATGATGAAATTTGTGTTGAGTAACATCATTTTAAAGAAGCTAGGATATGGATAGAGGAAGAAAGATGGATGACAGAAAGACAGGATGAGGATGGGATGGTGATGCCCCCTCAAGAGGATAGGCAGGTTGGACAAACATGGGTAGGCTCTTGAAATGAAATGGATTGGTCGAGGAAGAAGGATAAGGAAATGGAGGAAAGAGATAAAGGATACATTATGCTACAATGAAAGTGAGCAATCATATGTTTGATATAGCATAAGACGTTATTCACCGGGGTATAAGGACCAAGGTGATGATGTGTCTCATGCCCTAGCATAATACAACCAAGTGTCTGGATACAAGATATGAATATTAGCTGGGAAGATACCAGTGCAAATGCAAGATAAAAATGATAACACACACAAGAAAGCAAGAAAGTATGCACAAATGATACAAAAACAAACAAGGTACTACCCCTGTCAAGATGTAAACCAATGATTGATTATTGATTGATTGATGATGAAGACGAGAGTGTTGTCATGGGGGGAACGATATATCCCTAGATCAACACAAGGATGATGATGACTAATTGGTTGATAATTGATTAATGAATGATTGGGTTTACAACAAGGATAGGATCAAGACCATTGATTTGTGATTGGATAATTTGACAAGCTCGATTAACTTGGTTGGTATGGTTTTAAGGATGACTTGCATTTGATTTTATTGCTTGGATGATGAGATTGAAGAAGAAGTGATTGAAGAATTGAGGAAGGGATTGATTGGAAGAAGTGGTGGATTGATGATTGGAATGATTGAAAGAATTGTTTTGAAAGAGTGATAAATTGATGAAGATAGGTGATAGAAGAAGATGATGAAAGAAGAAAGACGAATATCGCCTATACCTGAATCTGGGTATTTCCTTTGTACTCCAGACTGCCTACATACCTTGTATCCATGGGATCAAGGTACTTAATGATAGAGATGATATGTAGTTTTGACCTTGTTTTAGTGATGGTGATGATGACTGATTTGATTTTTAGATTGAATTTGATTGATTTGCTTTGATTGAAATTGATTTGATGAGATAGGATTTTGATGTGATGGATTTGATTTGATTGATATTGATTTGAGTTTGATGAGTGATGTCAACGATTGGATTTGATTGGATTAATGATTTGATTGCTGATTTGATCTTTGATGATAGAATTTGATGATCAAATTTGATGATTGGATGATTTGATTGATTTAATGAATGACTTTGATGATTGTTTGGATTTTTGTTGGATTTTATGATTTTTTTTGTAGTTTTGGGGGAATATTTAATTTTTATGTATTTTTTCAAGACATTTTACAATTTTTTTGGATTTTTTTAGGACTTTTTAGAATTTTTTTGGATTTTTTCAAGACTTTTTATGATTCTTTTGGATTTTTTTCAAGACTTTTTATAATTTTTTGGATTTTTTAAGGATATTTTCTAATGTTTTTAGATTTTTTCAGGGCATTTTATGATGTTTTTTGGATTTTTTCAGGACATTTTATGATTTTTTTGGATTTTTTAGGACAATTTATGATTTTTTTTGTTTTTGGATGTTTTGACTTTGGTAGCCTTTGTGCTAGATACTAGTGACAAGGGAGGAAACCAAGTCCAGGTGCAAAAAAGGATAGAGGATAGATTAGGATGAATGGATAAAAGGATGGGCAGTAAGGGATGGAAAGGAAGACTAAATATAAATGATCAGATAAGAGGATAGGTGACATCAGATATATGCATAAGAGAGCTAGGATGTGATCTCAAAGACTATGTCGCATAGGAAATAACATGCCCCATTCTAGATAGTATGCTTGGGATTTTTCATGACAAGGCTTAGGACGATAGGATAACATGATGGATTCAGATTTATGACAATGGGATGATGATAGGATGATGAATAAATGGCTAATGGAAAGAGGATAATGATAGGATCAATTTTGTAAGGGTGAGGTATATCAAGAGATAACCAGAGCATGTTTCAACATTTTGTCCGCAATCTTTTATCAAGATCAAAAGAGCAAAGGTGGATGAATAAACTCAATAGGATAGGTATATATGTGTGGATGGATAAGGATGGATAAGGATGGTAAGATAGGATATGGTAAGATAGATTGAAAATGAAATGGTAGATGAGACAAGGTGCCCCCAAGCGTAGGTGACATAGAAGATCGAGCTTACGCATGATGGCTGTTTGCCAGGTTTTCATCATGGCACTTATCCAGGGCACCTATTTGCCAGGTTTTCACCATTGGATGAAGGGATTTATCTTTACTTTTTTTTTAACCTTTTTTTTATTTTTTTTACTTTTTTTAACTTTTCTGATAGGATAGGAGAAGGTGGATATGGACAGGAGGGACTCAAGTGTCTAGTTCCATGAAAATGTCAATCCCCTAGATGGATGTCATTGTATGGACTATGTCAAGTGTGCTCATAGATGTTGGTAGGGTGGTTGCATGAAAGCGAGATGGAGTAGGTAGATAGTGGATTATGGAAGGTGCGATAGTGGATGGAAAGATAGGAGATTATGATGTGGATTATGGATGACTTATGGATGGAAGGTTTATACAAAAGCATGGACCATAGGGAAGTGATGAGGAAAATATGTAGGATAGTGAATGAAGGATGGGGAGATGGAGGTATGTGGAAATGTTGTGGGATGGAAAGGAATCATGACCAACGGTTACACACACCATGATAAACATTGAAGATTTTGGTTGGATGGTGGTGTAGGAAGAAACGGAGATGTTCTCTTAGGAGATGTATGATGTAAGCATTTAGAGACCCACATGGACTTGGAATTTTTATGATTTTTGCTTTTCATGTGTGATGGAGGATTTTGTGGCTTTTGGATGAAATGGACAGAAGGAGATGGTTGGGATTTTTGAGAGGTGAATGCCTCACTTGACTTGATGGATTTTTTCTTAGGGACCCACATATTTTTCAAATTTTCTTTGAGGTGGATGGTTGTATGCAACTTTAGAGATGGATCTAAAGTAATTTCTTGTTGCTTGGGGACCCACACCTTTTTCATTTTTTCTTTGAGATGTGTGGGTGAAGGCAACTTTTGAGATGGATTTTTCTTTGATTCTTTGCTTTTGTATCTTAAGGCATGAGGATTTGTAGGATCTTTTTCTTTATGGGTATAGGCATCCAAATTTTTATTTTTGAATCCCATGGGATGGATGGAAGGAGAGAAAGCTTCATGCTTAGACAATATGTGCATTTGTTGGTCATGATTGGGATTTTTAGAGGGCTTATGGATGGATGGATAAGGTGTTGGAAGTAGTGGAGGTAGGTTCGATGGAGGGATATTAGGAGTTGGAAGAGGCAAATTGGATGGTGGAAGGTGTATGGTCACATGATTTTGACATTTATAAGATGCGGGAGGCAGAATGGTGACATATGTTTTAGGTATGTGAAAGGATTGGTGATAGAAAGTGGTGGACTTAGGATGTGTGGAAGTGGTAACAACATCATTAGACTGTTGACCTTGGGGTGTGTATCTAAGGCCAAATGAGCGTGGAGGGACTTTGACATGGATGGGCTCCAAAACACTTTGTTCAAGAAGGCGTAGGCCTTTACCTTGATAGTTCATGTTTTGAAGGATGTGGTCGAAAATGGGACTAGGTGCATGTGGAACACTAGATATGAGCTCCTTATTGGATGAAGAAGGTGAGATGGAAGATAATGGCTGGTGAGATGGAAGATAATAGTTGACAGTGTTCTAAGGAGGAACACTCATGGATAAAAGTGGATAGACTAATAGGGCATGATGGTGGAGTTGTGATAGGGTCGATAGTAGGTGATGGAGGATCATTATGATCTTGCTTATGTTCATTATGATCCAAGGTATTGATTTGATCTTCTATGCTTATGTGGGAGGCACATGTCTCATCACGAGAAATGGAAGTTGTCCCATTAGGGTTAGATAGAGGATGGATAGGAGCAATTTGGATGTCTTTCTTAGGGATGGGTATAGGATTATGAATAAGACCAAGGTGCTCATAGATAGCTTCCTCATGGGTAATATCATCTTGATCATGGAAGAGGCAAATGTTATGGATGGGTAGCATAGATGGAATGTAAGGGATTTGATCTTGACTTGCATTAGGGACTAATGTTTCCACATACTTAGGATCATGTTCTTGATATACCTCTTGGGTTGCTTGGATGGAAGGAGATGACTCTTGGATAGGCTTGATAGGCTCTTGAATAGGCTTGACATGTTCTTGAGAGTCATCGACATAAAGGCATGAGGATTCGTGACTTGGACTCATAGTGTTAGGCTCTTGATTAGGATTGATGGCTTGTAGATCACATGATGAGATTATAGGACTAGACATGTCATTAGAAGGCTCATTGATAGGCTCATGAATGAGTGTTTGACATGGGGATGGTCTATTCCATGCTAACAACCAATGGATCACATCCTTTGCTAGGGTATGGGTAAATGGACAATAGAGGGGGTGAATGATAATGGTAGATAGAGTGATAGGCTTAGGAGTAGGATTAGGTAGAAGGCTAATTGGATTAGGGCTTGTGAGATGGATAGTGGGATTAGATGGACTAGGACTTGGGCTAGATGGAAGGATAAGGGGATTAGATGGATTCATTTTATCTAACCCAATCTTACCACAATCTTCTAGGCTCTTGATCAATCTTTTAAATTGTGTACAAGTGGATATGAGATGGCCCTTACACCTATGGTATGCACAATATTCATCATCTTTATACCAATGGGGTTCAAAGTGGACTTCTTCAAAGGATGTTATTAGTGGCAGCTCAATCAAATTTTCTTGGACCAATTGTTGTAGGGTCATCTCTAAGGGATCCTTTAGTGGAGGGCTTGATGGATTAGAAGCCTAGCATGAAGGTGTTGGGAGGACTAGTTGACTCATGTGTTGGAATGTGATCGGATGGTGATGGGGGATTTCGTAGGATGCAGTGACTAGATTGGTGTCTCCCTCACCAAAGGTCATTAAGTCTTGTTGCAAAGGTGAGCTTATGGATGCTTGATTTATATACAAAGAGCCACTTGGATTTGCATGTTCATGTTGTGGGGGCCACTGATAGTAATGTGAATGTGTTTGATGAAGAGATGAAATGGTAGGATGCGTAGGTGAAAGATCTTGGGATATGGGTTGTTGTGGATAATGGTAGATGTTGGAAGAAGTAGGGTATGATGATTCTTATTGTTGTGGGAAGCTATAGGATAAGGTGATGTGGAAGTGATTTGAAATGCGGGTGGATTAGGTTGATAAGGAATAAGATAAGGCGATGTGGAATTGTTATGATATGTGGATGGATTAGATCGGTATGAAATGGAAGGGGATGCCACATAGGAATGAAGTGTAATTGTTTGGTGGTGATTGGATAAGGAATGATGATATATTTGCTAGGTTTGACATGTGTCTAGGAGGTGTTGGGCCTGTGCTATAAGATGTTGCATGTGAGGTGATTGGCCTTCTTGAAGTTAAATTTGTTGAATTATGCGATGGACCCTCTGAATCATTTGTTGGCTTAGGGGTTTTGGTGCTTGGTGAAGGATGTGAACGATCTCTTGCATTATGTCCTCTAAGGTTGGCATGGTGTAGGATGATGTGGGTTGGACTTATGTGACAAAGTTGAGACTCTTGGATTGATTAGTTTTCTTGACTAATTGATTAGATTGGCTTGGTTGATTAATTAGATTGGTTTGATTAGTTGGTTGATTGGGTAAGATTATCTCCCAAGAGATAGACTCATGAACTCAAGGGTAGACAAGGTTCATTGGTAATGGTGATATGATCAAATGCTAGATAAGGACCAAAGCCAAAGGACAAGGTTGGTTGATTGGATCAATATTGGATAGTTGATGTAGAGTCTCAAAAAGGATGTAGGGCTCAAGAAGTCCAATGATATGATATGGTCAAACTAGATGGGATAGTGTAGAATGGTGTGGGTAGATGACTTAGGTTGATCAAGATGGTGTTGATTGGATGACAAGGATGATCAGGTTTGAAAGGGTTGGATGAAATGTAATGATTGGGAAATGTGTTATGAGAAGTAGGACTGAGGATTAGGTGGCAATATCAAACACAAGATCTCACATACACATGCATGCACACCAAACACACTAATCAATGTGTACATCCTACGCTATGCAAGGACAATATCTGTTGGATCCCCTAGCCATGCCTATTCAAAGTAGATAGCTTCAGGATCTTGATAGCACTGGCTCCCCTCCACGGCACTCACTTCTCATGCATACTAAGATCTAGGTTTCCCAAGGCTCGTCCCCCCACCAAACCTTAGGATTGTCCCTGCTATCTCTACTAAGAACCATGTGAATCAGGGTGGCTTCAAAGGTCTGACCTTCTATGCCAACAAATAGAGGTTTTTTTGGCCATTAAGATAAGGTTTTTAGTTAGGGTTTATGTTTGGGTAGCTATACGTGTGGCAGTGTTACTCTTCGTTATGGAGTCTCCCAGCCTTCAAGGGTTGTGCCTTGGAGGGTTTTGGTGGAGGTTGGCTATCAGTATAGAAGAACAACAACTGTTGTTTGTGACTTTTGTCACAAATGCATTATTTATATAGCAGCTTGGAATAGCCTAGATTTGACCTATTTCCACTTGAGTCGTATCCCTTCTCACAACGAGGATGCAGGCCCTCTTGAGTTAGCAACAATTTTTTGTGCACCCTAGATCTGTTGGTTATTCAAGAGGAGATGATACTTCTATTGCTAAATCAGGTAACAATTAGACTCAACAATCAAGCAAAGAAAAGAAAAGCAAAAACAAAGTAAACAATGTTAATTTTAAGCACCAAACTGAAGTGTGCCTACTCTAGTGATAAATGATAGACTCTTTGACCGCTTGAATCTACAGAAGATATGTTAGAAGTTTGTTTTCTCTATTCTTGGACACACGATTTTAGTCAAGCTACACTAAGAAATGATTAGATCCCCCAAAAAAACTTTATTCTATGCAACAGAAACCAGAAGCGTATATGAAAACCAAATGCAATTCAGAAACAACTAGATGTGACTCAAATCTTACCATAAGCGATTACCTTCTATGCATATGCGACCCATTATTGACCAGAGGTGACCTTCTATCGTTCAAAGGTGTTCAAACCCTAAGCTCATGTGCTTGGATGCCCAAAAACCAAAGGCAACTGGCTGCTAACCAAAGGCGACTAGTTTCTTACCAAATGTGACTAGATTCTAACCAAATGTGATTGGCTTCTTACCAAATGCGATTGGCTACTGTGCAAAGGCAGTTTTCTATAGATCAAATTCTATTTTCTTCACCACATGCACGTGTTTTCACAAAAACTAGGCAAATTTATACTCATTTTTCATGGAAATGGCCCCCTGGACACAAAGGTGAGGTTAGTTTGAGCCCAAGAGGTCATCTTTGATAGAAAAAATGAAAAACTTGCAATATGAGGGTTAGAAAGCATGCAAATTCTTTCTAGAAAACCTGCAAAAACTTAGTGATTCAGTCCCACTGGGCGTTCCATTTTATGTATGTAGGAAATTTCACATCATTTGCAAATTCAAACAATGAAACCTACAAACCTTCAAAAAATCTAATCTAAGTGATCAAAAAGACATGCAAAATAAACACAAACCACCCAGATGATGTGATTCCTTGGTTTTCATTGTTGATTGCTCATGTTCTGCAGCACAATGATGATAGGAGATTTGATGGATGAGGGTAGATAGATGGAGACTAGATAGATGAAAGATTTGAGGATGATAGGGCTAGACAAAATTTAGTAGAGTGACGATGCTTTAGAAGATTCATCCATGCCAAATGGCTTGGAAATTGGTCAATTTATAGATTTTTTGAGAAAATGGAAGGATAAACCTTCCAATTTGTAAGTGATGGTGAAATGGAAAGTTGCTTTGTGCAACTTGGAAAAGGAAATGGAAAGTGGATGAGTTCAGTCAAGAGAAAATTTAGAAAGTGAGAGAAATGAGTGGAGTGATGAGTGGAGAAGAAAATGGAATGGTGGGCCAAGTTAACTCGAGAGGATTTGGGAGATGGAAATGGTAAGTGGAAGAGATGAGTTGAGTCATCTCAAAGGATAGATATGGAAGGTAGGTAAATAATTTAAATAATTTAATATTATTTAAATTATGAGGAATATAAGGATAAAATGATAAATAAAAATAAAATAAAAGATTTATTTTATTTTATTTTATTTAAGAGGAAAGGGATTAAATAAATAAATTAAATTTATTTATTTAATAATAGTAAAAGAGATGAGATTAAATCAAATAAATGTTATATTTATTTAATTTAATAGAGGAAAATGGTAGATTAGGTAATGATATGAGGTGATTAGGGAAAAAATGCTATCAGATGCCTAAATGGTGCAACGTTATGACAAGTGGACAATTTTGGGTGTCTACAAGTTGTACACAAGATGCATATAGACTTTTTTTTCTAGATGGCATTTGATTAGTCATAGTTGCTTTCCCTTTTCTTCCTAATTAAAAAATACTTGAAACTACAAGTAAAATTAGGATAGACCAATTACAATATCAAGAATCAATAAATTTCAAAAACACTAAAAAACAACAAAAAACATTGACTTTAGAGATGAACTTAAAAAAATTGGTTAATTTTTTTATTTGTGCAAGCTATGAGTTTGATTGATGCAAAGTAGTGAGTCTAAGAGAAACCTTTCTAAATTCATTTTCTTAATAGTTTGTAAGGCATTTTCAACAAACCCATGTTTAACATGTCATGTATTTATGGCATTCCATGACACCACATTTTTCTATCATGACTTCCACTATGGTATGAACTATGGCATATATAGTATAGGAAAATACTTAAACACAAATATTAATTTCATCCCTCACCATGTAATATTAATTTATTGATCTCACCCCCATGCAATTTATGCCCCATATGTATACATACATTACAAAAACAAATTAATTTTTTACTTTTCAGAAGCATGCCACAAGTCAATAATATTTAATCAATAATAATATTTAATAAAAATGATATTAATAATATTAAATCATAGGTAATAGATAATTATAAATAAAAAGGCACAAAAGACCCAAAAAAAAACTCTTTGTTTGGATGAGTGGTGAGTGCATTGACCGGTAACGCTCCCTACACAAAGAAAACTACTCAAGTGTAGGGGAAAACTTCTAATATTTGTATAGCCCTCAGCATGGAAAGTGAAGATAAAAAAGGATCATTTATAAACAAACACACACCTACAAAAAAGGGTTGACTATAACCTGCCTACAAAATGCATACATACAAACATTAGAAAATAAACTGATTTTTTTATTTCCCATAGCATGCATACATAGAAACACTAGAAAATAGTTCATTCTATTGCTCATTAGCATTGTGAAAATGTTATTTCCCTTATTATGTTGTGGTTGTCATTGGTTTGGAGAGAAAGTTTGGGTCTTTTTACGATAATGGTATGAAGGTTCAATGTCATTTTATATAGTTATTTTTTCCATTTCATTATGTTCTATCCTCTTCACTTTTGGTAAATTTCATGGTGGATTTGTAGCATTTTTTTGAGTATCCCTCTTTTCTCTTTTTTCTTTTAAAAATCCTTCATACATTTTATGGGTTCATTTTTATCAAAAATGGAATTGGATTGTATGAATGTAGAATATGTATATACTATTAGGGTTAGCCAACATAAGATGTCAATTAAATGCAAATAAAGATTAAACAGAGGAATGAAAATAAACAGAAATAATAACAGTGAGAGACAAGTTTTAACGTGGTTCACCCAAACCCGGGCTACATCCACCAATAGAGAGTCCAATATTATTATCTAGTAAATCAAACCGATTACAACCAGTAATCCTTACAACTCAATACCATTTCAAAATGCTACAATACAATATCAACAAAAACCCTAACCCTTGTTGCAAGTATGTGCCTAATAGGTGTTGTCATTGATGTCAACATATCTTTGTTGTCATTGGTTTCAACTATGTCCTATTCCATTACTTGTTTAGAAGCTTTGTATGTTGAGGATATTGAGAAAACTAGCCCCTCTGGAAGAAACAAGTGAGTTACAGTGAAGTGCAGTATAGACAGTGCGTTGTATGCTGAAGAACAGTCCGGTAGATTACTCCACATTTCTCGCTGCTTGAAGATCTTGGTCTACATATTAGAGGTTATTTTAAGGGATGTCTGAAGATGCTAAATCCTAAATTTAAGCCTTTAATGTGAAGAATTAAGAGAGTTTCATTCACCGGAGTAAAACCTGCTTTCTCTGATTATTCTCTAGTGGTAGGGAGAAAGTGTTTTGCTCTGCATTCCTCTGCAATAAAGTATTTTTCTTTGCAGTTCTAGAGGAAAGTCTAGAATGATGATAAGTGCCTATAGTTGCAATGGTTCATGATTTGGTGGTCTACAAGCTATCTTTGTTTTATGACAATTGAAGACAATGAAGTTCATGTGTTTCAGTGTGAAGATTCCTATTGTTAAAGTGGTTAAGGTTTATGTGGTTGTTCCTAATGATTACGACATGCTTGTGGATGCCTCCTAATCATGTTCCTATCTTGACATTGGTTTACATTAAGGAATTGAGATCATGTTTGAAGATTGTTCCCAGATAACGTAGCGTGTAACTAGTCTTAGCCAACTTGGTTAATTCTAGTAATTACAGAGATTCCTTGAAGAATGTGGAAGTGTGTTGTGGCATGGAAGATCATGTTTGAGTCCTAGCTAAGGCATGGTGTGATATGCATAAATCTATATTACAATTCCTTGGCATATTTTTGTATTAGGTCAAGACCTAGTTTGTAAATGTTTGTAATGCCAACATTGGGGATTGTTCCAATGGTTGATGATTGTAATGCCAACCTTGATGATCATTCCATGGTTGATGAAGTGTATAAATGCTTGTAATTGAGTTGTGGAAAAGCAGTCCTTGTGCAAAAATGGGAAGATAAGGAAAAGGGGCGAGGAGACAAGGTAGAGTAGGGCAGAGTAGAGCAGAGGAACTATTGTACTTTAATGTATTAATCTCAGACATGAAGAAGATGGTGATTGTGGTAGTGAGTTGCCAGTAGGGTTTAATAGCCATCATGGTTTAACAGCCCTTATTGTAATCTTTCAAGGTTTAGGATTGAGGCAGTGAGCCTGCTAGACCTAGCTATACTTCATGGCAGTGAGCTAGTATGTTCTGGGCCCATGGAGTGACCAAGCCTAAACATCATTTTTCAAATATTACAATATATTTTGAGATCTAATTCTCTCTATGGTTTTTCCCTACCTTGGGGTTTTCCACGTAAAAATCTAGTGTCTCTCGTGTTTAATATTGTATCTATGTTTCTAATTTCATGCATTCTTTGTTTAATTATAATAAGTGTGGATAAGTGGTTAATGTTTAAGTGTAGAAGTGTTTGAGTTTTTGGGACAACTAATTCACCCCCCCTCTTATTTGTCTGATGCATTTCAACAAATGGTATTAGAGCCAAGTCCCTTCAGAAAGAGCCTAACAACTCAAGGGAGATCCTAAATGGAGTCAGAAGGAAAACAACTAGACACCAATGAATCTGAATGCTCATCAAGAGATAACAAAGGAGAATTGTCCAAGGAAGCTTGTCATGAAGAAAAAAGTGTTAGCTATCAAAGAAGTTTTGATCTAGAAGTTTGCATTAGTAATAAAGCCATGTTTCAAGATGAGAACTATTGGGCTATTGATAGTAGTTGTTTAAACCACATGATTGGTGGTAAGAGTAAATTTACAAGTTTAGAAGGATGTGATAGAGGGCTAGTTACATTTGGAGATGATTGCACTGCTAAAATATGCGGAATAGGATCAATCAATTTTGGCAACAGACAATTTTCTGAAGATGTTCTTTATGTTAAAAATCTGAAGAAAAATCTCTTAAGCGTTGGACAGTTATGCAAAAAGGGTTTTAGTTTTGTTTTTGAAAATGATACCCTTGAAATCAAAGAAAAATCTGGAGCTACAATAGCAATTGGAAAAAGGATAGAAGAGAATCTCTATCATCTAAAAAAAAATAACTTTCTTAGGTTCACATCTTAGACTAATGAATGCTAGATTTGGCATAGAAGACTATGTCATGTAAATCTTCATGTTTTAATAAAAACAAACCCAGTAAAAGATCTACTAGAAATTGATTACTTGAACAACATCATTTGTAGGAAATGTCAAGATAAAAGACTATCAAAAAAATATTACAGGATAAAGAAAGATCCTCCACTGAATGACTAGAATTGATCCATACAAGCCTTTGTGACCCTACAAGAATACCAAGCCTCCATGATGATAGGTACTTTATGTTTTTTATTGATAATTTTTCAAGAATGATTTGGGTTATCTTTTTCAAGGATAAATCAAAGATTCTAGATGCACTCAAAGATTTTAATTAAATGGTTGAAAATGAGCTAAGCATGAAAATCAAGAGTTTGAATTGGCAAAGAAGAATAGATCACCTCCAACAATTTCAATATATTCTGTGAGACCTATGGGATAGAAAAATAGCTCTCTGTAAAAAATAAGGTAATGGAAGAAGCAAGTAGGACTATTTAGGAAATTGCAAAACTAATGTTGAAAGAAGCAAAATTGCCAGATACATTTTGGAAGGAGGTGATTCAAACCACTGTCTATACATCAAATAGAGTTTAGGTAAAAACCAAAGATGAAAAGACTCCCTTTGAACTATGGTATGGAACAACACCCACTATGAAATACTTCAAAATCTTTGGAAGCATATGCCTTATCAAAATGGAAAAGGACAATGCTAAGTATGAGGAGGGCATATTTCTTGGATATTCATCTAGGACCAAAGCCTATCACTGCTACATCAATAGATTGGAGAGGATTGTTGAAAGTATGAATGTTAAATATTATGAGAACACTCAAGACTACTTAGACCTAACAAATGAGGATCTACAAATTGAAGAACAAGAAGGTTCCCAGACTATCAGTGATAAAACAAGATGTAATGTGGAAGATCACAAAGATGTTGTGAATCAAACGAATATATGCTTGATTGCCAGTATTGACAACAACAATTCGAAAACTACAAAAGAAAACATGGATTTAAAGGAAGGTACAACAAAGGCAAATGATTATGTCTACCTATGAAAATGAGACCTAAAATGGATGCAAATTACACCTAAAATGCACCCAATCTCAATTCCAAGGGACCTCAAGATTAGGCTAAACTACTAACAAACTAACTATCTAATTACACCCTAAATGAATCTATTAGTAGTGATATGCCCTAAGATATGAAATGTTATTACTAAACTATGCTAGAATTGAACTAATTCTATATGTTGAGCACTCAAATTAGCAGAGTTTTCTTGCATAAAATGACTTGTTCCAAATGGGAGGTGGAGGCCTCAATTTATAGATTTTTAGAGATGGGATTGGAGGGCTAGGATCAATGGTTGAGATTGCTTGAGGATCCTCAAGCAAGGATAATTAGACAAATGACATGATTGAATTGGATAAGAAGGTTGCCCCAAGATTCATGGGATGATCAATGGATGAGAATGCAAGTTTGAATGGATGGACGGCTAGGATTGAGTAGGTGTATGACATGTAAGGACTCATTTATGAAAAGGTAAGACTTGGATTTTGTGAGGAATTTTAAATTCCATGGAGAGGACAAGTGGAATTTAAAATTAGAAGAATAGTCTTTAAATAGTTCCACATGGAATTTTAAATTAAGATGAATAGTGACACATCGAGTGGGGTAAAATAAAGAGGACAAATGTACTCAATTTGTAAGATTTTCCCATGCTTCTAAAGTACCACTTGTTATGTACATGTGTGTACATTGGATGACAAGTGGACTTCTAGAAACATGGGGGTTTGTAATGATGAATTAATTAAAATTAATTCATGTGCACATGGGTTAGATGAAAATAATCATGATTACAAAAAGTAATCAAAAGTGCACAAAATAGAGAATTAAATAAATATGATAATTTATTTAATTTTTGGGATGAACTATAGTCAAAAATATTTAATTTTCAAACTATAGTAGAAGAATTTATTTTCATGACATGATAAAGGTGCAGAATAAATTAATTAAATAATTTTTAATTATTTAATTAATAATCAGATTGGATGAAGTGATGTAGGTGGATTAGGGTTGAATGCGTGAGTGGATGAAGTTGGTTGTGACGATTTTTAGGTGTCTACATTTTGCCCCTCTTTGATGTGGCGTCACAACTATTGCAGTTAGCGAGTTGACGGGGTATCAAAGAATACAGAATTTTTTGATAAATATGCCCTGGTGAGTGAAAAGGAGTTGAATGGGTAGTGAGGTGATGCCCCCTCGAGAGATCAGTGGAAAAATAAAAATTTTGGTGATTTCTCAAAAAAGGATGAAAAATGACAGAAAAGGGTTGAAAAGGTGGTCCCGAGACTAAAGAGCAGGGATACAATGATAGAAATGGTGAAAAAAAAATTTTAAAAATGAGGTGGAGATGGAAAAAGTGGAAGACAAAAGTGGATGGAGGAAACATGATAAAAAGTGGGATGGAAAAGATTAAAAAGAAGTTAGAAAAATATAAAAAGAAGTGAAAAAAGGAAAGTTGAGTGGGTTAAAAAGTAAAAAAGAGAGCTAAAAAGCTCATTTTACTTTTTTTGATTGTGGAGGTGGAAAAGAAGAGAGGAAGAGGAGTGATGGCGAGGATTCCTCTAGAGGAGCACCGAGCGGAGCGGGTGTAGGAGTACTTGCAGCCAGTAGTGGCAGGCGAGCCGTTGAGTGGTTTTAACCTTGCCTTGTGATTTTGGTTTGATTTGATGTAATGATAGTTGTGTTAGGGTAAATGGGGGGTTTGGGAAAATGGGTTTGTGGGGGAAGGACACAAGTTTATGGAATTTGGCGCTGGGAATCATTAAATGGGTTGACTTTATTTTTTAAAAAATTTTGAACTTTTTTTATTGCGTTTATGGCTTTTGAAATTTTTAAAAAATTTTGTGTTTATGTTTTTTGAAATTTTTTAAAAATTTTGTGTTTATGTTTTTGGGTTTGTTGGACATTTTTGTGTTATTTTGACTTTATGGGATTTTTGAAAGATTTGTGTATTATAATGGGTTTTTGGAATTTTTTTATGTTAGGAGTTTATGTTTTATTATTTGATGAATTTTTGTTTTTATTTTTTGTGGGTTATTTGAAAACAAGGTTTATTTGTTATGGGTTTGTAAAAAATTTATTTATTTTTTATTGTGATTTGATGGGTTTTTGGATTTTAAAAGTTTTGATTATTTTATTATGATTATTATGATTTATGTTTAGTGATTTTATTATTTTTGTATTGTTTTTTGTGTTATTTTATGGTTTTGAAGTTGGGGGTTTTGAATTTTTTGTGGTGGGAGGGGAGATCTGTAGCACCCAAAATGCACTAGGGGAGAGGATAGGGACCTAAACAATGCTATGGGAGGTGACAGACACCAAGCAGGTGCTGGAGGACGGGACAGGGTGCGGGAGGAGGCGCAGAGGTAGGGTGGTTAGGGATAGGATTTAGGGGGATGGGAGGTAGGGGTTAGGAGGGGTAGCTGGGGGGGAGTGGGGGTAGGGAGTTTAGTGGAGAACAGTATAGTGCTCTGTGGGTGCGGGTGTGGTGGTGGACACCTATCAGGTTTGGGGGTAGGGTGTGGCATCCATTGAGCTTCGGTCATTTTTTTTTTAAATATTTGATTTTTGATTTTTAATTTTTTAAGATTTGATTTTTGATTTTTATTTTTTTAATATTTGATTTTTGATTTTTGATTTTTATTTTTTAATATTTGATTTTTTATTTTTGTAAATGTGTTAAAAAATTTTGATTTTTTTTTATAATTTGTTTTTTTTTATTTTTTTATTTTTATTTTATTTTTTGATATGGTTTGTAAAGTTTGCTCGAGATGGGGGGAATGTTTGCTTAGGTTGAGGGCGATGGGGGGGGGGGGGGGGGGGGGGGGGGGGGGAAGGGGGGTAACAGGAAAGGTTTATTGGAGGAAAGGAGAGGGTTGAAGGGGGGGTTGTGCTCGACACATGCCACAAGGCAACAGTAGAGGTGATTTAGAAAACGCGTTAAGGGGGAGAGTAGGTGTGCAATGATGAAATGAACTGACATGATGATGTGTTTAAGAGATGCAGGAGGACCGAGGTGTTCTTTAGTCTTGGGAGAGGCAACCACCCACATTCAAGCTCTAGGAGGACCTAGACTAGGATGACAAGTTTGTGTGGGTGTTGGGACTAGATCACATTGTGGATATGCCTCAGATTCATGTGGATAGAGCGATAATGATAGCGGTGGTGGAGAGATATCAGCTGGAGTGTTGCACCTTCCTGTTTCTGACAGGGGAGGCTACTATCACATTAGAGGATGTACGGAGGATTCTACGGGTCCCCCTTCATGCGGAGAGAGTGGTTTATTGACATGGACATGGGAGAGGGTATCTGGACTAGGTGTTTGCCCCGAGGCAAGTGCCATACACAGTAAACAAGACAATGATAGTATATTAGTTGGCAATGGAGAGGGGAATTGATTCATTGGCTCTATTTTTGGTAGGGTTGATAGCAAGGAAATTAGTTCCTGACAGGAGATCTCATGGATTCCTAGTGGGCTGGGGGAGGTATTATATCAGATGCTGACCGATAGAGTGATGTATGCATGGGGGCCCTATATACTGGCCCATTTGTATCATGACATGTATTCAGTGGTGTTTAGGTGATCAGGGAGCCTGGGATGTATTCAGTGGGAGCATATCATAGTGACTCGGCCATTGACAGTGAGCGATAGACCCTGACATCAGCCATTTGTTTATGCATACAGAGGACATCAGATGCAACATCATTTGGGGAATATGGGATACTGGAGACGTGTGATAGATGAGATGGTGGAGTTTGTGTGGCATCTTTGGAGGGAGGTGGAGAGGTGCTCAGACAATGATGATCAGCTAGGTTATGTAATGTAGTCATGGTACCTGATGGGGCGGACAGAGCTGATCATAGATAGATACCTACTAGAACGAGTGTAGTGGCAATTTGGGTTAGTGTAGGATGTACCATAGGTGGAGGCAAGGTTTGCACAGATACAGGATGAGCAGTAGTGGTGGGGGCTAATGCTTGATGCTGAGATGGTCATAGCAAAGTTTGAGGGGCTTCAGCCATAGGCATGGGATGACAGATGGGATTTAGTGGATGTAGGGACTACAACGACATATGGTGAGTGGTGGGCTCGATAGAGGCTAGTGAGACTCACAGTACCTATAGGGTTTGTAGTACCAGTGGGGGAAGCAAGAGAGGAGGATGATGATGACAATGATGAGGATGCAGATGATGATGAGGATGAGGATGAGGATGGTGACGATGATGAGGATGAGGGGTAGGTAGGGGGGATAGATGAGGATGAGGATGATGAGGACGATGCATAGGCAGTCAGGATGGATATAGATATTGGAGGTGATGGCAGAGGTGATACAACTGGTGGTGATGATGCAGATGGATCAGAATTAGCCTAAGCATGAGAGAAGATAGCCCTATTACAGGTGCAGATAGCCTAGTGAGAGGGGTAGGTAGTTCAACTAGAGGGATTGGTGGCCTAGCTATAGGGACAGATCAAGGATGTGGTGGTTGTGTTAGGATTATAGTCTTTGGTGCAGCAATAGGATGCTCAGATAGTCTAGTTACAAGAAGAGTTGCACAAATAGGTGTAGCATAGGCACACGTTATGAGATTGCAGGCACAAGTGACACAGTTGCAAGGTTAGCACAATAGTATGTACATGAGAGAGATTAGACATATCAGGAATTGTAACGCCTCGCCTTGAACACCTTAGAGAAATTCACATTTATGCTATTTGAAACAGGAATTTTTTTTTTAAAATGATTAAGATAACAAATAACGTTAACATAACTAATTACGACATATTCTCTAAGGATTCAAGGTTGCATTACTTAACAAATCAACTAACATAATTTAACATACATCAGTAACTGATCTGAATCCAAAGCACAATTTAAATAACTTATTCATATTCATTACATGTCATCAAGTAATACTATCTACATGATTAAATACATAACTAAAATGCTTTCCTTACACATAAGTACATCATGACATCATTAAATTTCCATTTTTAGACTACATCAGAATCACATACATTATGAATGTTCTGTTACACAAATTTGGTACAAGATTATACACATATATTTTCATCAACTGGTACAAGTACAATTGTCTGAAAACTGGAATAAATCTCTTTTGCACATGAACTTGACAAAGAATAACCAATGAATAAGGAAGCTCTTCCACCCGACCATGTGGAACCCTAAGGTCCACCCCCTGAGCTAGGAGTTAACATGAGGTCCCAAACAATGACAGTCAGGTAAACAAAAGATTAGCAAGAACAAAGGATGACCAAACACCAATACAACACATGGCAAAGACAACACAACACAACTTAACTTCTAGAGGCAACACAGAACATAAGTGGAGAGACCAAACAAGGAATGCTAGGTTGTAGTAGGGAGAGTGTCATCGCACAGTCCTAGCATGGGTTATCCTGATAGCCTCTCACTAGGCGCCGGCCCCATAGGGTGACACATGCGGAATCGACCTTCCTTTCATGAGGACAAGGAAGTTAATCATGCCGACCAGGCCTTCTCTACCCATCCTTAGTCTATACAAGCACTACAGGCCATGGGAGAGGAATCCATTAATCTTGTTTAATGTGAAATCTACCCTTACCCCCTAATTCATTTTAGGTCATCACTTGATTATTCTACTTTCAACGGGTTATCCTGACTGCCACTTTGGGCGCCGGCCCCATGTTGAAAGCCACTCTCCTTCCTAACACCTAGTACACCCTAACCATCATACAAGGCATTATAACATTACACATACATGATCATTGCAAGGCATAAACCCTCTTGCATTACAAATGGAATCATAACACTAGTTGTCATCCATCGCCTATAGCATTACAACACTTTACTCTTTTACAGGCTCCAGGTCTCTCCATATGACAATTACGATAAAATGGGTACAATAAGATCACAAGTGGGTTAATATCTCCACCAGAAAATATTACTTTACAATACACCTAATCAACTTTGACAATACCTCATTATACTTCATACTATGTTTGATCCACATAATCGTTATTACATCGCAAACACAAAAACAACTATACACATGTTGCAAGTACTCGACTACGACAACTTAGCCTCTAGAATTCAAGTTTGACCACACTCAGTTCGACTCTATATGACAACTCATTTAGTTCAATCCAGATTCTAGAGATTAAACACTACAATTCCTTCTTGGTTTAGTGTAAACAACTTCCGTAATAAATTGAACACTAGATTACATTATTTCTTTTCCAAACCAATTAATTTTAAATTAAATGCAACAATTAAATTAATACATTGCAACCTAGATCATCTAAATTCTCATCATTTTATTCCTTTCAACTATGGATAACTCACTAGGTTTAACTAAATGAATTTCAATAATTCATTCTAAAAGAATCATACAACTTACTATAATAAGGAATTCATAATTAACCTTAAACGTTCTCTCACACAATATATAGATATTCAAATCTAATTAACCTGTCGTATAAATTAACCAACCCGACTATAGAATTGCAATAATAATGTTTTATTAATTAGTTGAACATTCAACTATAATTTTTATATATATATATAAATATTTATATATATATTTTGTTGAGCCAATAATAATAATATTAATAATAATAATAATAAAATACTAATAATTATAATGACAAAACAATAATAGTGAATATTATGAGTCATTGGATGGTAAATATCTTCCATCTGAGAATAAGTAAATATCTGTATCGTTAATTTTCTTGTTAAATTTACTATTGCCATCTAGATTTTGTATAATATGCATTAATTTTCAGTAGAAGAGTATAAAGGTTTATATAACTAACAAATCATCTTATATGTGGCATTTCAATTGGAAGTGAAATATATCACCGTAGACAAGGACAAAAGGATTGTTGAATAAACTATCTATGCTTTCCCAACTCTGGCTGAGTAACCTTTCCTACTGCTATGCAGATTTCCAAACATAGATGGAGTGACTACAGATCCTATTCTATTACTGACAAAAATTACTGCAGCTATAGTCTCTTTATGTTATTTTATTTTATTTTATTTTTGTGTGTAGCTCACAACTTTTAAGCAGATTACAGGCAGTTGATTGTTGTGTGTGGTTAGTTGATTCTATTGCTGTGCTGGCCTTCAAAGAGCGTACCAAACTGCACCATCGAGATATATCTTAAGTCAGTGTTGGTGGTGTGGACTTCCCATTGACAAGAGTGAGGATGCGTACTAGAATGGAATGATTACATGATAACTCAAGATAGATGTATCATATGGGTTATTAATTCTGATCTAAACAAATGTTGTTTACAAATATCCGATCCCCTGTCTGTTTCTGTTTTCTTTCTACAAGTTAGGGTTTGATGCCATTTTAAAACTAGCCAGCTATATATGCACATCCCCTATCATCAATTGATTGATGGTTTCAATTAAAAGAAATGCCATCTCATAGAGTCTGATAATGGCAGAGAAGACACAGCATATGGTTTTTGTAAAAACTTTGAAAGATTGTAATCCAATACGATAAGAAGTATAAGGCCAACTGTGCAAATAAAATAACATTTTTCCAACCACCAAAATGGAGAGATCTAAAGCGCATGAGAAATCTATTGCCCGATGTACACATTAAACGGTTGAGCGAGGGTGATAGCTATAGAAGAATACCCTACTGTAGGTGTAAACGATACTAGTTAAATGGAGAACACCATTGGATCGCTTTGGCACAGCTAGAAGGTTGCAAAGTGGAGTTGGAAACTTATTTCAATCCACATATATGACCATCTTGCAATACACCTACAGTTAATCTAAATATGTGCATGGTCAACTTTCTTGCTCGAGCTGGCCGGTCATGAGGACACCCTAAACTTTATCACTGCGATACCAGTTAAATTTGCATTGGAGGAATGGATTGACTTCCTGGTGCGAGCCAATCTCATAAGATCATAGGCTTAGGGGCATTGCCTTTGGATTAGGGTTTTTTTTTTAAAAACTACTCAAACGCCTATGCAGATGTGGGCGGGTTGGTGATAGTTCAACAGCGGCCTCAGAGAGGCTATCTCTTGGAAACCATGTTCGCATGATATGCACAGAATTGATTGTTAGAAAGGCTTTAGAAACTTTTAAGCAAGTGCAAATCGACAGGTGCAAAGCGAACATGTAACTTGTTAATCTGACCTGCCCATTTGTTTTTTTCTGCCGCTCCATAAAGTTATTAATCAGACCAAGATAAGATGCAAATGTCTGATTAAAAGTCTATTTCTGTTCTCTTTCAAGACGCTAGGTTTTGGCAACAGTCCAAAAGTGCCACATATCTATATAATAGCAACCTAAGAACTGCTGCCACTTAACAAATTGATAGATAAGGACTCAGATAACGTACTGTGCTGAATTGTTTGATGATGGGACAGTTAATGTCCGAGAGAATAGGGAATTTGCAGAGGCAAACACATGGTTGAAACTATGCAAAAGTTTACAAGGTGAAATCTTAAGGAATGACATCTTGTATGTTCAAACCCTATCATTCATACGCCGGTCTGAGATTGCATACAGAAGGAATTGCCGAAATACATCCTCAATGATATGAAGAAGACTATCAAAAATGAATGATTGTAGGGATGATTGAATCATTTGGCAAATGCAGTAGAAGGAAGACAATTGAACAATGAACTCCTTGAGCAGAAAAAGAAGATTTAAGACCCTAAGAGATGATATTGTTTAAACATAGAGAGGACAGTCTATAGACATGAGCAACCGGGTTTAAGATTTGATGGCAAAACTCAGAATACAAACTGATTTTAGATCGTAGTATATCTTAAAGCGGATATTCAACCAACAAACCATTTGGAATGAAATAAACAACCAACAACAACATTCGCAGATTCAGAATAAAATTCAAAGATTAGGCATTCAATGGAACCTGGCTATGATGTCGAATTGGCAAGTCTGTTTCAATTGATGTAGTTCCCAACTTCTTTTCCCAGCCTTCTTCTCTCTTCTTCCACCTGCAAAATTCTCCCCTTTGCCTCTACAACTTTTCGTTTTATAAAATAGTCCCTTCCATCTTCCAAGGAACTCGGCACGCGATCCCGTGCATCTCCCTCCTCAAGATATATTTTTATTTAATTTAATGATCCTAAGAGGTTTCTTTTTTAAATATTAATACACAGTTCCGACAAAATTTAATTACTTTATAACCGACCAACCATATTGTTATTAATAAAATTGTAATATTACGCCAATCTATAATTTTATAACTATATTTTAATTTATTTTATTAATTAAGTTGTAAATCACAATTTACAACATGACTACAACTATTTTATTTATTTAAATATTTATTGTAAATAATATTATATTGAACAATACAAAATTTCTTACAATTTTTATTTAACAACAATACTTCTAATAAAATAATAATTTATTTATAACAATTATTAACAACTATCGGCATTATGCTCAATTATCAACTTTTATATTTTTTCATATAATGATCCTAATTAAAGCACAACACTACCTTACACACTTAGACACCTTCGGACCTAATTAGACTTCAAGGTGCAATATTACCTGTCTGCAAGTCATGATCGAATGACAAACAATAACCACAAAGGTAAACTGACAACCTGACAACACTGACTAGGGACCTCACGTTAACTCCAACCAACTAATCCATTGGCGAAGGCACGCTCAGACCTGGTAATTAGGTGGAGTCGGTGCCTAGTACCTGCATCCTGCAGCAATGCATAGTTAAACATACAAGATATATATATCCACATGTAGTCCTATGGTGAATGGAATAGGGTACTCGAGAGAGAGTAATACGACACTGTTCCATTCACGTTTTATGTATAAACATTTAACTAAATTGAACAAGATTTCCATTTACTAGTCAATAACACAAAATGATCAACTATCTCACAATCCCATATAGTGAATAACATCAAAACATATGTAACATCTAATTCATTTATCAAGTTCTAAAGCATAAAATAATAGAATCCAACATCAACAACTATTACCATAATGATTAGGTCCATAATGAATTAACAAAATAACAAGAGATCCATCATCTACGATCTAAGATACTATCATAATGTCCAATACTACAAAGCAAACATCATTCTGATAGACGACAAGTTGAGGGGCACTACATCCTCCCCCCTAGGATCAGGCTTACTCTTGGAAGCCTGCGAAGAAATATGGATATAGCTCTCACATTTGGGATGTATCCTCCCAGGTAGCTGAAGTCTCATCACTAGGATCCCATTGGACCCTTACCTGCTCTATGACTCTGCCTATGAGAGCAAGTCGCATGTGCTCCAAAATGCCGATGGGCTCCAAAGCTAGCTACCCGTCCTCTACCTACAAGGCATTCCAATCAAGGACATGAGAAATATCTGGATGATAGGGTCTAAGAATAGAAACATGAAATACATCATGGACATGCGACAAGCTAGGTGGCAAAGCAAGACGGTATGCAACAGGACCGATTCTCTCCAAAACCTCGAATAGCCCTACAAAACGTGGTGCAAGCTTAGAGCCTTTTCCACAACAGATTAGACTCTTTCGCAGACACACCCGCAAGAACACCCGATCACCAACTGAGAATTGACAATCAAGTCTATGAGCATCTGCATATTTCTTCTGTCTATCCTGAGCTGCCACCAGATGCTCTCTAATGCGATCAACCTGCTGCTCCATCTCTTGGAGCATCTGTGGACCTAGGAGAACTCTATCCTCAAGACGATCCCAACTCAAAGGGGTACGACAAGGACGACCATATAGGGCCTGAAAAGGGGACATGCCAATAGAACGATGTTACCCATTATTGTACGCAAACTCCACCAAATACAAATAATCTTCCCAATGATTTTACTGATCCATGACATACATTTGGAGCATATCCTCGAGGACCTGATTGACCCTCTCAGTTTGCCCATCAGTCTCTGGATGATATGCTGAACTGAAGTTCAACTGAGTCCCCAATGCATGTTGAAGGGATGTCCAAAGAGCTGAAGTAAAAACTGGATCACGATTAGAGATAATCTTGCGAGGAATCCCGTGCAATCTGACTATGTCCTCCATGAAAATTTTGGCCACAAATGAAGCATTATATGAAGATCAGACAGGAGAAAAGTGTGCTACCTTCGTAATCCTGTCTATAGTGACCATTATTGCATCATGACGACAAGAGGACATGGGTAAACCAACTATAAAATCTATTGAAATGATGTCCCATTTCCATTCTGGAATAAGATGTGGCTGGAGAAGACCTGCAGGATGTTGATGTTCTACCTTAACCCTCTGACATTCTAAGCATCTCAAAACAAAATCAGCAATATCCCTCTTCATTCCAGCCCAAAAATATATCTGGTGAAGGTCTGCATACATCTTCTTGACACCTGGATGAGTAGAATAAGGTGCTCGATGCGCCTCGGTCATGATTAGGGTGCGGAGACCCTCTGTAGAAGGCACATAAATGTGACCTAAATGTCGCAAGAGACCATCCGACTTGATAGAATATCTGGCATATCTACCCTCCAAGGTTCTACCAGACTCAGCTTTAGCTTTCACTTCCTGATACCATCTATCTGCAGGGAGTGTTACAAGAATCTGTCCTCTCAAATCCACTCCAAGGGTGATTGATGAAAGTTCATGTCTTTGCCGACTAAGAGCATCTGCCACCACATTCTCCTTACCTTGGATATATTTTACCTCAAAATCATACTCACATAGAAACTCCATCCACTGCCTCTGTCTCGCATTCAGGTTTGGCTGAGTAAAAATGTACTGTAAACTTCAGTGATCACTATGTAGCTCAAACTGATGCCCCAGTAAA
Source organism: Cunninghamia lanceolata (assembly GCA_027924645.1). Lineage (NCBI taxonomy): Eukaryota > Viridiplantae > Streptophyta > Pinopsida > Cupressales > Cupressaceae > Cunninghamia > Cunninghamia lanceolata. The sequence continues at coordinate 2,224,528 of BSBN01001356.1, read as the reverse complement.
AAGTGTCTCCATCTTACTAATGCATGTACAACTGCAGCTAACTCTAGGTCATGTGTAGGATAGTTCAACTCATGATCTTTGAGTTTATGGGACTCATAGGCTATCACACGACCTTCTTGCATTAAAACTGCTCCTAAACCTTCCAAAGATGCATCAGTACATACCACTAAATCTTTGGTAGGATCGAGCACTGCTAGAATAGGTGCACTAGTTAACCACTGCTGGAAGGCTACTTGACACTGTTCTAACCAAATGAACTTCTTTCCTTTTCTCTGAAGAGAAGTTATAGGGTGAGCTATCTTAGAAAATCCTTCCACAAATCGTCAATAATAGCCTGCTAAACCCATGAAACTACGAACCTTTGAAACATTGGTAGGAGCAGGGCAATCCATGATAGCTTGAATCTTTGAAGGATCCACTGCAATACCCTTGTCAGAAATAACATGTCCCAAATATTTCACTTCAGTTTGAAAGAAATCACATTTAGCCAGACTTGCATATAACTAATTTTCTCTTAAACACTACAGAACCTGTCGCAAATGATCTTCATGCTCCTCCATAGACCTCGAATAAATCAATATATCATATAAGAAAACAAGAACAAACCTATCAAGATAGGTGCAAAATACACCATTCATCAGACTCATAAACACTGATGGTGCATTTGTCAACCCAAAAGGTACAACAGTGAACTCATAATGCCCATAACGGGTGCAAAATGCTGTCTTGTGGATGTCAACCTCAAAAATGCGCAACTGATGATATCCAGACTTTAGGTCTATCTTTGAAAACACCTTAACTCCCTTGATCTGATCAAAGAGGTCATCAATTCATGGCAATGGGTATCTATTCTTCACAGTCACCTTATTAAGTTGTTGATAGTCGATGCATAGTCGCAAAGATCCATCCTTTTTCTTCACAAAAATCATTGGTGCTCCCCATGGAGAGACACTGGGATGAATGAATCCCTTTGCTAATAACTCCTCTAGCTGCAAACGAAGCTCCTTAAGCTCCTAGGTAGTCATCTGATATGGAGCTCGTGAAATAGGTTCTGCTCCGGGAACAAGGTCTATCTTAAAATCAATATCTCGCTTTGGTGGCATACCCGGGATCTCACTAGGAAAGACATCTTCATACTCCTTGAGAATAGGATGATCATCAAGGGATGTCTCCCTATTTTCCCCAAAATCTAAATCATTAACTGTTACAACAAACAACTTGCATCCTTGACACAAACATCTCTTCAATTGCATAGCAGAAATCATACGCAAAGAGATGGGTCTCTGAATCCCAACCACTTCTACTTCATTGCCTGATTCATCAACACACCTCACTAACTTGTGGCGACAGTCTATCATTGCTCGATGAGTATCCAACCAATCCATTCCCAACACTATGTCATAGGATCCTAATGGTATAATGCGAAGATCTGCCGTGGTAGCTAAAGGGCCTATCCTCAACTCACAACCATACACAAGAGAGTCTACTTCTACCCTAGATCCAGAGGCCAATTCCACCTGCCACTTAACATCTTGCTTTACTGCCACTAATTTGCAACGCTCCACTATAGAAGGGGAAATGAAAGAATCTGAAGCACCAGAGTCAAAAAGAATAGAAATGGTAATACCTCGCAAGACACCTGTAGTCTCCACAACGGTACCTTGGTGCTCTACTTGGCGATTATCTACCGCTGCAAACACCCTATGTGACCTGCTTGCATCTCCAATAGTTGGCTCTGAAGCTGCGGGCCTCTGTCCAAATCCCGTAGTATTCTTACGTGGACACTGTCTGGCAATGTGGCCCTGCTGGCCGCAAGAGAAACATCCTGTTCCCCTACCAAAACCTCCACCACCTACAGGAGCATTCAACTGCTGAAAACTTCCTCTACTCACTGCAGATTGTGTGCTCTGCGCTGGTTGACTGACACGATCACGTTTAACCCTCTGCCAACTTTGATCTTTTCTGGAATGAAATCTGCTACCTTGCTGATATTGAGAGTTTCTTGACTTCGTTTGGGAATACTGTTGTTGTTGCTGTCCACTCTTAGAAGGTACATGTTGACTCCTCAAGTTACCTGCTATATGGGACTGACCACCTTAGAAACCAAAACCTGCTCGAGATGTACTACCAATCTGTAGACCTGTATGACCCCCTAGGGCCATGGTCAAGTTCTCTTCCACCAGTCGAGCCTTCTCAACTGCTACCTCCATGGTCTTCGGCTCGAAAACACCAACTCCTCCACTGATGCGTGCATTTAGATCTCTAATAAAATGCTGAACTAACATGGCCTCATCGTTTCCAATGCCTGCATACTGCTTGAGTTCATAAAACCTGTGCTCGTACTGCTCCATTGTCATGGCCATCTGTCTCAACCCATGGAACTCGTCTGCTCGACGTTGCCTCTAGTGGTCAGATAGAAATCAAGCTCTGAACCTTTCTAGAAATAGTTCCCATGATACTGTCACAATATCTAAATGCAACTTTTGTTCCTCTAGTCGCCACCATGTAGAGGCGAACCCTCTGAGATGCATGATGGCACATCTTGCCTTAGTGTTGCTACCATATGGATGCATAGCAAAGCACCTCTCCAAATCAATTAGCCATGTCTCTACTTCCATACCGCTACCAGAACCATCGAATGTAGGAGGACAGGCTCTCATAAGGTCTCTCATGTGGCCTACAAGAATAGCTTCTTGTTCAATAGTGATTTCTCTCCTTCTGGGAGATCGTTCCCTTTCCCTCTCTTCTGGTTGTTCCATCTCCTGCCTAGGACCAAGACGAGCAAGAACCTCCTCAAGGAGCTGGCGTAGTTGAGCACCCTTGGGCTGATCCTGATTCTCTTGATTCTCACTTCCACCTTCTTGTGTACTCTCATGAGGGGAACTAGGAGGAGGGCTATTATCAACACCTCTCCCACGACCCCTACCTCGTCCACGTCCTTGGCCTTGTACCCTAGGCATCTTCCTAGACAACACACCCAAAACAACTTCAGGTTTCTAGGCAAGGACTACGAAAGAATATGTTCTTCAGAGTTTAAGCAACTAGTATAGCTTAATGGGCTAAATATAAAACCAGAGTACCCAGTGTTAGAAACTTGGCTCTGATACCAGATGTAACACCCCGCCTTGAATGCCTTAGAGAAATTCACATTTATGCTATTTGAAACAGGAATTTTTTTTTTAAATGATTAAGATAACAAATAATTTTAACATAACTAATTATGACATATTCTCTAAGGATTCAAGGCTGCATTACTTAACAAATCAACTAACATAATTTAACATACATCAGTAACTGATCTGAATCCAAAGCACAATTTAAATAACTTATTCATATTCATTACAGTACATCAAGTAATACTATCTACATGATTAAATACATAACTGAAATGCTTTCCTTACACATAAGTACATCATGACATCATTACATTGCCATTTTTAGACTACATCAGAATCACATACATTATGAATGTTCTGTTACATAAATTTGGTACAAGATTATACACATACATTTTCATCAACTAGTACAAGTACAATTGTTTGAAAACTAGAATAAATCTCTTCTGCACATGAACTTGACAAAGAATAACCAATGGATAAGGAAGCTCTTCCACCCAACCATGTGGAACCCTAAGGTCCACCCCCCGAGCTAGGAGTTAACATGAGGTCCCAAACAATGACAGTCAGGTAAACAAAAGATTAGCAAGAACAAAGGGTGACTAAACACCAATACAACACATGGCAAAGACAACACAACACAACTTAACTTCTAGAGGCGACACAGAACATAAGTGGAGAGACCAAACAAGGAATGCTAGGTTGTAGTAGGGAGAGTGTCATCACACGGTCCTAGCATGGGTTATCCTGACAGCCTCTCACTAGGCACCGACCCCCATCTATGGTTATTCTGACAACCTCTTGGTGCAGAAGCACCTACCTAACAGCTGGCCTCCTTGAGGCAGTTAGTTTGTTATAGGTCCGCATGATGACATACAGGATCAGGATATAGGATAACATGATCAGGATATAGGTGAATTGTCCGCATGATGACAGGGCAGTAGGCTATTTTTAGTATGTTTGACTTTATCATGTAATAAGGTCCATTGGACCGATGCTATGTAGTAGTTCAGCATAGGAGTATGTGTAGGCAGTTAGAGATCGGGATAAGGTTATCTGAGCTGTCCTCTCTCCCAGCCGCTTGGAAGCTCCCAGCCGCTGGGAAGTGAGTTGGTAGTACTCGAAGGATTTGTTATATATATACCTTCGATCTGTTAGGGTTTAGATACATTGAGTTCATATTGACAGTTCATATTGATATTGAGATTGCTGTTGATAGATGTATTGGTGTTGTGTTGAGTTGAGAGCAGTTCAGACATTGTGAATCTGTATTCAGGACTTTTGAATTTCAATTGAATAAGATCTCATCTTTTGCAGTATCTGGTTGTATCAGTTGTATCTGTGTTGATTTCCTTTCTGTTTGCAAGTTGATGGGTACTTTCAACCCTTCCACCGGTTGATCCTGCAAATCGGTGGAATGGTCCTGTATCATAGCTTAGGTTGCATTTGTGTTTTCTGTTTATGCATTGCATTGTTCAAGAGATCTGTTAGGAGCATGCTGTGAATCAGCCTAGCATCCTCATGTGCTAGGTATAGAAAGATAAGTTGTTAGATTTGGTTTGGAGGTGATCCGGCCCGGTCGCCATATTGTCTTTATGTAATTGTGTGGTTAAGAGTGTTTACATGCAGTGGACGGATACACAGGAGTCTGCATGTGCGTTTCCAGTCGGAGCAAGCCGCATCGTCATCTGCGAATGCATCGCCACCAGGATCGGGTCGTGAAGCTGTTGAAGTTTGCATGTTGCAAGTGCATCATGATGTTTTGAGTTGGATATATACTCAGTGTATATATCGCAGTCAGGATCATCTCTCGAAGAAGCTCATCATCCGCGTATCGCTAACTGATGCGGGTGTGAAAGTTCAGTTTTTTTGGCTAAGTGTTGAAGAGTTCATCAGGATGATGTGTGACGTCATCGTCATCAGGATATTAAGAAATCCCTCAATGCGAGTTTATCCTGTTGTCACTAAGTGGAAGGTATCGGCGTAGGCAGGAAGTTGTATTAGCATCATCAGGAGGTTTCGAGGAACCGGATGAACAATATCATGATGCTGTTGCTTGTATCGTCGGGCAGTGGAGCATCGAAGGCAAGTTGTTGAAGTGCAACGTCATCAGGATATTTGGAGCAACCGGATATTTGGATATCCTGCTGACGAAGGTGATATTGAATATCATGATGATGCCGCTTGTATTTGGCACCCGATGAACAGTGCAACCGGAGGATGTTTGCGCCCGTTGATTATCATGATGATGATGATAGGCAACAAACGGAGGAGGTAAATAGTAGTCGACAGGAGGATGTTTGCGATCATCCGAAATATGATGATGCTGTTGAAATGTGATGATGCTGTTGGTGTCTCTAGGAAATATGATGATGATGTTCAGCCGATAGAGAATTTTATCATGCTGTTTGTATTGTTGGCTACTCCTTCCTGTTAGTTTAGCCTCCGTTGCGTTTCGCTCTGCATCACCTCTCACTAGGCATTGGCCCCATAGGGTGACACATGCGGAATCAACCTTCCTTTCACAAGGACGAGGAAGTCAATCATGCTGACCAGGCCTTCTCTACCCATCCTTAGTCTATACAAGCACTAAAGGCCATAGGAAAGGAATCCATTAATCTTGTTTAATGTGAAATCTACCCTTAACCCCCTAATTCATTTTAGGTTATCACTTGATTAATCTACTTTCAACGGGTTATCCTGACTGCCACTTTGGGCGCTGGCCCCTCGTTGAAAGCCACTCTCCTTCCTAACACCTAGTACACCCTAACCATCATACAAGTCATTATAACATTACATATACATGATCATTGCAAGGCATAAACCCTCTTGCATTACAAATGGAATCATAACACTAGTTGTCATCCATTGCCTATAGCATTACAACACTTTACTCTTTTACAGGCTCTAGGTCTCTCCATATGACAATTATGATAAAACAGGTACAATAAGATTACAAGTGGGTTAATATCTCCACCAGAAAATATTACTTTACAATACACCTAATCAACTTTGACAATACCTCATTATACTTCATATTATGTTTGATCCACATAATCGTTATTACATCGCAAACACAAAAACAACTATACACATGTTGCAAGTACTTGACTATGATAACTTAGCCTCTGGAATTCAAGTTTGACCACACTCAATTCAACTCTATACGACAACTCGTTTAGTTCAATCTAGATTCTAGAGATTAAACACTACAATTCCTTCTCGGTTTAGTGTAAACAACTTCCGTAATAAATTGAACACTAGATTACATTATTTCTTTTCCAAACCAATTAATTTTAAATTAAATGCAACAATTAAATTAATACATTGCAACCTAGATCATCTAAATTCTCATCATTTTATTCCTTTCAACTATGGATAACTCACTAGGTTTAACTAAATGAATTTCAATAATTCATTCTAAAAGAATCATACAACTTACTATAATAAGGAATTCATAATTAACCTTAGACGTTCTCTCACACAAGATATAGATATTCAAATCTAATTAACCTGTCGTATAAATTAACCAACCCGACTATAGAATTGCAATAATAATGTTTTATTAATTAGTTGAACATTAAACTATAATTTTTATATATATAAATATTTATATATATATTTTTTGTTGAGCCAATAATAATAATATTAATAATAATAATAATAAAATACTAATAATTATAATGACAAAACAATAATAGTGAATATTATGAGTCATTGGATGGTAAATATCTTCCATCTGAGAATAAGTAAATATCTGTATCGTTAATTTTCTTGTTAAATTTACTATTGCCATCTAGATTTTGTATAATATGCATTAATTTTTAGTAGAAGAGTATAAAGGTTTATATAACTAACAAATCATCTTATATGTGGTGTTTCAATTGGAAGTGAAATATATCACTGTAGACAAGGACAAAAGGATTGTTGAATAAACTATCTATGCTTTCCCAACTCTGGCTGAGTAACCTTTCCTACTGCTGTGTAGATTTCCAAACATAGACGGAGTGACTACAGATCCTATTCTATTACTGATAAAAATTACTGTAGCTATAGTCTCTTTATGTTATTTTATTTTATTTTATTTTTGTGTGTAGCTCACAACTCTTAAGCAGATTACAGGCAGTTGATTGTTGTGTGTGGTTAGTTGATTCTCTTGCTGCACTGGCCTTCAGAGAGCGTACCAAACTGCACCATCGAGATATATCTTAAGTCAGTGTTGGTGGTGTGGACTTCCCGTTGACAAGAGTGAGGATGCGTACTGGAATGGAACGATTACATGATAACTCAAGATAGATGTATCATATGGGTTATTAATTCTGATCTAAACAAATGTCGTTTACAAATATCTGATCCCCTGTCTGTTTCTGTTTTCTTTCTACAAGTTAGGGTTTGATGCCATTTTAAAACTAGCCAGCTGTATATGCACATCCCCTATCATCAATTGATTGATGGTTTCAATTAAAAGAAACGCCATCTCATAGAGTCCGATAATGGCAGAGAAGACACAGCATATTGTTTTTGTAAAAACTTTAAAAGATTGTAATCCAATACGAATAGAAGTATAAGGCCAACTGTGCAAATAAAATAACATTTTTCCAACCACCAAAATGGAGAGATCTAAAGCGCATGAGAAATCTGTTGCCCGATGTACACGTTAAACGGTTGAGCGAGGGTGATAGCTATAGAAGAATACCCTACTGTAGGTGCAAAGGATACTAGTTAAATGGAGAACACCATTGGATCACTTTGGCACAGCTAGAAGGTTGCAAAGTGGAGTTGGAAACTTATTTCAATCCACATATATGACCCTCTTGCAATACACCTATGGTTAATCTAAATATGTGCATGGTTGACTTTCTTGCCCGAGCTGGGCGGTCATGAGGACACCCTAAACTTTATCACTGAGATACCAGTTAAATATGCGTTGGACGAATGGATTGACTTCCTGGTGTGAGCCGATCTCATAAGATCATAGGCTTAGGGGTGTTGCCTTTGGATTAGGGTTTTTTTTAAAAAAACTACTCAAACGCCTATGCAGATGTGGGCGGGTTGGTGACAGTTCAATGGTGGCCTCAGAGAGGCTATCTCTTGGAAACCATGTTCGCATGATATGCACATAATTGATTGTTAGAAAGGCTTTAGAAACTTTTAAGCAAGTGCAAATCGACAGGTGCAAAGCGAACACGTAACCTGTTAATCTGACCTGCCCATTTGTTTGTTTCTACCGCTCCATAAAGGTATTAATCAGACCAAGATAAGATGCAAATGTCTGATTAAAAGTCTATTTATGTTCTCTTTCAAGATGCTAGGTTTTGGCAACAGTCCAAAAGCACCACATATCTATATAACAGCAACCTAAGAACTGCTGCCACTTAACAAATTGATAGATAAGGACTCAGATAACATACTATGCTGAATTGTTTGATGATGGGACAGTTAATGTCTAAGAGAATAGGGAATTTGTAGAGGAAAACGCATGGTTGAAACTATGCAAAAGTTTACAAGGTGAAATCTTAAGGAATGACATCTTGTATCTTCAAACCCTATCATTCATACGCCGGTCTGAGATTGCATACAGAAGGAATTGCCGAAATACATCCTCAATGATATGAAGAAGACTATCAAAAATGAATGATTGCAAGGATGATTGAATGATTTGGCAAATGCAGCAGAAGGAAGACAATTGAACAACGAACTCCTTGAGTAGAAAAAGAAGATTTAAGACCCTAAGAGATGATACTGTTTAAACATAGAGAGGACAGTCTATAGACATGAGCAACCGGGTTTAAGATTTGATGGCAAAACTTAGAATACAAACTGATTTCAGATCCTAGTATATCTTAAAGTGGATATTCAACCAACAAACCATTTGGAATGAAATAAATAACCAACAACTACATTCGCAGATTCATAATAAAATTCAGAGATTAGGCATTCAATGGAACCTAGCTACGATGTCGAATCCGCAAGTCTGTTTCAATTGCTGTAGTTCCCAACCTCTTTTCCTAGCCTTCTTCTCTCTTCTTCCACCTACAAAATTCCCCCCTTTGCCTCTACAACTTTCCCTTTTATAAAACAGTCCCTTCCATCTTCCAAGGAACTCGGCACGCGATCCCGTGCATCTCCCTCCTCAAGATATATTTTTATTTAATTTAATGATCCCAAGAGGTTTCTTTTTTAAATATTAATACACAGTTCCGACAAAATTTAATTACTTTATAACTGACCAACCATATTGTTATTAATAAAATTGTAATATTACGCCAATCTATAATTTTATAACTATATTTTAATTTATTTTATTAATTAAGTTGTAAATCACAATTTACAACATGACTACAACTATTTTATTTATTTAAATATTTATTGTAAATAATATTATATTGAACAATACAAAATTTCTTACAATTTTTATTTAACAACAATACTTCTAATAAAATAATAATTTATTTATAACAATTATTAACAACTATCAGCATTATGCTCAATTATCAACTTTTATATTTTTTCGTATAATGATCCTAATTAAAGCACAACACTACCTTACACACTTAGACACCTTCGGACCTAATTAGACTTCAAGGTGCAATATTACCTGTCTGGAAGTCATGATCGAATGACAAATAATAACCACAAAGGTAAACTGACAACCTGACAACAATGACTAGGGACCTCACGTTAACTCCAACCAACTAATCCATTGGTGAAGACATGCTCAGACCTGGTAATCAGGTGGAGTCGGTGCCTAGTACCTTCATCCTGCAGCAACGCATAGTTAAACATACAAGATATATATATCCACATGCAGTCCTATGGTGAATGGAAATCGCAGTGGGGTAGGGTACTCGAGAGCAAGTAATACAACACTGTTCTGTTCATGTTTTATGTATAAGCATTTAACTAAATTGAACAAGATTTCTGTTTACTAGTCAATAACACAAAATGATCAACTATCTCACAATCCCATATAGTGAATAACATCAAAACATCTATAACATCTAATTCATTTATCAAGTTCTAAAGCATAAAATAATAGAATCTAACATCAACAATTGTTATCATAATGATTAGGTCCATAATGAATTAACAAAATAACAAGAGATCCATCATCTATGATCTAAGATACTGTCATAATGTCCAATACTACTAAGCAAACATCATTCTGATAGACGACAAGTTGAGGGGCACTACAGGAATTGGGGTTAGGGATGAGAGAGATGATGTAGGTGATGCAGTAGCAGATAGAGGATGTTACTAGGGAGGTGCGACACTACAGATTAGTAGATGAGGCTATAGTGCCTGCAGGACAGAGAGCCAGTTACCATAGTAGATCAGGGGCTTCTAGTTCTAGGAGGACATGATGATCAGAGAGGTCAGTTTGACAGCCCTCTCCATCATAGATGTTAGCAGTAGCCTAGATGCCACTTCCACTGGCACCAAGATAGGTGGGCCAGCAGGACATGGGGGGCCCATGTCAGAGAGACTCATGACCAGTTGAGTCAAGCATGGACAGCTCCGCCTAGGGGCATGATGTATACATGTACTATTTTTTGATAGATCTGAGGACCATATGATCACATTTTGATATATGTATATGAGATGAACTATTTGATTGATGGACTATGTTTATGGATGGATGCATTGATTTATGTCGTGGTATTTGTGATTGGATGTAATTATGGATGTGCTTATATGATGGATTTGGATGTGATGATATATATTTAATGGATGCATAGATATATGATAATTGATTATATGCTTGTGATGCTATTTAATGATGCAGTCATGTGCATATGATGTTAGGAAAGATGGATTTATGTATGATGCATACATATGTGTATATGTTATGTGGTGATATGTGGATATATGCTAAGGTATTTGTGATGCAGGATGTCAAGTGATCATGATACGTCAATAGGACCTTGAAAATGGTCACAAAGCGGTAGGGGAGTAGCAGATAGTAGACAGAAGGGGGAATAGAAATGAAGCCTATAGTCAATCTTGAGGTAATAAGAAGGAAATGGGGTGGTGAGGGTAGATGCAAATGCAAGGATCATCATCATGCTGAGATATTCTACCAATAATAATAATATTTGAGTGCTACTATTGATATAGCATGGGATGTTATGCACCAAGGTATGTGGAACCAAGGTGACAAGGCATCCATGCACAAGACTTGACTCTACAATCAATAAGATGAACCCATTCATGCCCATAATAGTACAATCTTGTCTAGATGAGGGAAGGGGACTCATAGCATAAGTTCTTAATACACCAAAGGTATGAAGAACCTTAGATGCAGAAGGGGAACAATATGCTAAAACTGACCCTACGATCCACGAGGTATGAATACTAATGTTATTGGAAAATTAGAATGATTATAAATAGCATCAAAGTAATCTAATAAACTCAATGGAAAAGGAAATAATCAAGATCAAACAAACAAAGACAAAACCTTGCAAACCTCAACACTTCATGGCTTCCATTGGTCACCTATCTCAAATGATCTTGTATATGAATATGGCCCTCAGAAGGTGCACTTCCTTGATATTTTTCAAGATGTCAAGTGGGAATGGCTATGATAGGTTTGCAATGAAGATGAGCTTCAAAACAATGGTAATGGTTATGGTAACAAAGTTGATCGCAAGAAATGGAAGAATTTGGTGCCAAAGGCGTGCTATAATTCCTACAGAGTAAGGGTACTAAAAGCTTGGATGATAGAAAGGGAAGAATTAGGTTCAATTTATAGACTCACGAGAGAGAAGATCAACAATATAGAAAGAATGAGAAGATCAATGGTATAGAAGACTTGAGAGGATGCGCGTGAATAGAAAGAAGACAAGTGTCACTCAAAAAGTTGTTTTGTTTGAGTTAACTACTTTCTTTTATAAGGATAAGATTTGATTTCATAAATTAGAATATTTTTTCCTAATTTAAGAGTTGTCGATAAAAACAAGATTGATTAAGTCAGTTAGCTCAAGTTGTGATTTGCTTTTTGCATGATTTGAGAGATATTAAATAATAAATTATTTAATTTTGTGTGCATGAGGAAGAAGATTTATTTTTAGAAGATTTGGAAGATTTTTGAGGAATTTGAAGATAAGAAAGAAAATTAAATAAATATATTTATTTAATTGTTTGTGCATGCTTTGGAAGAATAAATAAAATATTTTATTATATTTTATTTTTAGAGATTGAGAGAATTTAAATAAATTTGATTGATTTTATTTAAATTTGGAGGAATAAGTGATTTAATTAAATAATGAAAATTATTTAATTGTTTAGAAGAATAAAGTTGACTTTGATGAAATTAATTAAATAAAGGTAATTTATTCAATTAATGGGAGGAATATGAACCAAATAAATAAATTAATTCATTCATTTGTTGATAGAGGAATTTAAGTGGAATAAATATTAAGAATATTTATTTAGATAGAATCGTGTCATTTTTAGGTGTATACATTTTGCCCCTCTTTGATGCAATGTGTTTTATCATGTTGTTTCAAAGAAGTATAAATTTTCTGATAATGATACATGTCTTTGTTTGCCCCTGGTACAGGTTTAACAATGGTAGGATGCCCCCTCAGAAGATTGGATGAGAAGAAAATGTATAAGGATGTGAGACAGACAATCTCATGATGAAGAAGGTTGAACAGGTTAGGTTTGAAGAAAAATGGGCCATGATTCAGAGAAATGAAAGCAAACAAGCTTGGAAAGTAGTCAAGGTTGCCATATAGCTAGTTAGGGTTCATTTGCTATATATAGGGGCTGGGTCCACAATACAAGTCATTTGCACACTTGGATTTTGTTGATAGGTCCTTGAGAGCTTAGGAGAGCATAGGAGCTAGAGTAGTTGGTATAGATATGGATATTCCTGTTTAGGTGGAAAATTGGATTTATCAAAGTTTTAGATTTTAGATGTTTAAATCTGCCTCTCCACTATACATTGAAGGATCTAGGGTCGAGTGGCGAGCACTATCATACCCTAGGTCACTTGCAGATGTAGGGAAACTTGGATTAGGGAATTAATCATCAAATTTTCCTTCTCCTATGTCTAATTGACCATTAAAACCCTAATTATGCAAATACAACAACAAATTGAGGAATTACAGAAAAAACTCTTGCAGAGAGGAGTAAAATATTGAATTACAGAATACCTATTTTTAGGGTTTCAAAGCAGAACAGTCAGGGACACTGGAGTGGGTGCCCAAGTCCAAGGTACCTACTTTTTCAGGGAATTTGGACCTCCTTCTGACACTGATTAGTCCTATAACTTCTGTTTCCTGAGATCTTTCTACAGAGGACACTAGAGTGAGTACCCAAGTCCTGGAAGTGCTTCTATGTCTAAATTTTCTTTAGATCTTGAATCCTTGATGCCTGCTAAGCCTTCCTACAACTCCACCTTTTCCAGATACGACACCTATAACCTGTAATCAGAAGACTTGTTTTGGGTGTTGTGGTGTTTAGAGGCTTGCCTTAGTCAAGCCCCGGAGCACACTTAAGTCTCCGAACACCATTGTTAGACAAAGAGTGCATGTCTTTGTGATATAGAGGCAAAAACCAAAGGAATCAATGATAAAAACATAATGATATGTCACCTTGTAGTGAAGCTCTCATGAAGGAAGATGATCTTCATGCCATGAGGAGATTGATGCTCAAATCTGCAAATATCAGCACACAAAACATAGAAGTCTGCTCTTGTAACACAATAGAAAGCCTTGAATCACCTTGAGAATGCTATAGCTTGCTAATTGGAATCTAGTTTATAAATGAATGCCTAATCATGCTTATATATGTAACTACAAGCATTCCCGCCAAGATTTTAATAATCAAAACTTACCGTGTTGGCAAAGGGACCTAATAGCGGTCACAAACTGACACCCAAAAATTAGGGCTGCCCCAAAATAGGGAAGAAGTAGGGTGTGGGCACTGAAGTCCCCCCCTATTTTAGGCAAGGTATAGATCAAGGGGTCCTCCTAGGTCCCATTTGCCATGAAACCTAGGTCTCATTCCATCAGGATGCCAAAATATGAACTAAAATATCATAAATGTATACTAAAGACCCAAGAGCTAAACCTTGTGAGGGAAAAGCCCCCAAGGGGACATTTTCTGATGTTACATTTAGCCCCCACTTTAATGTATGTATAAACATGAGGCCAATACATGCATTAAAGTAAGGTCACAAACATAGCAAACACATCAAGCACAAAGAAGACACGCCAATCACATAGAAAGCAGTAACAGGCATGCAAAACATGGAGAAGATAGTTACAGTCATGCAGAACACAGAGAAGACAATCAATGCATAAAACACACATTAATGCATGAAAGACAAAAATGATATCTTTTCTTTTCTTTTTCTCATATATATGAAATGCAAATGCAAGTACTTGAAAGTAAACAAACCTCGCATAATATAGGATGCACTACCCTAGGATGCAGGTCTCTGTATATATGGGGCAACACACACGTAAGACATGCAAAACGTCCCACTGATTAGTCCTATAACTTCTGTTTCCTGAGATCTTTCTACAGAGGACACTAGAGTGAGTACCCAAGTCCTGGAAGTGCTTCTATGTCTAAATTTTCTTTAGATCTTGAATCCTTGATGCCTGCTAAGCCTTCCTACAACTCCACCTTTTCCAGATACGACACCTATAACCTGTAATCAGAAGACTTGTTTTGGGTGTTGTGGTGTTTAGAGGCTTGCCTTAGTCAAGCCCCGGAGCACACTTAAGTCTCCGAACACCATTGTTAGACAAAGAGTGCATGTCTTTGTGATATAGAGGCAAAAACCAAAGGAATCAATGATAAAAACATAATGATATGTCACCTTGTAGTGAAGCTCTCATGAAGGAAGATGATCTTCATGCCATGAGGAGATTGATGCTCAAATCTGCAAATATCAGCACACAAAACATAGAAGTCTGCTCTTGTAACACAATAGAAAGCCTTGAATCACCTTGAGAATGCTATAGCTTGCTAATTGGAATCTAGTTTATAAATGAATGCCTAATCATGCTTATATATGTAACTACAAGCATTCCCGCCAAGATTTTAATAATCAAAACTTACCGTGTTGGCAAAGGGACCTAATAGCGGTCACAAACTGACACCCAAAAATTAGGGCTGCCCCAAAATAGGGAAGAAGTAGGGTGTGGGCACTGAAGTCCCCCCCTATTTTAGGCAAGGTATAGATCAAGGGGTCCTCCTAGGTCCCATTTGCCATGAAACCTAGGTCTCATTCCATCAGGATGCCAAAATATGAACTAAAATATCATAAATGCATACTAAAGACCCAAGAGCTAAACCTTGTGAGGGAAAAGCCCCCAAGGGGACATTTTCTGATGTTACATTTAGCCCCCACTTTAATGTATGTATAAACATGAGGCCAATACATGCATTAAAGTAAGGTCACAAACATAGCAAACACATCAAGCACAAAGAAGACACGCCAATCACATAGAAAGCAGTAACAGGCATGCAAAACATGGAGAAGATAGTTACAGTCATGCAGAACACAGAGAAGACAATCAATGCATAAAACACACATTAATGCATGAAAGACAAAAATGATATCTTTTCTTTTCTTTTTCTCATATATATGAAATGCAAATGCAAGTACTTGAAAGTAAACAAACCTCGCATAATATAGGATGCACTACCCTAGGATGCAGGTCTCTGTATATATGGGGCAACACACACGTAAGACATGCAAAACGTCCCAAAATGTAGGAAGCACTACCCAAGGGTGCTGGTCTCTACATATGTGGCAACAAACATGCCACACAAAACAAGCATGGAAAAACACACACACCAGAAGACAAGCAATGGAGTGTACCTATTTCTAGGTCCAACATCATCTCAGGCACACATCGACAATTGGGCTTTTGCCACAATAATCACTGAAGACACACTTAAGGGTTGAGTTAGTCAAAGAACCACTCCCCACCTCCACAGAGGGCTTTTAGAAAAAGGATATGCTCGATATCCTGCCTCTGCATAGGGCTTACATGATTGATTGATTGATTGCAAACAAACTCAAGATGCACGATGCACTACTCTGGGGCACAAGTCTTTGCATCTAAGATCAAACACATTGCTAACACCTATAACAGAAAGCTTACCTTATATATGTCCCCACCTTAAGGTGGTTGATATAAGTTATCGATATAAAGCACATTAATGTAGGAAGAAAAACACACAAGGAAACATCAACTTTCGCAAAGCCCATGCCCCCCGAAGGTGACATGTATTTTACGATCGCTAAATGTTCCCACAAACACATCCCTGCAAGAAACATGTTAGTGTTTACAACATCATGATAATCAACAACATCAATGCATATGAATAACCACAAAGAGCCAAGGTTATACAACGAATTCAAAGTTCGAGGATACTATAGGGCTATATCACAAAGCTCTCCGAATCGAGTACCACCAATGCCAAATTCAAAGGCAAATAAAGGTGCTTAGAGTAGTAGTATTGTTAAGGTTTGTAAATACGACAAAAACATTATGGAATTCACTACACGGAAAGCATGATTGCTTCCACTAGCCAAGCATCAGATAAGATATACGACCCCATCATCATATTAGGAACTAAGTCCAATTTTTGATTGCTCTTGAAAGAGACAATAGGTCTGCATTAATATAAATGTTTGCCGTCATCAACCTGCTAGGTGGAAACACTAGAGGAAGGGAAACAATAAAGAAGAGAGGAGAAAACAAGTGTCTTAGGGACAGTCATGTAGGAGGGTACCCCCAAGTCACCAACCACAATGCTATGTTCGTAAGACATAACACACAACAATGAAATTAGAGAGAGCAATTTAGAAGAATGATGATACAAATAGAAGAAGGTCACAATAGAGGCAGTCTCCTGGTATCCCAAACCTTATGGGAAAATCTGAGGTCATCCTAGGAGGCCTAAACAACACATAACACATCATGGGGAAAGCACATCACAAGAGAGATAAAGTGTTAGAGATACTTACCTGTAGGGCCCCTGCAGGGCTAGAGATTGTCTATAAGCAAATCATCATCATCATCTTCCCACTCCCTAAAGTTGGAGGATAGTGGGACATATGGTACCATAGCCAAATTCATATCTTGTT
This sequence comes from Cunninghamia lanceolata, assembly GCA_027924645.1. NCBI lineage: Eukaryota > Viridiplantae > Streptophyta > Pinopsida > Cupressales > Cupressaceae > Cunninghamia > Cunninghamia lanceolata. The sequence continues at coordinate 2,207,293 of BSBN01001356.1, read as the reverse complement.
CATCATGTTCATCATTAGGATCATCTTTATTTGGTTGAATGTTAGGATAGATGTTTTCTTGTTGAGAGGCAAGGTTTATGGCATATTCTTGTCTTCTATTTCTTCTTTCTCTTGCTTTTCTGTTTCTCTTTCTTTGACCACTTATCTCTTGTAAGATAGGGCCTTGCTCTTTCATAGGTTGTTGCAAATTAGAAGATGAAGCGCCGGGATCAAATTTCATTTGTCCTAGTGGAACATATTGTTGTTGACAACAATTTCTCGATCCTTGTAAGGATTTCGGGGGAGGAACCTCAACATAGGGACCTTGTCCTTCCAATCTAAAGTTCTCTTCACATGCGGGTTGTTTCTCTTATGTCATTTCTTATATAGGACTAGGTATTTCAGTTTTATCCCAAAAGTAATTTAACTTGTAATGTGTTTGTTGAGCTAATGCTTTATACTTGTTGCGAGGGATGGTGATTATACGGCCATCCAGAGGGAATTTTAGACAATGGTGTATTGTTGAAGGGATAGATTTCATTTCTTTTAGCCACAGATGTCCTAATTTAATGTGAAAGAGGTCAGAAATAGGGACAACATCAAACCATTGTTTGACATGTTTTTTTAGATAGTGTTATTGTTAGACTTAGGGCACACAACTGAGAGGGGGGTGAATCAGTTGTGCAAAACTTTCTTCAATTAAACACTTTAAGCTTCTTAGTGATTAGTAGTACATTAATCATGAACCATAATGCATTCAAATCAAGAGAAGAAACAAATCAACACATAAGACACCAAGATTTTGATGTGGAAAACATGGTTAAGGGAAAAACCACGGGGTGATTAACCCAAGATTGTATTCTCTATTAGAAGAATAGAAAGAACAAAATGGCACATGCCAATTAGGGCTCACTGCCTGAGCACACTGCTCACAAGAGGCTCACTACCTACAAGAGACACACTGTCTACAAAGAAATAAATATCACATACATGAACTAGAGAATAGCATCTTCACCATGCTTGAATCAGTTCCATTAAGCTCAATACTTTTGCTCTACCTTTCACTCTCCTCTTCTCTACCACACACTCATCTCCAAAAAGGCAAGATCAAATTGACTTTGCAATCCCTCATTTATACAAGGCATCAACTTAGGAATGATCATCTAAGTCGGCAAACATTCATAAGATCATCCGATAGATGCATAACTCATTCGGTCGGCCTGTCTCAAGAAGAACACCATCATACAGAAGTTATTCTTCAATTGCGAGCTCCAACTTCAATGTAGACCACCAACACAAACTGGACATGATCTAAAGACCTCCACAAGCTTGCCTGAATCACCAAGAATATCCACACTTCTTTTGCTTACTGAAATCCTTCTCTCCTTCATCCGGAACCTCAATAACACAGTTTGTCATTACTGTCACAGAGGAATAGATTCTTGTAGACCTTCAAACCATGAACCAATAGAGTTGATACAACACAAATACTTCCTCAGCACTCCCTTAAATCCACAGAATAGGAAACTTCATTTCCAGATCTCACCGGACCTTTCTTGTTACACTTTGTCACCTCTAAACACCTACTAGAACTGGTTTTACTTGAGCGGCCACAACTTCTTCATATCTTCATGTGGACCTCTGAAATCTCTACTAGATCACTTAAAGACACATATCTACAAACCCTTTAATCTATATCCTCTGATCATCATCCTATCTTGGACTTTTGCCTTATAGTCATCATTGTTCTTCACTGTTCCTGATTGAGACTAATTTTCTCAATATCCTCAGCTCGTGGCTCATCCAAACCTTATCATTAGTGCAACAAGAGTATGTTGACATCAATGACAATACCGATTAAGCCCATACTTGCAAAAATCTTCCCCTTTGTCATTGATGGCAACATATGATGTGAAAAACCATCAAGACAAGAACTTCTCCTTATTGTCACAGCTCCCCCTATCAGCAACAACCATTCACATGTCTTCTCTTCCTTTACTGCTCCCCCTTTGATCAGCAACCACTTTTTTTTCACATGTCTTCTCTCCCCCTTTGACATAAATGGCAAAGGGTGCATACTTGCAAATCCAACACTTTAGAATCATACCTATTGCTCCCCCTGAGTAGCAGCTCCCATCAATCTAGATCACAAGATATGATTATGATATCCATCGGACTGATGCACCTTAGTGCACCTTAGTTCATCACTGGAGGGACAATAACCCCTAACTTCTCCCTAAGATACTCAAAAGAGTCCTTAGGTAGAGGTTTAGTAAAGATGTCTGCAGTCTGATCCTTGGAGGGTACAAACTCCAATCTGACTTCATTCTTGTTCACTTGCTCTCTCAAAAAGTGAAACTTGATGGATATGTGTTTAGTCTTTAAATGCAACACTAGATTCTTAGATATACTTATAGCACTTGAATTATTACAAAAGATTGTGATAGGTTCCTCATACTCTACTTTGATATCTCTTAGCATCTGCATCATCCACAAAACTTGAATGCAACAACCTACTTCTGCAATATTTTCTACTTTAGTTGTAGACAGAGATATTGCCTCTTATTTCTTGCTTAGCTAAGAAACCAATCTCTTCCCCAAAAAAATACTCCACCACTGGTACTCTTCCGGTCATCCACATCTCTTGCCCAATCAGTATCTGTATATTCATGAAGAGAGAAATCATGATCTCTAGGATACCACAGACCATACTCAACTATCCCTTTTAGATATCTAAAAATCCTCTTCATTTCCATGACATGGGATTCTCTAGGATCAGCTTGGAATCTAGCAACAAGACCAACAGCTTGCATAATATCTGGTCTAGTTTGAGTGAGATACAACAATCCTCCAATCATTGATCTGTACTTTGTCTGGTCTACCTTAGGAGAGTCATCATCTTTGCTCAACTTACATCTGGTTGCCATGGGAGTATTCATTGGCTTTGAATCTTCCATCCCAAATTTCTTCAACAATTCTTTCACATATTTGGTCTGAGAAATGAAGATTCCTTTCTTTGTTTGAGTGATTTGTAGACCCAAGAAGAAATTTATTTCACCAACCATAGACATCTCAAACTCACTTTTCATTTGATTTGCAAAAGTTTTACACATACTATCTCTTCCTCTAAGGATGATATCATCAACAAATACTTCAACAATCAATATGTTTTCATGATCAATTTTGAAATATAAGTTACTGTCAGCAGTACCTTTGTTGAAACCAATCTTCAAAAGATGCTTATCCAATCTTTCATACTAGGCTTTTGGGGCTTACTTTAATCCATATAGTGCCTTCTTCAACTTGCAGACCATATCACCATGATCAGACAACTGAAATCCATCCAGTTGCTCTATATACACTTCTTGTTCCAAGTCACCATTTAGAAAGGAAGACTTGACATCCATCTGATATACCTTGAAATCCTTGAAGGCAACAAAGGCAAGAAATGATCTGATTGCTTCAATTCTTGCCACCAGAGCAAAAGTTTCTTCAAAATCAATTCCTTCTATTTGAGAGTAGCCCTTGCAGACCAATCTGGCTTTATTTTTGATTACTTCACCAACTTCATTTAGTTTGTTCCAGAAGACCCATTTGGTTCCAATCACATTCTTGTTTCTAGGTCTAGGAACAAGATCCCAAGTATGATTTTTCTCTATTTGCACCAGCTCTTCCTCCATTGCTTTAGTCCAGTTTTCATCATTGGAAGATTCATTCACAGTCTTAGGTTCAATCTTTGAAATCAAACAATACTCTTCTGAGTCTTGAGTAATTCTCCTTCTTGTTAGTACTCCTTTGCTTTTATCTCCTATGATCTGATCTTTAGAGTCATTTAGTCTTACATACCTGGGAACTTTAGGAATTTCTTGCACTTCTGATTCTTGATCAGCCTCATTGAAACTCATTTCTTCTTCCTGGTTTACCAGATTAGCTTGAATCTGACTAATAGATGAGGCTTGGGCTCCTTGAGTCAGAACACCATTCTAATCATCTTCATCATACTCATAAAACCTTGAGGGTTTCTCTATTCCCTCATCAACCTTCACATTTGTACTTTCTATCATCTTTCTTAGTCTTTTGTTATAACACCGGTATGCTTTGCTTTGAGTAGAGTAACCCAAGAATATTCCTTCATCACTTCTAGCATCAAACTTTCCTAGATCTTCATCTCTTTTAATGTAACATTTGATACCAAAAACTCTGAAATACCTTACAATAGGAGTGATGCCAAACCAAAGTTCATAAGGAGTTTTACCAGTATTGCTTCTTATTTGAACTCGATTGAGAGTATAGACTGCAGTGCTGACTGCTTCTCTCCAATAGATATGAGGAATATTTTCTTCCATCATCATGGTCCTAAAAGCTTCCTGTATGGTCTGGTTCTTTCTTTCCACTACTCCATTCTGCTGTGGAGTCATAGGAGCAGACAACTATCTCTTTATTCCATGTTTCTCACAGAACTCTATGAACTCACCGGATGTGAATTCTCCACCTCTATTAGACCTTAGACATTTGAATTTCAATCCGGTTTCATTCTCTACCATAGCCTTGAATATTTTGAATTTCTCAAAAGCTTTTGATTTCTCTTTCAGAAAAGTTACCCACATCATCCAGGAATAGTCATCAATTAGTAACATGAAGTATCTATCACCTTGCATACTCCTAATTCTTGACGGGCCACAAAGGTTAGTATGAACTAAGTCCAATAATCGGGTAGAAGGCAGTTCCTTACTCTTGAATGTGATTTTGCTTAGCTTACCCAACTGGCATTATTTACACAAGCTATTAGTAGGTTTCACCAATTTTGGAAGATCTCTTACAGCCTGAGTGTTGCTTGTCTTGATGATATTATCAAAATTCACATGATACATTCTCCTATGCCATAACCAGCTCTGATCAACTTGAACAAATAAGCAACTTTTACCAGTGCCAACCAAGTGGAAGATATTACCTTTAGTTTGGGTACTGGATGCAATCTCTATTCTGAAGCTTTCAAAGAGCTTGTATTTTCCATTCTTGAACTGGAGATCATAGCCTTTGTCCACCAACTGTCCAACATTGAGAAGATCGTGCTTCAAGTCTTCAACATATAAAACATTACCGGTTTTGTTCCTTCCATCAAAAGAAATAGTTCCTCTTCCTCTTATTCTACCAGTAGAATTATCACCAAACTTCACCACTCCTCCTTCATACCTTTCCAAATCTAAGAACTTATTTTTGTCACCTGTCATATGGTGAGAGCAACCACTGTCAATGACCCAAACATCCTTTTCTTCAACTTGGGCAGCCAGGGCTCTTTCTACAACTTTATGATTGACAGATACAAAGGATATTGGTTCTTCTTCCTTGATAGAAATAAATACCCATTCATTTTTGGATTTGTTTCCAGTCTCTGATTCATCATCTGTTACTCCTTCATTATCATCTTCTTCATGAACATAGTAACAATTCTTTTGGAACCTTGATCTGTTAGGATTTGGCCTTGAAAATCTTTCTGGACATCTTGAGGCAAAATGTCCAATCTTATTGCAGTTAAAACACTTTAAAGGCAATTTCCCTTCATACATACCGGATCCTTTTGGAAGTCTCTTTGCAATAAGGGCTTCAAGTTGAGCAGTTTCTACTTCTTCTTCTAGGTCTTTTCTTGCTTTCTCATACGATGATAGTTTCCTTCAAGAGTTCTCTCCTGGATCAAACCTTTGTTTACCTTTTACAGAGGCACTGGCTTTAAATGTAGATTCAATCTTAGGGGGATCATCTCCAAACTCGGTCATTTCAAATGTAGCCAATTGGTCTCTTGTGATAGTTGTATGGGCTTTGAATTCATCAATGGTAGCAACCTTGATTTTGTAAGAGGCAGAAAGGGATCTGAGAATTTTGCCAACAATCTCATTTTTATCCAAGACTCCACCAGCATTTCTAATTCCACAAACAAGCTCATTTACTCTTGGCATAAAAGTAGTAATATTTTCATCATCTCTCATCTTCATTTTTTCAAATTTCCCTTTTAGACTCTGTAACCTTGCACATTTAACGTACTGGTCTCCTTCATGCAAAAGTTCCATTTTTTTCCAAATATCAAAAGTAGTTGGAAGGTCAATAACATTTGAGAGCTCTGAATCAGATAGTGTGCTTAGAAGAGATTCTCTAGTCTGCAGATTGTTTTCAGCATCTGTGATTTCATTTGGAGCTTTTGGACCACCCTGTGGACATACATACTATATTGTAACCATGGTCCAGTATGCCATTCCCATGCATTGCAAGTGACACTTCATGTGAGCTTTCCATAGATTAAAATTCTTTCCATCAAACTTCAGACTATCCTTCTTGTAGGATGACATCCTAGATCTCCTCAAGTGGTTAAGCTCCTTTTAGAGGTACTTGGCTCTAATACCGATTGTTAGACTTAGGGCACACAACTGAGAGGGGGGGTCAATCAGTTGTGCAAAACTTTCTTCAATTAAACACTTAAATCTTCTTAGTGATTAGCAGTACATTAATCATGAACCATAATGCATTCAAATCAAGGGCAGAAACAAATCAACACATAAGACACCAAGATTTTGACGTGGAAAACCCGGTTAAGGGAAAAACCACGGGGTGATTAACCCAAGATTATATTCTATGTTAGAAGAATAGAAAGAACAAAATGGCACATGCCAATTAGGGCTCATTGCCTGAGCACACTGCTCACAAGAAGCTCACTACCTACAAGAGACACACTGTCTACAAAGAAATAAATATCACATACATGAACTAGAGAATAGCATCTTCACCATGCTTGAATCAGTTCCATTAAGCTCAATACTTATGCTCTGCCTTTCGCTCTCCTCTTCACTACCACACACTCATCTCCAAAAAGGTGAGATCAAACTAACTTTGCAATCCCTTATTTATACAAGGCATCAACTTAGGAATGATCATCTAAGTCAGCAAACATTCATAAGATCATCCGATAGATGCATAACTCATCCGGTCAGCCTGTCTCAAGAAGAACACCATCATACAGAAGTTACTCTTCAATTGCGAGCTCCAACTTCAATGCAGACCACCAACATGAACTGGACACTATCCAAAGACCTCCACAAGCTTGCCTGAATCACCAAGAATATCCACACTTCTTCTGCTTACTGAAATCCTTCTCTCCTTCATCCAGAACCTCAAGAACACAGTCTATCATTACTGTCACAAAGGAATAGATGCTTGCAAACCTTCAAACCATGAACCAATAGAGTTAATACACCACAAAGACTTCCTTAGCACTCCCTTAAATCCACAGAATAGAAAACTTCATTTCCGGATCTCACTGGACCTTTCTTGTTACACTCTGTCACTTCTGAACACCTACCGGAACTAGTTTTACTTGAGCAGCCACAACTTCTTCATATCTTCATGTGGACCTTTAAAATCTCTACCGAATCACTTAAAGACACATATTTACAAACCCTTTAATCCACATCCTCTGATCATCATCCTATCTTGGACTTTTTCCTTATAGTCAGCATTATTCTTCACTATTCCTGATTGAGACTAATTTTCTCAATATCCTTAGCTCACGGCTCATCCAAACCTTATCATTAATGCAATAGGAGTATGTTGACATCAATGACAATACCAATTAATCCCATACTTGCAACATTATTAGCAATGATATCTTACCCAAAGGATTGATAAAGATTCCCTTATGTGTCTTAATCATCATGCTTGAGAGGTCATAAGAACCTTTCATTAATTGATGTGAAAAAAGAAACTCCTTAGTGGCAACATTAGTCATGCAATTAGGATCAATAAGAGTTCCATTCATTGGGTTTCCCATTAATTTCACAGTGATGTAAAGAGGTCCTTTTTCTCCAGTTGTTCTATCATGAGGGGTGAAGACAATTTCAGGTTCAGGTGCTTTTCTTTTCATGTAAGGTCTAGGAGGGAACCTATTGTTGTTGTTATGATTAGAGGCCATGTTTATATGCTCAAACCAAGGCAAAATCAGATTTTTGAAAGCTTTTCAAAATCGATGCGATAGACAAGAGCAAAAACAACCCAGAATGCTTGATTTTTCGATACTTTTCAATGCAAATGATTGAAACAAAGGATGCTGTGAGGATTTTAGTTAAGGGAAGCAAGTTATATGTCTAATATGAGTCCAAAAAAGCAAAATTATCCTTCTCAACACACTCTTGATATGATTTTAAGTTAATGCCAAGTCGAAATATAGTGAAAATATGTCAAAATAGGCACTTTTTGCACCAAAACTCAATGCAAAGGAGCATAACAAAGGGTGTTGTGTGGAAAATGATTATGGACAGAAAATATTATCAGTAATAACAGCCACTTGATGACAAAATACTCAACACAACATGATTATAGCGCCACTTAAGGTCAAGCCCTAGTGAAAATATAGCAAAAATAGGCTATTTTTCATGATTTTTCAATTCCAAAACCTAGAAAAAGGAGTGTTGTAAAGAATTTTAGGAGGCAAAAAAAATAATATCAATAATATCAGTTACCACAATCCATAAAATTGATCACAACATGCTTGGAATGCAAACTAGGTTAAACCCTAAGGCAAAAAATAGCCAAAATGTGTAGTTTTTCACCAAATTTTCACTACAAGAGCCCAATAAAAGGGTGTTGTGAAACTTTTTATGAGGGGTAGAAAATTATTACCTTGATAATAGTAAAATAGTTCCAAAATACCTTTCACAACAAATCTATGGTGTAAGTTTATAAAGTCGATAAGGTCAATTTTAGTGAAAATTATTGTTTTTGAAGCCCTAGGTTTGAGATCTTGAGACAAAATAGTATGTGAGTGCTTTGAAGTCTTATTTATAATTAAATTGACTTAATCTTAGATCTAAAAATTATTTTCAATACTTAACATGCAAAATGCCCATGCAAATTTAATAAAAATGCATCAAAATTGCTAGTTTTTGTTGAAATTTTCTATGCAAAAATGCAAATATTTTAAATCTAAATGTAAATTTCCACTAAAATGCAAGACCAAATCCAAATGTTAATTTGAATAAGCCTATAAAATTAGTAGAAAAATCTGATAAAAGATTTTTCCTACTAACCCTAGATTTTGGAATTACTAAGTTATATAAAATTGTCAAAATTTCCACAAAACCTTAGCAATTAAATGATGAAAATTCAAGGTAAAATTTTGAATTTTTAGATTTTTCTATATTTTATAACAAATTTGATGGAAAAATCATGAATTAGGAAAATTTAGAAAGAATTGATGCAATTTAGTAAGCCCAACAATGCAATTTTTTTGTATTTTTCCAAAATTTTTTTTTTTTGAATTTTTCTTAATGTAATAAAATGAATAGCTATATGAATGAATGAAATCAATAAAAATCTAAAGAGAAATACTCAACAAGTTGCAATTTAAGTCCAAAAACATGGGTTCACCAAAATGTTTATTTAGAAAATTAGATTTATCAAAGTTTTAGATTTTAGATGTTTAAATCTGCCTTTTCACCATACATTGAAGGATCTAGGGTCGAGTGGTGAGCACTATCATACCCTAGGTCAATTGAAGATGTTGGAAAACTTGGATTAAAGAATTGACCATAAAATTTTCCTTCTCCTATCGACAATTGACCATTAAACCCTAATTATACAAATATGACAACAAATTGAGGAATTACAAAAAAACCTCTTGCAGACAAGAGCATTATACTGAATTACAAAGTACTTGTTTTCAGAGTTTTGAAGAAGAATAGTCAAGGACACTAGAGCAAGTGTCCACATCCAAGGTACCTACTTTTTTGGGGAATCTGGACCTCCTTCCAACACTGATCAGCCCTGTAACTTCTATTTCCTGAGATCTATCTGCGGAGGACACTGGAGCGAGCACCCAAGTCCTAGAAGTGTTCCTATGTATGACTTTTCTTCAGATCTTGAATCCCTAATTCCTACCAAGCCTTCCTACAACTCCACCTTTTTTGGATATGACACCTGTAACCTGCAATCACAAGACTTGGTTTGGGGGTTGTGGTGTTTAGAGGCTTGCCTCAGTCAAGCCCCAGAGGACACTTAAGTCTCTAAACACCGTTCTCAGACAAACAGTGCATGCACTTGTGAGGCAGAGGCAAAAACCAAAGGAATCAATGATAGAAGCACAATGATATGTCACCTTGTAGTGAAGCTCTCATGGAGGAAGATGCTCTTCATGCCATGAGGAGATTGATGCTCAAATCTACAAATATCAACACACAAAACATACAAGTTTGCTCTTGCAACACAATAGAAAGTCTTGAATCACCTTAAGAATGCTATAGCTTACTAATTGGAATCTAGTTTACAAATGAATGCCTAATCATGCCTATATATGCAACTACAAGCATTCCCACCAAGATTTAAAAAATTAAAACTTACCGTGTCGGCAAAGGGACCTAATAACGGTCACAAATTGACACCTAAAAATTAGGGCTACCCCAAAATAGGGTAGGACTAGGGTGCGGGCACCCAAGTCCTCCCCCTTATTTTAGGTAGGGTATAGATCAAGGGGTCCTCCTAGGTCCCATTTGCCATGAAACCCAGGTCTCATTCCATCAGGATGCCAAAATATGAACTAAAATGTCCTAAATGCATACTAAAGACCTGGGAGCTAAACCTTATGAGGGAAAAGCCCCCAAGGGGACATTTTCTGACATTACAATTCCATACGAGGAGCACCACTTTGAACATGATCGACAGTTCGATTGGCTAGCTGAGGTAGGACCATTGATATGTAGTTCAACAAAAGTCACCTAAGGTCATTTATTAGGCTAATAAATGCTAGGGAAAAGTTGATAGGATAGATGTGCCTAATCATGTTTTGGTGCATATGTGATTCGAAACAACACATACGTTATGATTCTATGCATTTGAGACATTTAGATGTGCATTTGACAAAACTATGCATACATGATATGAGTTGGCTCATATGTTATGAACTTGCACATTTGATATGCAAAGCTGTGTATATACTAAAGTTGTGCATGCACTACCTATTTCAGCACATTCATGTCGAAGTTGCGCTTTTGATATGAAACTACACATTTACTCAATGCCATGGCACATCTACTAGAAGTGGCACATTTACTATGAAATGGTGCATGTACCTTCTAGTTCGGCGCATGTGTTTTAGATAGTTTACTTAACGAAATGGACTTGATTGGCATCTTGCTTAATGCATCAATCGATAAGCTATCTCTAAGATTGCAAGAATCTAGTCAAGAGATGATACGCTTGCTTTGATCAATTTGAAATTGTTAAGTAAGTGATAGGATATTTTGATAGCTTGAGCAAGTTTACTTAGATTCAATTATGGTTGACTCTATGATATGCTTGATTGTAGGAGGACACTCCTGATATACTCATGTCATGGGAGCAGTTTCCTTTACCATTGTTGCAATGGTATATGTATATCAAAAAATTTGGATTTATAAATGGAAATGATCAAACAATTGAAATGCATAACATAAACCTAAATAATTCAATACCTTGAAGATGCAAGATGAGCTCGATTGATTGATCACTTTGTTGTGTTGATTGCTCAATTCCGCAGCATAACATTGATAAGGAGATAGGTGATGGATGGTTGATAGATGCAAGCTAGATGGATTGAAGATGATGGATGATGGTTTGAGATGAAAATTCAGCAGAGTGAGGTTGCATGAAGAAGAATCATGAAAATTCTCCTCTAATGGCTCAAGAGGCTTGTTTTATAGGATTGGCTTGGTTCCAATGGATGGCTAGGATCAATTAGGGCTTTAGATGAAATGGATGGATAGGATTAAGTTAGGTTTCCTTGTACATTAAGAAATTGTAGTCAATTGACATGTGGCAAGGGAAGATGAGTCTTAGGTGTGCTTGTGTAGATAAATACTAAAATTAGGTCCCATTAGTTGTGCATGTGAAAGATAAAAGTTGTAAATGGACAAGTGTCAAGGTGGGATGAAAGGTCATGTGACTTAATTCAAATAAAATATTTGAATTAGTTGGGATATAGTTGGAAATTAATTAAATAAATAAAATTTATTTAATTAATTGGGTAGATGAATAGGATGGGATAAGATATGATGTGGAAATTAATTAAATAAATTAAAATTTATTTAATTAATTGGGATGAGGATAGGATATGATTGGGATATGATGTGGAATTAATTAAATAAATAAAATTTATTTAATTAATTGGCTAATGCATTAGGTAAATTAGGACAAAATGTTACATGATGTCTAAGGATAATGTTTTTAAATAGGTGTTGCAAGACATGGACAAATTTGGGACAAATTTGGGTGTCTACATTTTGCCCCTCTTTGAGATGATGTTTGAGATGATGAGATTTATGTCGAGTAACATCATTTCAAATAAGTTAAGGTGTGGATAGAGGAAAAGGAGGATGATGATGATGATGATGATGAAATGGGATGATGATGCCCCCTCGAGAGGATAGGTGGGTTGGATAAACACGGGTAGGCTCTCAAAATAAAATGGCTTGGCTGCAAAAAGAAAGATAAGGGGATAGATAGAAGAAATGAATGATGCATTATGCTGTAATGAAAGTGAGCAACCTTGATGTTTGATATAGCACTAGACATTATGCACCAAGGTATAAGGACCAAGGTGATGTTGTGTCTCATGCCCCAGCATAATACAACCTTGTCTGATGTATGAGGAAGTAAACTTAGAGCATTGAAGTCCTAGTGCACAAAAGGTATGATATGACCTTAGATGCAAAGGATAGTGCAAGAAGCTATTCCAACATACACAAGATATGAATATTAGTTGGAAATGATAAGGATTTGATACAAATGCAAGATAAAATGATAACACACACAAGCAAGCAAGAAAGCATGCACAAATGATTCAAAAATAAACAAGGTATTGCCCCTGTCAAGCTGTAAACCAATGATTAATTGTTGATTGTTGATAGTTGAGAGTGTTGTCATGGCGGGGAAAGCTATATCCCTAGATCAACACAAGGTTGTTTGCTAAGTTGGTTGGCGGATTGGTTGATTGATTTGGCTTACAACAATGCTAGGATCAAGACCATTGATTGCGGTTGGATAACTTGGCTTGATTGATTAACTTGATTGGTATGGATTAAGGATGACTTTTATTTGAGTTTATTGCTTGGAATGATTTGAAGATGATGAAATGATGAATGAAGATTGATTTGATTGAGATTGATTTGATGGTTGGACTGATGTGCTTTGGTTGATTTGCTTTGGTGTTGATGCTGATGATTGATAGGATTTGTTTTGATGGTTGGCGTGATGTGCTTTGGTTTTAATGTTTGCTATTGCTGGGTTGATTGTTTTGATGATTGGATTGTTTTGAATGATGATAGTGATGGTCTGATGATTAGAGTGTCCACTAAATCTAAGCATAAGCAAGTGTTCTCAATGTGCTCAAAGGATGTAAAACAAACAAGGTATTGTCCTTGTCAAGTCATAAACCAATGATTGATTGTTTGATTGATGATGATAGATAGTGTTGTCATTGTGGGGAAAGCTATATCCCTGGATCAACACAAGGATGCTTGATGCTTGATGATGATTGATTGGGCTCATGACAAGATTAGAATCAAAACCTATTGATTTGATTGGATAATGTTCCTTGATTGGAAGAAGTGATTGGTTGAAATGGATGAATAAATGTTATTGATGATGAAGAATTGATGATGATGATGATTTGATTTTGATTGAATGCTGATGGAGTTGATTGTTTTGGATGATGTGATTGGTTTTATTGCTTGGACTTTTCATTGGATATTGATTTTTTTGTGTTTTTGGAATATTTTGATTTTTTTGGATTTTTTAGAATATTTGATTTTTTTTTGGAGTTTTGTTTGAAATATTTTATAAAATGCCAATGGATTTACAATTTAGGTAGCCTTTGTGCTTGATACCAATGACAAGGGAGGACCAAGTCTAGGTGAAAGGATGGATGAATGGGATTGGATGGATAAAAGGATGGATGATAGTAAATGGGATAGAGGACTCATGATAGATGGATGGGATAGGAGACTCATGAGAGTTGGATGGGATGAAAGGTTCATAAGAGTTGGATGGATAGAAGAGAGGATAGGCCATATAAGGGATGGATGCTTGCCTCATGATAAATGGATAAGTAGGCTATAGTGGAAAGCTCATGATAAACAGATGGGGATAAGCTATAAGATGGAAAGATTGTGATAAGGATACACCATAGTGGATGGATCATAAGCGAGCTAGGATGTGATCTCCAAAGGCTATGTTGCATAGGAAGAATAACTTGCCCCATTCTAGGATTTTTACATGATAAAGTTCATGACAATGGGATGACATGATGGATTGGTTTAAATAGGATGGATAAATGGTCAATGGATAGGACTTGGTTTGGAAAGAAGGTATGTCAAGAAATATCCAAACATGTTTCAACATTGTGCCCCTATGTTTTCATCAAAATCAAAAGGCGGGAGGATGGATAAATGGATTCAATAGGATAGGCATATTTATGTAATGGCTAAGGATGGTAGGATGGTATGGTAATGGTAAGACATGATAGGATGGAAAATGATATAATGGGATAGATAGTTTGGAAATGGATAGGTTGGATAAGACCATGTTCCCCCAAGTGTAAGTGACATAGAAGATCAACCTACACATGATGCCTGTTTGCCAGGTTTTTATCATGGTACTTATCCAAGGTGCCTGTTTACCAGGTTTTCACCATTGGATGAAGGGATTTCTCTTTACTTTTTTTGATTTTTATTTTTTTTGTTTTTTTGCTTTTTTTAGATGGGTTGACAATTACACATGGCGCCTGTTTGCCAGGTTTTCACCATGGTAATGGATAGGAGGGACTCAAGTGGCTAGTGCTAAGAAAGGTGATAGTGTCCCATTAGAGATGGATGGCGTCGCATGGACCATGTCAAGTGTGCTCATAGATGTTGGTAAGGGATTGCATGGATGGGAGATGGATTATGTGTATAATAGATTATGATGTGGATTATGGAAGGTTCATGCAAGGATAGATGGATGGGGATAGTGGACTATGATGTGGATTATATTGGCTTATGGAATGAAGATGGATGAAAAGTTTATGCCAAAGCATGGACCATAGGGTTAGCATGGGGGAGATATGTAGGATAATGGATGGAAGATGGGGAGATGGAGGCATGTGGGAATGTTTTGGATTGGAAGGGAATCATGACCAATGGTTGCACACACCATGATAAACATTGAAGCTTTTGTTGAGATGGTGGTGTAGGAAGCAATGGAGATGTTTGCTTAGGAGATGGTTGATGAAGTGATTTAGGAACCCACATAGATTTAGTATTTTTAGTGCTTTTATTTTGCTTGTGGTATTTTTGAAGGGAATGGAAGTAGGCTTTTGGATGGATATAAGTGGTTGGGATTCTTGAGATGTGGATGAGGATGCCTCATTTGCTTTTCTATCTATTTGCTTAGGAACCCAAACCATTTTGCTTTTGGGCTTTGCTTTTAGAGGTAAGGGTTTGGATGGTTTCTTAGATGTGGATGAGGATGCCTCATTCGATTTGGAGGTAAGGGTTTAGATACCTGTTTAGATGAACTTTGCTTTGAGTTTGATTCTTTATGTCCAAAGTTATGAAGACCTTTAGAGTTTTTGGTAGGATTTTTAGCTTTACAAGTAGAGGCATCAAAATTTTTGCTTTTGAATCCCATGGGGTGGGTGGAGTGGATGAAATGATTGGAAGCTTTATGCTTAAATTATGTGTGCTTTTGTTGGCCATGATTAGGGATGTAAGGATACTTATGAATGATATGTATGCTAGGTGTTGGAAGCAATGGTGGAAAGGTGGATGGAGGGATATTTGGAGTTGGTAAAAGTGGAGGCAAAGTGGATGGCGGAAGGTGTATGGTCACATGCTCTTGGGGTTTGTAAGTTGATGGAGGTGGATTGGCTACATATGTTTTTGGTAGATGGGGGGTGTGATGGAAAGTGATAGGTTTAGGATGCATGAAGGGATTACCAACATCTTGGCCTTGTTTATCGTGGGGTGTGTATCCAAGGCCATATGAGCATGGAGGGATCTTGACATGGTTTAGCTCCAAAATACCTCATTCATAAACACCTAGGCCTTTGCCTTGGTAGTTCATGTTTTGGAGTATGCGATGGTCAATGGGACTAGGTGTGTTTAGGTAACTAGACTTGAGTTCTTTATTGGATGAAGAAGGTGAAGTGGATAAAGGTTGTTGTTGTCCTAAGGAAGAACATTTATGTATAAGGGTGGTAAGACCACTAGGACATGATGGATTTGAAATGGAATCGATGGTGGATGTGGAAGGAGGATCATTAGGATCTTGATTATGTTCATTATGTTCACTAAGATCCAAGTTATTTGTTTGATCTTTTATGCTTACTTGAGGGACAAGTGTCTCATCATGACAAGTGGATGTTTGCTCATTATGGATAGGGCTAGATGGTAGATGACTAGGAGCAATGTAGATATATTGCTCATGGATAGATATAGGATTATGGATATCATCTTGATCATGGAAAAGATACATGTTATGGATGGGTTGGATGGAAGGCATTTGATATTGAGTTGGACTAGGGCTTAATGTTTCCACATGCTTAGGATTAAACCTTTGACATACCTCTTGGGTTGCTTGAATGGAAGTGGAAGGTTATTGGATAGGCTCTTGGTCAACAACATGAGAACATGATGACTCTTGAATAGGCTTGATGGCTTGTAGGTCACATGATGGGCTTGAAGGGCTAAGAATCTTAATTGAGGTCTCTTAGATAGGCTCAAGGATAGGTGGACTACATGATGGGATTATAGGATTGGACATGACCTTTGGAAGTTCTTGGGTAGGCTCATGAATGGGTTTTTGATAGGGAGGTAGTTTATTCATAGCTAATAGCCAATGGATGACATCCTTTGCAAGTGTATGGGTATAAGGACAATATATGGGATGGGTGATAAGGGTGGATAGGGTTGGAAGCTTAGGATTATGATTAGGTTGAGGGCTAATTGGATTGGATGGATTAGGATTAGAGGGGGGTGATACATGGGATTTGAATGATGTGGCATGATTTCCCATTATAGGTGGGTACACCTTGTAAACAATTGGGACAAATATTGGGCATTTATTTATATTATGACCTTTGGTCCTATGATATGCACAATAATCATGTTCATCATATGGACTTTATTCACATGGTTTGACTTCAGGAAGTCCAATGAGTTTTGCTTCAGGCATTCTTTGTAAAACTATCTCAGCCGCATCCTTAGGTGAAGGATTAGAATGACATGGTGATGAAGGTAATGGAGGGCTTGGTGGTTTGGAAGATGGAGGGATCAATGGATTATGATTGGTATCACATGGTGGTGTTGGGATAGGACTAGTTGGCTCATGTGTTGGCATGTGATTGGATGGTGGTGGCCACTCTAGATTGGTATCTCCCTTGTCAATGGTTATTAGATCTTGCATAGGATAACTTGGGCTTGTTTGATTTATTTACAAGGGACCACTTGGACTTGGATGTGCTTCTTATTGTAAAGGTGGACTTAGGCTCACTTGTGCTTGTTGTGGAGGCCATTGATAGTCTTTGTGGTTGGGTGAAATGGTAGGATATGTAGACAAAAGGTCTTGGGTTTAGTATGAAGTTGAGGTGGATGACACATTGGGTTGAGGTGGAATTTGTTGAGGTTGAGATGGCGTTTGGATTTGTTGTTGTGATATGATTTGTTGTTGTTGAAATTGTTGACTTGGTTGATGTTGTTGTAGTTGAATGTGTTGATGTGATCATGATGGAGGGGTTGCATAGGATAATAATTGTTGTGATATGGATTGATATGGATAAGGGATAACATTAGAGGAAATGGAATAAGTTGGTATTGAATTGGGTTGATGAGTGGATAGATATGATGGGATAGGTGCTAGATAGGATGGTCGTTGGACTTTGCAAGTGGCCATGAGGTGTTGTATTTCTTCCAAGAGGTATTATGTGTGAGGATTGGTTTGTTCAACATATGTGAATCAGTTCTTGAATGCTTTGAAATGTTCGCTGCTCTAAAGGTGATTGGCTTGCATGCATGTGGCGAAGCATATGAAGGAGTTTTTGGAGGTCCTCTAAGGTTAACATGATGTCACACAAGTGTTTAAGTCTTAAGTCCTTTTTGTCAAGTGCTTGGTTATGATTCGATGATGATGTGGATTGTTTGAATGAAGTTGATTAGGATGAAGGTGACTAGGATGAATGTTTAGATTGATTTGTTTATGTGTTTGGTGTTTAGAGCTTGATTTGATAATGTTCAAACAAATGATTATGAATCACTCACACAAGACACATAAGCAAGTTGTTAGTTTGGAATAATGTGATGATGGTTAAGCAAGCATGTGAAGACACTTCAACAAGTCCTAGTCAAGGCAAGGCCACTATCACAAGGAGGTTCTAGTAAAAATTTGGGGGACCAGCACCCCACGAGCATCCAACAAGCCACTTAAGACTTTAACTAACCCTACTAGGAGTTTTAATATACACAAAGGTACACCTCCTTTCGAGTTAGCACTGTATGGTGAGCGCTAATACTGGTTAGACTTGGCTTTTGCCTTATCCTCAAATTTTTATAGTAGACCGGATGAAAGTACCACTTGAGGTCATTCCCTTAGGGTGGATACCAAGGCAGGCCTCTCTAAGGCTAAACAAAAGTAACACAAGTAAATATTTTTGATCTCCAAGTTCATGTTGGGACGCGAGGAGAGAGCATACACATTTACTTGGTCACACTCACATGAGGTTCATTAACCTTAGAGATTCAATGTGTGGAATACAATGCAAGCACTTGTTTGTTTTAAAGCCCAAATCCAAATGTAATGAAAGACAATGGTTTGTTTTAGCCCAATTTTTTGATGTGAATTTGCAAACAATTATTCATTTTATGCCCAAAATCCAAATGTGTTTGCAAACAATGATGAGAAGATGAGAAATGAAATGATTACACTTGGTTAATTCGCTATCCAAATTGTTGTAGATGTTGATGTCAATGTTGCTCCAGCTCCTTATGATCGCCTACAACATTAAAAAAATGATATTATAATGTAGGCATAAAAAATAGGCTCATCAGGCAAGAAAAATTATAATTTTAGATGCATAGCCAAATTAGATTTGATTATTTTGATACATTTTTGGTTCAAAAATTAAAAAGTCAAAGAAAAGACCCCTATTAATTTTTAGAGAGCTTTCCAAAAATGTAAAGAAATCAGAAAAATTCCCTATTTTGTGCCCAAAAATGTGGATTTATGGAAATGGTACAGTCGGCAAAAATCTAATTTTTTCGCACTGTAAATGAGCTCTGAATTAAATCTGTAAAACATAGACCCCCAATAGAATTTCAAGAGATTTCCAGAAATATAAAAATTTCTAAAAAATTCACTGATTTTTGCCCAGAATTGTGATTTTATAAAAAAACATAAAAACATGATAAATCTCGAAAAAATCATGATAAACTAGAAATTTTTCTGTTGTAGCTTCCTTATATAATGGACAAACTTCTGCTAGAATCTTGTAGAAAAATTCATAGCCGTTTGGAAGATATGATGAAATCTTTAAAACCTAGGGTTTTATCCAAAAAGTAGCAGATCTACAACAAAAAGTTAATTAAACCTGCAAAACTCAACAATAGGGGTTATATGAATGCAAATTTTTTACTACAAAAACTTGCAAAAAAGATCAAGTGAAGTGAGTCCCACCGGGCGTGCCAAAATGTATTTTGAAAAATTTGGATTTATAAATGGAAATGATCAAACAATTGAAATGCATAACCCAAACCCAAATAATTCAATACCTCGAAGATGCAAGATGAGCTCGATTGATTGATCGCTTTGTTGTGTTGATTGCTCGATTCTATAGCATAACATTGATAAGGAGATAGGTGATGGATGGTTGATGGTTGATAGATGCAAGCTAGATGGATTGAAGATGATGGATGATGGTTTGAGATGAAAATTCAGCAGAGTGAGGTTGCATGAAGAAGAATCATGAAAATTCTCCTCTAATGGCTCAAGACAGGCTTGTTTTATAGGATTGGCTTGGTTCCAATGGATGGCTAGGATCAATTAGGGCTTTAGATGAAATGGATGGATATGATTAAGTTAGGTTTCCTTGCACATTAAGAAATTGTAGTCAATTGACATGTGGCAAGGGAAGATAAGGCTTAGGTGTGCTTATGTAGATAAATACTAAAATTAGGTCCCATTAGTTGTGCATGTGAAAGATAAAAGTTGTAAATGGACAAGTGTCAAGGTGGGATGAAAGGTCATGTGACTTAATTCAAATAAGATATTTGAATTAGTTGGGATATAGTTGGAAATTAATTAAATAAATTAAAATTTATTTAATTAATTGGGATGAGGATAGGATATGATTGGGATATGATGTGGAATTAATTAAATAAATAAAATTTATTTAATTAATTGGCTAATGGATTAGGGAAATTAGGACAAAATGTTACATGATGTCTAAGGATAATGTTTTTAAATAGGTGTTGCAAGACATGGAGAAATTTGGGTGTCTATAGTATATGCTTACTGAGATATATCAGGAGGTGCTTGGTGCTATGGGATTGGACTACATTTGCTTCATGCCCAAGGTTCGTGCAAACCTTAGTTTACTGACTTCCATGGTGGAGTAGTTCCACAGCGAGGATGGGACATTTCACTTGCTCACTAATGAGATGGCCATTAACTTAGAGGATGTTTATAGGATTATGCACTTACTGATCTAGGGTGAGCTCATAGAGTATAAGGCCTAATGTGATGTTAGGCTAGCAGAGTGCAGGCATGTTTTTGATGATCCAAAGTTAGAGGGTCAGGTTATCTCATAGAATGACATACATGATTACTATGACTACTTCCCAGGATAGTGGCAGGACTGATCAGGGGTGTGGTATGCACCATTAGGAGGTCACATGGGTTCCCCATTGGTTGGGGAAGGACTATGGAGAGGATGATCATAGATGGCACCCACTTTTCCTGAGGTGTTTATGTTTTGGCTCACTTATACCATGATCATTAGGTGGTATACCATAGAGTAGCTAGTTTGTCTGCCGACATCTCACTATTACAGTTTTGGTTATGGGAGCACATTGCTATTATTCGACTACTATGTGTCTTTTCTAGGAAGAGAGGTGAACCCTACAATTATGGATATGTAGGTGTTATTTCTCAGCATAAGCTAGGAAAGCTTGAGTACTAGAGACATGCACTAGATAATGTGGATAGCATTATCTGGCACCAGTATCTAGATTGTGAGCCATGGGACGATGAGCATGATGAGCTTCCATACTTCTTTAAGACTCGGTGGTTGATTGGGAGGACACGGTACATTTTGGAGAGGTAGATAGTGAGCCAGGTATAGAGACATTTTGGTAGAGTACAAGGTTGACCATAGGGGTAGGCATTGTTTGTCAGGACACATGCAGAGCATTTGAGATGGGGCCCAGTTCCATCCTATGATGAGGCTCTAGCAAACTTCTAGTAGATTTCCTACATGGCATGGTCGATGTAGAGGGAGGTGGTAGATGTGGGGATGACTCCTAACTATGAGGAGTGGTTTTCTATCCACCCATTCCTGAGGTATTTAGGACTAGGAGAGCTAGCTCCTCACCTAGAGGAGGTGGATTATGATGATGAGGATGGTGGAGATAGGAGGAGGAGGAGATGAAGGAGGGGGAGGGGGGATGAGGAGATGGAGATGATGGAGGGGATGGTGGAGATGGAGGGGATGGTGGAGATGGCAATAGATAGAGACAGAGGAGGAGAGCTGGAGAGGGATCCTCCCAATAGCAGGCAGCATAGTAGCAGGCTGCACCATAGGTTGGATAGTAGTAGGTAGTTCAATAGTTGGCTACACCACAATAGGTACAGGGACAGGTACAGGCACAACAAGTGCCTTGGTAGTAGGTTCCATTGGTTCCCACCCAGCTTGACCTACAATAGTGGGCTATTACTATGTTGTAGGGTTAGGTTAGACAGCTTAGGGCACAACTTAGGGTAGCAGAGTTCTAGAGGGAGGCAGACACATGGATCATATCTGGGCTCACAGTAGAGTGAGATACAACATTGGTGAGGCTGCAAGCTCTTAGACTAGAGAGAGACTCAACTTTAGATGCCTTGGGTACCAATGGGGCCACCAGTTTCTCAGTTACATAGGTGCAACAGGCTCAGGTGCAACTTGCGTAGGTTTAGGGTGAGCTTGCTAGAGCGTAGGCCCAGGCTCAAGGTGAGCTTGATAGAGCATAGACTCAGACTCAGTACTATAGGGGTCGATATCATGGGCCTGTGATAGCGAACCAGAGGGCACCTAGCTATAGGAGCTAGTCTATGGTAGGCACATCTCAGAGGGCAGGGGGTTCACAGTCTGTAGCATCTGCTATGGGTCCATAGTAGTTAGGGACTAGCAGAGGAGGGGACAGAGAGGGCAGTGCTAGGAGCAACATGACACTTGTACCAATTTTTTCTTATGTACACACTTTTGATGGCTCATGGATAGCCTGATATGTATGTATTTATATCATTTTGTACGGATACCGAGACATGTATCATTATTTTTGCAATGTATACACTTTATATGATTCTGACTCACAGATGGACTTTGATCTTGTACACTTGGACATATTTATGTTATATTTATATGATGATGTAGCTTATGAGATGGTCTACATGCATTATGTGATGTCTAATGTATGTCCCTTACTTGTGATATCTATATGGGTGTACATTTTACTGTTTGATGTTTATATGATGATGTAGTTTATGATTCTACACTATGATGCTTTATGAGATATGATTATAGGACTCTGATATGATGATGATCTATTGCAGACTTAGATGATTTCTAATGATCTAATATTCAAATGTGAATGTTATCTATATGATTATGTAGTTTATGCGATAATCTACTTGTACTTGTTTATGTTTGTGATTTTTTTGTTGACACTATTTTATACTGATGCAAATGTATATGGATGATCTAATGCACTATTATATATGCAAATGATTTAATCATGTTAATGACTATCTCATGTGATATGATATGCAAATTATGCCATGTTTTTGTTATGTCCAAATGTACGCAATCAATGCAGAAGTGACACAATGATAGATAGAAGTTTGACTGATAGAAGAAATGCAAATGAAAGGATCACAAGTTTTTATATTTAAACATTGATTCTTTATACAAAATGTTTATTGATGGATGGTATATGGAATGTAAATGGATGCTTTCTAAATGCGAATGGTTTTTTCCATCTTGATATTGCAAGTATTTTGAAGTGCTTATTTCATCATTGGGTGATTTTTTTGGTACTTTTTCCAAATGTTGTAAGAAAATACAAGCATCTAGGTATAATTGAACTAAGATAACTTGAGTATTTCTTTTGTATCAACAGACAAGAATTACCCCTTTTCATGTTTAGACCTCTAGAGTCCTCAATGATCTTTTGTTGATCATGTCGTTAGACAAGGCTTCACATTACTAAAGATTGATCCACAAACAACAAACAAAGAAAATAATCCTGCCTCCATCATAGAATCTCTATCTTTTGGCATCCTCAAGTAGTGTAGGAAGACATGATAACAAAAATCAAGACGTTGTAACCTAACTTGATCACAAACACAAAACATTCTTGCATTAGATGTGTTTTCTTGTCATAATTTAGATAGAATCAGTTTGAGTTTGTAGGTACTTATTTGCTTTGCTTTGGATAGGTTGGTTTTTTTGCATCAAGACTTCTATTTTGGAAGTGTGCTTTGTTGTGCTTGCATGCCTGGTGAAAGGTACCACAATCCTTATTGGTGTCCTCGGTGAACAAAGTGGCACTACAAAATACAACTCCTTAACCAGGTTGAGGATTTGCCCCCAATCAAGCAAAGGTATATGGCTTATTATAGATGAACTAACAATGGATACAAAGAAACAAACCCTAAGAGACTAACCTAGTGCCTCAGGGGCTCATTGCTAAATGGTGTTGCCTACGGGATGATGCAGAGGCAACGTAGTTCAGGGTGAACCCTAATGGACCTAAGACCTAGGCTATAGGAAATGGTGTGGACTCAGATAGATAGTAGGATAGGCAACACATGATGGAATGAATGGGAAGTGGAGCCTTGGGGGTGCATTAACAATGGCCTTGCCTACATGATGACGTAGAGGCAACGTACTTCAGGGTAAATCTTGATACTGATGATGGATGCTAAGATATGCTAACACTATGGATATGGCACTTTGACAACCTTAGGTATTAAGGTGACAATGGTTATAGAGTATCAAGCCATGATAGGTGATTGTTTTTATATGCAAGGTGTTTATTGTGAAATTGACACAATTTGATAATGAAAAATGGTAGCAAGAATGGCCACAAGGTGATTGGTTTCCCAAAGATGGAGGAAGCAACTCGCATCGCAGAGAGTGCCTATTTTCTAGGTTTTCACTACTTTGCTTTTATTACATGAGCCAAAATACACATGATGCCTGTTTGCCAGGTTTTCATCATGGTATCTATCCAAGGCACCTGTTTACCAGGTTTTCACAAGAGGATGATTATTTTTTTGGCTATTTTTTAAATTTTTTAATTTTTTTTTTGTTTTATGCTCCCCTTACATTGGGGCTCTCTAGGTATAGAACCGGTGAAGATGCATACTATTGATTGGGTCATTGAACAACTCCTCTTTTGAAGTAGCTAACTAATATGCTCCTGATTCATAAGCAGCAATGATTACATAAGGACCAAGCCAGCTGGGTTCAAATTTTCCTTTCTTTTCCCAATCTTGTTAATTATAGGGATTTTCCTTAAGTACTAGATCACCAACATTGAATACCCTTGGATGGACT
Organism: Cunninghamia lanceolata; assembly: GCA_027924645.1. NCBI lineage: Eukaryota > Viridiplantae > Streptophyta > Pinopsida > Cupressales > Cupressaceae > Cunninghamia > Cunninghamia lanceolata. The sequence continues at coordinate 2,182,455 of BSBN01001356.1, read as the reverse complement.
CTGTGGTTGTAGCTTCGTGACATCGTTTGCTGGTATGCCTTGAGATGGTTGAAGGTGTTCTGTTGTTTCTCCTCCCACATTTCTAACTCTTGCAACCTGAAAAATTTGTAGTCTTCATCAGTAATAAGACCTTTTAATGACACCCTTAGAGATGGTAACTCGACCTCGATGGGAAAAATGGCTTCTGATCCATAGACAAGGGCATATGGGGTAGCACCTGTGGGAGTGCGTATATTGGTTTGATAGGCCCATAGAGCAAGATTGAGTTGTATGTGCCAATCACAACCAGCATTATTGACTATTTTCTTGAGGATTTTTAAGATTGTTTTGTTAGATGCCTTTGCCTGACCGTTGCCTTGGGGGTAGTAGGGGGTGGAGAAGCAGTGTTCAATTTTGAATTTTGTCACAAGCCTCTTGGACATCCTAATTTTTGAAAGGTTTTCCATTATCTGTGACTATGGATGAGGGAATTTTGTATCTGCAGATGAGGTAGTTGAGGATTAATGAGGCAATCTGTTTACCTACAACATTGGTGAGTGGAACAGCTTCAATCCACTTGGTAAAATATTTAGTGGTGGTTATGATGAACTTGTGGCCATTGGATGAGGGTGTTACAAGTATGGGCCTAACCGGTGTTGTCATTGATGTCAACATACTCCTGTTGCATTGATGCCAAGGATTGGATGAGCTGTGTGTTGAGGATATTGAGAAAATTAGTCCTATCAAAAATAGAGAAGAATAGTGAAGACAATGAAGCTCTATGAAGTGAAGATCCTAGCTAAGATGGAGATCAGGGAATGCACCTCAAAGGGTTTGTAGATATATTTCTAAAGATGATCCAAGCAAGATTTGAGAGGTCAGCATGAAGATTTGAAGAAGTTATGGCCACTTGAGTGAAACCAGTTCTGGTAGGTGTTCAGAGGTGACATAGTGACACAAATAGGTCCGTTAAGATCCAAAAATGCAATATCATGTCCTACGGTTTTGATGGAGTGTTTAGGAAGCTAATGTGAATTGACAACTCAATTGGTTCATGGTCTAGAGGTCCACAAGCATTTATTCTAATGTGACAATGATGACAAAATGTGTTCTTGAGGTTCTAGATGAAGATGAGAATGATTTCAGTAGAGAAAAGTGGTGTAGATGTTCTTGGTGATTTCAGGCAAGCTTGTGGGGATCTCTAGATTGTGTCCAATTTGTGTTGGTGATCTGCATTGAAGATTGAGCTCGTAATTGAAGATTTACTTCCAGATGATGAAGTTCTTCCTAATCATGGTCGATCAGATGGTTTACACATCTTGTGGATGATCTTGAAGATGTTCTGTGAAGCATGGCATGTTCCTCAAAGAAGATTGAAGTCCCAGATATATGTGGCCAACTGTGTGGTGATTCACATGAAGTCTTTTGTAATAAGACAAGTTGTATTTGTGTATTTACTCTGTAACAAAATAAAGTGTATATTGTGCTGACTTTAATGATTATCCCAAAGTCAATGTCTTGTATAAATAAGAGTTCTGAAGTCATTTCAAAGTATGAAGATGAAGATGAGAGTTTGGTAGAGAGGAGAAGAGCGAAAGGTAGAGTAGAAGAATTAAGCTTAAATGGAACTGACTCAAGTATGGTAAAAATGCTATTCTTCAATTCAAGTATGTAGTATTTATCATTCTGTAGATAGTGTGTCTCATGTAGGTAGTGGGCCTCTTGTGAGCAGTGTGCCTAGGTAGTGAGCCCTAATTGGCATGTACCATTTTATTCCTCTTGTTCTTTTAATAGAGAATACAATCTTGGGTTAGTCACCCTGTGGTTTTTCCCTTAACTAGGTTCTCCACATTAAAATCTTGGTGTCATATATGTCAATGTATTTATTCTCTTGAATTATTAGATTATGTTTCCATGATTGATTTATTATTATGCTGTTGAATTACAAGAAGGATTTAAGTAGTCAATAGAAGGCAAGTTTTGAGACAAATGATTCACCCCCCCTCTCAGTTGTCTATCTTGAAACTAACAATTGGTATCAGAGCTAAGTTCCTCTAAAAAGATCTTAACCACTTGAGGAGCTCCAGAATGTCTTCCTACAAGAAGGATAGTCTAAGGTTTGATGGAACCAATTACACTCTTTGGAAAAACCACATGGAATGTCACTTGTAATGTATGGGAATGTAATATTGGACCATAACTTCAAAGAAGTATGTTCCTCCAAAGAATGGTCCAAGAACTATAGATGAAATCAAAGATGCTAAAGACAATCTTTAGGCTAAAGAAGCTTTATTAAGTGCCTTATCTGATTTAGAGCTTACAAATGTTATAGATCTAAAAATTGCATATGAGATTTGGGAAAAACTGCAACTTCTGCATGGAGACAAACATGTTAAATGTGCCAAGCTACAAAGTTTGAAAGGAAATTTTGAAAACCTAAAAATGAATGAAGATGAGAATATCACTACATTTATGCCAAAAGTTAATGATCTTGTTTGTGGCATTAGGTGTGCTGGTGAAATCTTGGATGAAGATGAGATTGTTGCCAAAGTTCTCAAATCCCTACCTCTTGCTTACAAATACAAGGTTTCTACTATTGAAGAATTTAGATCTTTTTCAAGTATCACAAAAGATCAATTGGTTGGAAAATTAGCTGCATTTGAATTGGCTGAGTTTGGAGATACACCCACTAAGATTGAACCTGCATTCAAAGCTAGTGCCTCTGTAAAAGGCAAACAAAAGTTTGATCCAGGAGAGAACTCCTCAAAGAAACTATCATGGTATGAAAAAGAAAGAAAAGATCTGGAAGAAGATGTATCAGAAGCTACTCAACTTGAAACCCTTACTGTAAAAAGACTGGCAAGAGGATCTGGTAAGTATGAAGGAAAATTGCTCTTCAAATGTTTCAACTGCAACAAGATTGGTCATTTTGCCTCAAAGTGTATGGAAAGATTTTCAATGGAAAATCCAAATAGATCAAGATTCCAAAAGAAATGTTACTATGTTCAAGAAGATGATGATGATGGAGTGATAGATGATGAATTAGAGACTAGAAACAAATCCAGAAGTGCCTAGGTGTTCATCGCCATCAAGGAAGAAGATCCAATGCCCTCTGAATCTATCAATCATAAAATGATAGAAAGAGATCTGACTGCCCAAGTTGAAGAAAAGGATGATTGGGTCATTAATAGTGGATGTTCCCACCATATGACTGGTGACAAAAATAAGTTCATAGATTTGGAAAGATATGAAGGAGGAGTTGTAAAATTTGGTGATAAATCTGCTGGCATAATCAGAGGTAGAGGAATTATTTCTTTTGATGGAAAGAACAAAACTAGTGATGTACTATATGTTGAAGGTCTGAAGCACAATCTTCTCAGTATTGGACAGTTGTGTTGGCAAGAGACACTATATGGATTCATGGTTGTTGTCATTGATGGCAACAAAGGTCATCCCACATATCCGCAAGTCATGGTGTTTCTCTACCGGAAGTCAGGATGAAGAACTGTTGTGGTCTGGTGAACAAGAACAGAGCATGTGGCAAGGTCCGACAGATTGGTCAGAGGAAGTGTCTTGGTGCAGTGCGGATTTGGGGAAGTCAAGAGGACTACCTTGAGTAGTATATTCCAAGGATTTAGCCTCCGGTGATGGACAAAGAAAAAGATATGAATAGCTGAGTACTAGATTCCTGAAAGACAATGAGAACAAAAGGAAGAACTGACTGACAGAGCATCAGAATATTTTCTGGATATGTTACTGTTGATGGTAAAGGTTGTGAAGGCATGAATCATGTTTGGCCAACATGATTAATGATATCTACAAGTATATGCTTGATCCGCATTACTTGGTGAGCAAGGATTCAGCCGACAGAATAGAATTTGTAAGAAACTAGACTGTTCCGGATGCCAACTAGAAAAGTGATGAAATTACTTGTGCGGATATATATAGAGGATGGATTTAGTTGTGAAGGGTGTGAGAGTGTGAGAATGTGATGCGAATTAGTACAGAGCAGAGCAGAAGTAGTTAGAAAGATCTGATATGTGAAAAGATAGCAGAATAAAGAACAGAGGAAAGACGAAGTGCAGCAGATCAGTGTACTGAGCCTAACCGGAACTGAACCCCAGCATATGTAGGTGCTTCCAATCAGTTCAAGTATTATATAACATTCTTTGTAGACAGTGTGTCTCCTTGTAGGCAGTGAGCCTCTTTGTGAGCAGTGTGCTCGGGCAGTGAGCCCTAATTGGCAAGTGCCATTTTTGTAACTCCTTATTCTTCTAACAGAGAATAATCTTTGGGTTAACCACCCTATGGTTTTCTCCCTTAACCGGGTTTCCACGTCAAAAATACTGTGTCATGTGTTTCTCATTTCATGATAATGTTTGTTTGTTTAATTCAATGCTGCTTTGATTAATAAGAAAGTTCAAAAGAAGAAACAATTTGGATAACTGATTCACCCCCCCTCTCAGTTATCAACAATTGGTATCAGAGCCAAGTTCCTCCTAATAGAGCCTAACAACTTGAGGAAGATCTAGGAGTTTAAATGGATGCATATGGTTTAAGGGAGCAACTCAAGACTGCCCTTGAGGATCTTGAACAGTCAAATTCTGAAGTCAATGAATTAAAGGAAAGACTCAAACAGGCTGATGAATTCATGAGAGAACTAAAAGACAAATTAAGTCTCTCTATGAAAAAGAGAAAGGAGCTGCTCCAACAATTGGCAAGCCAAACTGAAGAAAGCAATACAAATGAAGAATTGACTAAGAAAACCAAGTTATGTGAAAAGTTATCAAAAGAAGTCATTATGTTAAGACATGAAATGGAATCAGGAACTATAAAGTTTACTCAAGAGATTGAAGAAAAAAGAAAAGCTGAAGACAATCTAAGACAATCTCTTAAAGAGAAATCAGAAGAATGCCACTAGATGGACAGGATTATCAGACATCTTGAATCTGATCTTGAAGATGCCAAAGATAATGAAGAAAAACTTGAGGATCAAATTGTCTCTCTCAAAAGAGATCTTCAAACAACAAATGAATATAAAGAAAAATTCAAGATAAGTTCTACCCAACTTGAAGTACTTCTTGGAATTCAAAAGAAGACAGATGACAAGTACGGTTTGGGATATGAGAAAGGAAAAAGCTCCGGATCCGGTCAAAAGAATTTTGGATCAAAAAATCCAAGGAATAGGCCTGGAAGACCTCCGGTAAGACAGCCCAATGCTCAAAGATATCCATCTTTCAATGGATACTGCCATAGCTGCAATCACTTCGGTCACAAAGCTAATCAGTGCAGAAAAAGAATGAATCAAACTAATCCATCCTTCTCCGGACAGTGCTTTAACTGCAAAAGGTATGGACACAAGTCTCATGAATGCAAAAATATGCAAGTAAACAAATCATTCAATGGTAGATGCTTTACATGCAATAGAGTAGGTCATATGGCTAATCAATGCAGATCAAGAGGTTATCAGTCAAATATGCAAAAAAATGTTATTTGCCAAATCTGTAATAGGTCCGGTCATAATGCTAAAGTCTGCAGAAGCAAGAATCAGGACAAAAGAGGTCCGGTGTATAATCAGAATCAAGACAAGGGTAAACAAAAGATGAATGCGGATGAAGTTAGGAATCAGATGAGCAAGATTTGGGTAAAGAAAAGTTTAGAGAATACAGAAACTGGATCCGCACCAGATTCTGGTGCTGATATTCCTTCCAGAAATTAAAAAGTGAGCTCTGGCTCAGGGGGAGACTCAAAGAAAATCCTGTTCCCCCAGCCAATCAAGTGGCGCTGGATGTGACACAAGATGCGGAGTAAAGGGTTTGAAGATATAAGTCCTGAGATGATCCAGACAAGATTTCAGAGGTCCGCATGAAGATGTAAAGAAGTTGTGATCGATCAAGTAAGACCTGTTCTGGGAGATGCTCTGGAATGACAAAGGACTACAAAAGGATCTGGAGAGATTTGGAAGTACATTATTTTACTCTGCGGACTGGACAGAATGCTTGGGATGTTCTTGTAATGTGTCATCTCGATTTGTTCATGATTGAAAGATCTGCATGATGTTCATAGATCAGGACTGATCCGGGATACTCCAAGCTATCCGGATAAGGCAAACCAGAATAATGTAGGTGGAGCATTTATTGCAAACAGATATTAGGGTTTGCGAAATGATATAAGGGATTTCTCAACAATCACTTGATCATTCCACATCCAAGAAGAAGCGAAAAGCAGAGCTCTGCAACAAAATTCATCAAGTTCACCGAAGATCTCCTGCCGAAGTCATTACATACAGAAATCAATCCAGCCACTCCTTGCAACCGAAGACGCAAAAGGTATTTTCCACTTTCGATAACTTGCTACAAATCTTTTGAAGAAATGGCTACTCCAAATATAGTAAAAATCTCAGATAGGCCCCGACCTAAATTTAAGAAACATCCATACAAGTCATTGGAGGTAGATCCCTTAGGAGCATTTTCCAGTGTTCCTCATGGAGTCTTACACACAGAAGACATTAGGGTTTACATACATGCAAGCATTGAGGAATTCGGGGAATTCAAATTGAGAGATCTCTATCACAAACAACTAATAGACAATGCTTTTGAGCTTAAACCAGAATACAAGGGTATCCAGAACAAACAGTTTGATCAATTCATTCATTTCCCCTGCTTTGAAGAAGCAGAATGGGTCTGATATGTATTGAGCAGAATGCATGACAACTTCCTATGGATGGATAGACCTTACAAGATCACAAAAGAGGCAATTAGGGTAGTAATTGGTCTATACTCTTTCGGAGGGATACCTATCCTCAAATCTATCAAGAACAACATTGTAACTGAGGCCACCAGATCAAAATTTGATAAGAGGGCAATGACCATTGAAGATATTTTGGATCTGGATATCAAGTATGCATCCATGATAATAGGATACAAGATCTATCACTCCAGCAGGGAGAATTCTGTATCCGAAACTGCAGTGTATACTGCCTATGAAATGCTAAGGAAGAATGCAGAATATGATCTCTGCGAACTACTCTTAAGCCAATTAATGGAAAATATACAGAAAATCAAAAAGGACAAAAAGAATTCCTTTAAGTATGGTACTCTTATATTATGTCTATTTTTCTACTTCATGAATGAGCTGCCCGGATCAAGTGGATGGGCATGGCAGAATGACAAACCTGTTACAGTCCAGATAAGAGACTATTTACATGGGCTTGGGGATGCCAAAGCAAGAAATATAGCCCTATGGGGATACTTCAAAAACTTCCAAAGTATGATGCAAGCAAGAGAAAGAATTCCCCAGTCTCTTGTTGAAAAATACAAAGACTCAGTGTGCTTTATGGTGGACACTGATCAGTGCCTAATGGAGGCAGTGGAGCCAAGGACTGTCTGGATCATGCCCATGGGGTATGAAGTGGATGAACAGATAGTGGAGCTGCATGTTCAACACATGCTAAGTCAGCCCAAAGATCCAAAGGCAGAAAGGTTTGGAACCTTTGAGGAGCTGAGTGTAAAGATCCATGTAGAACTCAGGGAACTTGAGATAAAGAGGAAAGTGAGAAAAGAAGTAGAGCATATTGCTCAAGGCCTAGGCATCTCAAAAGAGGCACTTGATGCCAGCCAGGAAAAGAGAAGAAAATCTGAGGAAGAAAAGAAAGAGGCAGAAAAGAAAAGCAAGAAAAGTGCTCCGGTGGAATCCTCAACCCGGACCAGATCATCTAAAGGATCCACACCTATCATAACCAAAAGCTCAAAATCGGAAGTCCAGGGATCCGGTAAGAGATCCAAGACAAAAGCCTCAAGAGCTTATCAAAGCCAAAAGGATGAAGAAGAAACTGAGTCAGATGAGGGAGTAAAAGAAATAAAGAAACAGAAAAAGAAAGGATCCGGTAAACCCTCTTCTGGCTGAGACAAGGAAGAAATGACAGAAGAATTTTCTGAAAAGCCCACCCTGTCTCTAGACAGTGTAGTTAAATCAGTCACTGTGGATGGGAATCTTCAACTGGTGGCTGAATTCTATGATGACTACAATGAGGCAGATCAAAAGATCCTGTAGGAAGCTATAATAAGGTACTTGAACATCTACAATAAAGCTTTTATTGAGATTATCTCTGAAATCCCAAAGAGCCTAGAGATGGAATTAGAAATAAGAAAGAACAATGCCATGGCAAAAGACCTTGAGATCAGGGAACAGATAGCTATTCAGCTATATCCTTCAATTGATCACAAAACAATGAACATGATATTCAAGGACTGCAAGGATGAATTCAGAAGCAAAGCAAGGATGAATCAGCTTATGCTTGGTGAGACCGACAAAATAGCCAAGGACACTGAAGAGATCCTCTGGAATACATTCAAAAGGTTCAACATTCCTATTACAGAGGACTTAGGTGCAGAAACAACTGCATCATCTGCTCTGGAAGAAGTGCCACTTGAACAGACTAACATCTCTTCTCCGGCTTCTCCTACAGTCTCCGGATCCCAAGAAGTAGAGAAATTACAGGAGAAAGAAGCAGCAGAAAAAGAAAAAGAGGTTGACAGCACCAAGGATACAGAGAAAGAGAAGAATCCAACAGAGAAAACCACAACTGTAAGTGGTAAGAATGTGGAAGGAGATAAGACTCCTAAGGACAAAACTGCTGAAGAAAAGAAACATCTGTCTCCGGCAAGAGACACTGCACAAACTGTCCAAAAGTTTCTAAGCCAAGAAACTTTAGAGATTGATGAACCGGAGCTTCTAAAAGGCCCATTCGACTTTGACTCTCTCTCTCCGGTACAGACAATGAAGATAGCTTCATTTGCAAATGCCAAGGCAAATGAAAAACTCCTAAAGTCTCATATGGAAGACTGTGAGTTGATAGAGGCTGCTTCCGGAGTGCTTCTAAAGATTATGCCATCAATCCAGATAGATCCGAAAGCCTCCTCTTCCGGTAATCTCAAAACCTTAGTCAGCAGTGTTGATACACATTTTGATTCTCTAGAAAAATCAGCTGAAGAAAAGGTCCGGAAGGAATTTTTGGATAAAAGATTTTCAGAAGTATTAGGATTAATCTCTAATGATAGGAGAAATATGAGTATTGGAATAAAGAGCTTAGAAAATGCTCTTAAGGATGGCGGTGATATTTACAAATTTTGTATTTCCTAGTCAAAGGCAACAGTAGAAATAGATAAGAAAATAAAAGCGGAACAGGACAAACTACAAAGTTTGTCTCAAAGTTTTGATCCTCTCTCTTCCATAGTAAATCAAGAATGTCAAACTATTGCAATCACAAATGCAATAAAGAACTTTGAGAAGGAAAGGAAGAATATCACTAACCGGATGGGAGAACTTAGAAGGATTATAATCCCTAAGTTAGAAACTATGCATGAGGCCATCAGTGATGCTCAAACTACCACCCAAACAAATGATCCGACAGATCTCAAGAGGGCAGAAGCTTTTGCATTTTTGTTGAGTGGTCACATTTCAATTTTGGATAGAATGAAGCAAAGTTGGGCTACAGAACTGATCCAACTGAAGACATCTTTTGCAGACATTCTTCAGTTCATGTGAGTATGTAAATATGCGGCTATGTATAGAAAATTTTTGAAAATTTTGGTGTGCGGACCTCACCCTTTGCCATTGATGTCAAAGGGGGAGTGAGGAGCAGTGAAAAATGAGGAATCCAACTAAGGGGGAGTTCCAGAAATTGTATATAAAGATAGAGCATCAGCAAAGGGGGAGCATAGTGTAAACATTTAGTCATTTTTCACTAAGTATTGCCATCAATGCCAAAGGGGGAGATTGTTGGCAAGAGACACTATATGGATTCATGGCTGTTGTCATTGATGGCAACAAAGGTCATTCCACATATCCGCAAGTCATGGTGTGCCTCTACCGGAAGTCAGGATGAAGAACTGTTGTGGTCCGGTGAACAAGAACAGAGCATGTGGCAAGGTCCGACAGATTGGTCCGGACCTCTCAGAGGAAGTGTCTTGGTGCAGTGTGGATTTGGGGAAGTCAAGAGGACTACCTTGAGTAGTATATTCCAAGGATTTAGCCTCCGGTGATGGACAAAGAAAAAGATATGAATAGCTGAGTACTGGATTCCTAAAAGACAATGAGAACAGAAGGAAGAACTGACTGATAGAGCATCAGAATATTTTCCAGATATGTTACTGTTGATGGTAAAGGTTGTGAAGGCATGAATCATGTTTGGCCAACATGATTAATGATATCTACAAGTATATGCTTGATCCGCATTACTTGGTGAGCAAGGATTCAGCCGACAGAACAGAATTTGTAAGAAACTAGACTGTTCCGGATGCCGACTAGAAAAGTGATGAAATTACTTGTGCAGATATATATAGAGGATGGATTTAGTTGTGAAGGGTGTGAGAGTGTGAGAATGTGATGCGAATTAGTACAGAGCAGAGCAGAAGTAGTTAGAAAGATCCGGTATGTGAAAAGATAGCAGAATAAAGAACAGAGGAAAGATGAAGTGCAGCAGATCAGTGTACTGAGCCTAACCGGAACTGAACCCCAGCATATGTAGGTGCTTCCAATTAGTTCAAGTATTATATAACATTCTTTGTAGACAGTGTGTCTCCTTGTAGGCAGTGAGCCTCTTTGTGAGCAGTGTGCTCAGGCAGTGAGCCCTAATTGGCAAGTGACATTTTTGTAACTCCTTATTCTTCTAACAGAGAATAATCTTTGGGTTAATCACCCCGTGGTTTTCTCCCTTAACCAGGTTTCCACGTCAAAAATACTGTGTCATGTGTTTCTCATTTCATGATAATGTTTGTTTGTTTAATTCAATGTTGCTTTGATTAATAAGAAAGTTCAAAAGAAGAAACAATTTGGATAACTGATTCACCCCCCCCCCCTCTCAGTTATCAACAAGTTGGTGGACAAAGGCTATGATCTCTGATTCAAAAATGGAAAATGTAAGATCTTTGAAAGTTCTGGAACAAAGATTGCATCTGGTACTCAAACAAAAGGTAACATCTTCCACTTGGTTGGTACTAGAAAAAGTTGTTTATTTGTTCAAATTGATCAGAGTTGGCTATGGCATAGGAGAATGTGTCATGTGAATTTTGATAATATCATCAAGATAAGCAACAATCAGGCTGTAAGAGATCTTCCAAGACTAATGAAACCTACTAATAGTTTGTCCAAAGAATGTCAGTTGGGTAAGTAGAGCAGAGTCACATTCAAAAGTAAGGAACAATCTTCTACTAGATTATTGGACTTAGTACATACTGATGTATGTGGACCGGAAAGAATTAGGAGTTTGCAAGGTGATAGATACTTCATGTTATTAATTGATGACCACTCTCGGATGATGTGGGTGACTTTTCTGAAAGAAATATCTGAGGCTCTTGAGAAATTCAAAATATTCAAGGTTATGGTGGAGAATGAAACTAGATTAAACATAAAATGTCTTAGGTCTAATAGAGGTGGAGAATTCACATCCGGAGAGTTCATAGAATTCTATGAGAAACATGGGATAAAAAATAGTTATCTGCTCCAAGGACTCCTCAGTAGAATGGAGTAGTGGAGAGAAACAACTGAACCATCTAGGAAGCATCTATAACCATGATGATGGAAGCAAATGTTCCTTAGATCTACTGGAGAGAAGCTATAAGCACTGATGTCTATACTCTTAATAGAGTACAAATCATAAGCAATACTGGTAAGACTCCCTATGAACTTTGGTTTGGCATCACTCCTACTATGAAGTATTTCAGAGTCTTTGGTAGCAAATGTTATATTAAAAGAGATGAAGACTTGGAAAATTTGATACTAGAAGTGATGAAGGAATATTCTTGGGTTATTCTACTCAAAGCAAAGCATACCAATGTTATAACAAGAGATTGAGAAAGATTGTAGAAAGTACAAATGTGAAGGTTGATGAAGGCATTGAAAAACCCTCAAGGTTTTATGAATATGAAGAAGATGATCAAAATGATGTTTTGGTTCAAGCCCCTTTTGAAATTTAGATCTAAACTGATCCGAAGAATCCTAAAATTTAGGAAGAAGAGACAAGTTTGAATGAACCTATCCAAGAAATAGAAGTGCAAGAAGTCCCAATACTCCCAGGTATGTAAGATTGAATCATTTTGAAAATCAAATCATAGGTGATAAAATCAAAGGTGTTCAAAAAAGAAGAAAGATTGCTCAAGACTCAGAGAAATTTTGTCTAATCTCAAAGATTGAACCAAAAATAGTAAGTGAGGCATGCAATGATAAAAGCTGGACTAAAGCAATGGAGGAAGAGTTGATACAGATTGAGAAAAATCACACTTGGGATCTTGTTCCTAGACCTAGAAACAAAAATGTGATTGTAACCAAATGGGTCTTCTAGAATAAATTGAATGAAGATGGTGAAGTAGTAAAAAACAAAGCTAGATTAGTCTGCAAGGGTTATTCTCAAGTTGAAGGAGTTGATTTTGAAGAAACTTTTACTCTGGTGGCAAGGATTGAAGCAATTTGATTATTTCTTTCCTTTCCTACCTTCAAGAATTTCAAAGTATATCAGATGGATGTCAAGTCTTCCTTCCTGAATGGTGACTTGGAAGAAGAAGTATACATTGAGCAACTGGATGGATTTCAATTATCTGATCAGGCTGATATGGTTTGCAAGTTGAAGAAAGCTCTGTATGGACTCAAACAAGCCCCAATAGCCTAGTATGAAAGACTGGACAAGCATCTTTTGAAGATTGGTTTCAACAAAGGTACTACTGATAGTAACTTGTACTTCAAAATTGATCATGAAAATATCTTAATTGTTGAAGTGTTTGTTGATGATATCATCTTTGGAGGAAGAGATAGTATGTGCAAGACTTTTGCAAATCAAATGAAAAGTGAATTTGAGATGTCTATGTTTGGGGAAATGAATTTCTTCTTGGGTCTGCAAATCACTCAAACAAAGAAAGGAATCTTCATTTCTTAGACCAAGTATGTGAAAGAATTATTGAAGAAATTTGGGATGGAAGACTCAAAACCAATGAATACTCCCATGGCAACCAGATGTAAACTGAGCAAAGATGATGACTCTCCTAAGGCTGATCAGAAAATGTATAGGTCAATGATTGGAGGACTATTGTATCTTACTCAAACTAGACCTAAAATTATGAATGCTATTGGTCTTGTTTCCATATTCCAAGATGATCCTAGAGAATTGCATGTCATGGCAATCAAGAGGATTTTTAGATATCTAAAAGGAACAATTGAGTATGGTTTATGGTATCCTATGGATCATGATTTCTCTCTTTATGCATATACAGATGCACATTGGGCAGGAGATGTGGATGACCAGAAGAGTACCAGTGGTAGTGCATTCTTTTTAGGGAGAAGATTGGTTTCTTGGATGAGCAAGAAACAAGAGGAAATATATCTATCCACTGAGAAGCAGAGTATATTGTAGTAGTAGGTAGTTGCACTCAAGTATTGTGGATGAAGAAAATGCTAAGAGACATCAGAGTAGAGTATAAGGAACCTATCACAATCTTCTATGATAACTCAAGTGCAATAAACATTTCAAAAAATTTGGTGTTGCATTCAAAGACAAAACATATATCCATCAAGTTTCACTTTTTGAGAGAGCAGGTGAACAAGAATCAAGTTAGATTGGAGTTTGTGCCCTCTAAGGATCAGATTGCAGACATCTTTACTAAACCTCTACCTAATGACTCTTTTGAGTATCTCAGGGAGAAGTTAGGGGTTATTACCCCTCCAGTTCTTAATTAAGGTGCACTAATGTGCATCAGTCTAGTGGATCTCATAGTCATATCTTGTGATCTAGATTAATGCTAGGAAGCTGCTACTCAGGGGGAGTAGTCTGTATGATTTTGATTGATACAAGTATGTGCCCTTTGCCATTGATGTCAAAGGGAGAGAGAAGACATGTGAAAAATAAAAGTTGTTGCTGATCAAAGGGGGAGAAGTAAAGGAAGAGAAGACATATGAATGATTGTGGTTGATAGGGGGAGCTATGTCAGTCAGTGATGAGAAGTTCTTGTCTTAATGGTTAAAATAGTTTTTCACATCATATGTTGCCATCAATGACAAAGGAGGAGATTGTTGCAAGTATGGGCCTAACCGGTGTTGTGATTGATGTCAACATACTCCTATTGCATTGATGTCAAGGATTGGATGAGTTATGTGTTGAGGATATTAAGAAAATTAGTCCTATCAGAAACAAAGAATAGTGAAGATAGTGAATCTCTATAAAGTGAAGATCCTAGCTAAGATGGAGATTAGGGAATACGCATCAAAGGGTTTGTAGATATGTGTCTAAAGATGATCCAGTCAAGATTTGAGAGGTCCGCATGAATATTTTAAGAAGTTATGGCCACTTGAGTGAAACTGGTTCTAGTAGGTGTTCAGAGGTGACAGAGTGACACAAATAGGTCCGATAAGATCAAAAAATGCAATATCATGTTCTGTGGATTCGATGGAGTGTTTAGGAAGCCAATGTGAATTGACAACTCAATTGGTTCATGGTCTAGAGGTCCGCAAGCATTTATTCTAATGTGATAGTAATGACAGGATGTGTTCTTGAGGTTTTGGATGAAGATGAGAATGATTTTAGTAGACAGAAGTGGTGTGGATGTTTTTGGTGATTTTAGGCAAACTTGTGGGGGTCTCTAGATTGTGTCCAGTTCATGTTGGTGATCCGCATTAAAGATTGAGCTTGTAATTGAAGATTTACTTCCGGATGATGAAGTTCTTCCTAATCATGGATGACTGGATGGTTTGTACATCTTACAGATGATCTTGAAGATGTTCTGTGAAGCATGGTGTGTTCCTCAAAGAAGATTGAAGTCCTAGATGACTATGTGGTGATTTGTATGCAGTCTTTTGTAATAAGACAAGTTGTATTTGTGTATTTGCTCTGTAACAAAATAAAGTGTATATTGTGCTGACTTTAATGATTATCCCAAAGTCGATGACTTGTATAAATAAGAGTTGTGAAGTCATTTCAAAGTATGAAGGTGAAGATGAGAGTGTGGTATAGAGGAGAAGAGCAAAAGTATTGAGCTTAAATGGAACTGACTCAAGCATGGTGAAGATGCTATTCTTTAGTTCAAGTATGTAATATTTATCATTCTATAGACAGTGTGTCTCCTAGAGGCAGTAGGCCTCTTGTGAGCAATGTGCTCGAGCAATGAGCCCTAATTGGCATGTACCATTTTGTTCCTCTTATTCTTTTAACAAAGAATACAATCTTGGGTTAGTCACCCCATGGTTTTTCCCTTAACCAGGTTTTCTACATTAAAATATTGGTGTCATATATGTCAATGTGTTTCTGCTCTTGAATTATTACATTATGTTTCTATGATTGATTTATTATTATGTTGCTAAATTACAAGAAGGATTTAAGTGGTTAATAAAAGGCAAGTTTTAAGACAACTAATTCACCCCACTCTCAGTTGTCTATCTTGAAACTAACAAAGGGACGGTGGATTTTACCCACAAGGTCAAGTCCCCACTAACAAAAGGGCCAAGGTGTTTTTAAAGGTCGTAGTTCTTGAGTTTACATGCACAAGGTTTCCATGTATCTAAAATTGCTTGCACTTCTTGACAAAGTGATAGGAGTCTATCTCCATGTTCAGCCAATAGTATCCCAAACACATGAGTTTCTTGGCTAAAATTGGACCACTAGAGTGTGATCCACATATTCCTTCATGCACTTCTCGTAAGGCGGTTTCAGATTCCTCACTTTCAAGACATCAGAGTAAAGTACCATCCAGACCTCGGCGGTATAGGGTATCAGTGATAATAGTGTAATGGGATGTTTGTCAAATGAAGGTTCGGTGTTGGTTATTTGATAAGTCAGGTGGTAAAGTGTTGTCCTTGAGGTAAGTGTAAATATTACCATACAAGGGGGAAACAGATTTGACAAGAAGGCAAATGGATTGGGTTTCAGGGATGTCATAAGTTGGTTGTGTGACTGTTTCCACCAAGAACTCAAAACATGACTCATTCTCTAGTATGTCAAGGAGTGAGGCAATGGTTTCCATGGCATCTGCTACTTTGTTTTCAATCCTTGGTATCTACTCAAAGGAGATGATCACCAAGTACTCTTTAAAATCATCCACCATACACTTGTAGGGAATGAGCTTGTCATCTTTTGTCTGATAGTCATCATTGATTGATGACGAGTTGTGAATCACCGTAGACATGAAGTTCTTTTACTTTCCATTTTGCTACTAGTTTAAGACCAATAGCTAAAGCCTCATATTCTACTATGTTGTTTGTGCATGGAAGAAGCAGACAATAAGACTTAGGTATTGTGGCACCCTAAGTTGTGACCAACAAGATGCCTGCCCCTGATCCATGGTTTGTATAGGAGCCATCAAAATAGAATGTCCATGACTGTGTTGTGATAGCGAAGATTGATTGATTTGGAAACTTGAATTTCATTGGAGTGGTATCCTATAATGGTGCCTCGGCCAACTAGTCGGCAATGACTTGACCTTTGATAGCTTTCCATTCTACATACTCAATGTCATATTCACTTAGGAACATTACCCACTTAGCTAGGCGACTTGTGAGAGCTACTTTGCTTAATAAGTATTTTAGGGGATCTATCTTTGCAATAAGCTTGATGGAATGTGCAAGCATGTAATGTCATAGTTTTTGGGAAGCAAAAACCATAGAAAGACAAGATCTTTTGATTTGAGAGTATTGCAGTTCATACCACACCAATGTGTGACTGATGTAGGAAATGGCCCTTTCCTTGCCTTCATTATCTTGTTGTGCTAGAAGGGTGCCTAGAGCTGTCTGTGTAGAAGATATGTAAAGTAATAGTGGCTTGTCTTGTATAAGAGGCATCAAGATAGGTGGATTCATAAGATACTCCTTAAGTTTGCAAAATGCTTCATCATCCCATCTAAATGGAATGTTTTTATGTAAGAGATGACTGAAAGGTTGGCACTTGTCTACTAGTTCAGAGATGAATCAACGGATTGCTTGTAATTTGCCTTACAATGACCACAGTTGGATAATGTTCTTTGGTGGAGGCATCTCCATGATAGCCTTAACTTTTGTAGGATCTACCTCAATCCCATTTACTGATACTATGAAGCCTAAGAGTTTGCCAGAGGTGACCCCAAACACGCACTTCTTCAGATTTAATCTAACTTTGAATTGTTCCAGCTGCTGAAATACTTTCTCTAATACATCCAAATGAGACTCCTTTGTTAATGACTTGTCAAGGATGTCATCCACATAGTCTTCCATTGTTACATGCATCATATCATGAAACATAGTAGTCATAACACATTGATATGTTGCTCCTGCATTCTTTAATCCAAATGGCATGACACACTAACATAGAGTACCCCATGGATAGGTGAATGTTGTCTTATGTTGATCCTCTAGTGCTATCTTGATTTGATTGTATCTCGAGAAACCATCCATAAGAGAAAGCATAGTATGACCAATTGTTAAGTCCACAATGATGTCTATGTTAGGTAATGGAAAATCATCCTTGCAGTAGGCCTTGTTAAGATCTCAGAAATCATTACAAATTTAGACTCTTCCATCTGGTTTGGTGAGAGATACAATGTTTGAAATCCACTCAGGATAGTATATTGGTATGATGAACCCAACATCTAGCAGCTTTTTTGGTTCCTCTTTGACTAGTAGTGCAACATGTGGATGCATTTTTCTAAGTTTTTGCTTTACAGGTTTTACTCCAGGATCAAGCAGAAAATGATGTAAGACCAAGTCTGGATCTAGATTGGGCATATCTGCATATGACCATGCAAAGTTGATATGTTTCCTCATGAAGAAGGGTACAAATTTTATCTTTTCTAGAGGAGACAAAGACTTAGCAAAGTGTATGATCTTAGGATTACCCTTTGTATAGATGTCCACTAGTTCTGTTAGTTCTACCACAATCTGTGACATCTTCTGAAACATGTCAGGGGGGAGAGTGTCAAGACTTCCATTGTCTAGCACCTCAAAGAGGTTTTCACCATTCGATGTATCCTTTATTTTTACTTTTTTGGGATTTGATACTACCGTAAAGTAATTTTCACCATCAGATCCATTTTAGATTTTTATGTTTTTGCAACTAGAAGACTTGGCACCCTCTCTGAAATAAGCTACAGAATTGAGTTCTATGGCACAGCCAGCTTTATGATCTCTTGTGTGTAAGTGGTCTCTCAGTTCCATGAAGTCAATATAGGCATCATCATTTTGGAATATGTCAAGTTGAGGGGTTCCTCTTAGATCCCAATCGATAAGCTCAAGATGTACTAGGGGGAAGGGGTTGATATATTGATCTGATTTAGCGGTTGTTATGGTAAGGATGGATATGTTGGTAGGATGGGGAGTTATAGAAACAAAGTTTGGTATGGTATTTTCCTCAAGATTATTTATCTCATGCAAATTCTGACCTTCCTCATAAGTTGTACTCTTAGTAATAGGTGTATCACACTCTATCAGTCTATGCTTAGGCATTAGTCCCTCATGATAGGGGCTATAGTTTTGAATAGCATCAATTCCTTTGTCTTCATAGTAATGTTCTAAGAGTTCATCCCATTTATATTCATTGGAATCTATGTCACTATCCTCTTGAAGGTTGTGGATCATTTCCACAAAACAAGTGGTAACCTTAGCCTTGCCTTTGCCTTTAGGTTTGTCTTGGTATCATAGCCCTATTGCATTTCAAGCCAATGAGGATGAAGAAGGTTGAATGGGTTCAATGATTCTTTCCTTTCTTAAGACGATGGGGCCTTGTCCTTCATAGCCCATTCTATGTAAAATAGATTGTCCACGCCCATAAATTTCTGTTGGGATCTTAGGTTGTTGGTCTTGCTATGTGTCATTTTTATCAATGTAGAGCCATTGTAACACATCTCTTTCATCACTTTCATCTGACAAGGTACCCCATTTGACAAAGGGAGTAGTAGGAGACTCAGGCATTGCATATGGTTTTGGAAAAGGTGAAGGTCATCCAAAGGACTTTGGAGATGGGGGTATTTTAGATAGACAAAGGCTGTGCTCAATGGAGTATTCTCCTACCCCAATTTCTTTGAACTTGACTTTTTCTTCAATGACCTTGGATGTGGAAGCTTGGGAGCTATGGTCCCATTGGGAGATGGGGGAAGTTGAAGCTCTATTGTTAGGGATGATGGTTTCATGTCTTGATTGGATGGTGTTGCAATGTTGGAAGGGATTGGGATCACCTTGGATGGTAATTTCTTGGCCATTGTAAGAGAATTTGATGCATTGGTGGTATGTGGAAGGTACAACTTTCATGGCATGGATCTAAGGTCTTCTTAGGAGAATTAATAGGCAAGGACCCTATTAAGGACTTGACACACAACTTCTTTTGTAACTGGTCCAACTCTTAGTGGTAACACCACAATTCCCTTGGTAGTCCATTCTCCCTTATCATACGTTTTGATTGTCATCTTTTTCCTTACATCCACTGTAGTTTTTGAGAACCCCAATGTAAGGACTAGTTTTAGCATGCAAATATTCAAACTTGCCCCTCCATCAATGAGAACCCTTTTGATGCGGTGTTTGTGGATGAAATCTTCGATATGAAATGAGGCATTATGAGGTTGTGACATGGATAGATCATCTTTCTTAGTGAATGAGGGGATGTTGGATGAGGTGAGGTGACCTACCATGGCTTGAAACTTCTCCTGGGCCAAATTGGTGGGGGCAGTGGTTTCCAATAAGGTTTTTTCAAGAATTTCTTTGTGTGCAGGTGATAAATGCAACAACTCTAGTATGGAAATGTTGGTCAGAGTCTTCTGTAGTTGGTCTATGACATTGTATTGGTGGGGGATAGATGATGAGTTTGACGACCTTGGAGGAAGTGTGAGCAAGGTAGTTTTTCCACTACAGGTAATGATGGTACAATTAGCTTTGGCTTTTTGATCTGGTTGTTCGTTGAATGTGAGCACATTGATCTACGAGATATGCTCAGTTATGCTATTAATAGTCTAATTGAATGGTACATTTGTGTAATTTGCATCATTGTTTCTATTATTATAGTTCTATCAATTGTTGTTGTTGTTGTTATGTTGTCTGTCATGGTTAGGGAGTGGATCCTTGTATACCACACGTGATTCATTATTTGTATAATCTCTTGTGCTGACACAGTTTTGGTCTAACAAGTCTTGAATGATATTTTTTAGACAAATGTAGTCATTAGTTTTGTGTCCTCTTCCCCTATGATACTCACAATAGTGGGTCTCATTCCACGAAGGAGGTTTTACTTGGGGTTCATATTTGCTTGTGGAGGGAAGGGTGATCTCATTGTTTGCTAACAACTTTCTCAAGGAAGACTCAAGTGATTCTCCCAATGGTGTAAACTTTCATCTAGAATGGAAATCCCATGGTGGTTGTCTCTGCTCATTTGATGGAGGTTTTTTGGGTGTTGCGCTATTTGAAGCACCCGTGAGGTTAAGGATTGATTGTTTTGGGGCCACTACTTTGGCGTCAACCACTCCATTGTTGACTATGTTTTTGTTCTTGGTCCAAAATTTTGACTTGTCCATGGTGTAGTTAGAGTTAGGATTGTCTTTAAACAACTTTATTTGCCCCTTTCCAATCATAGTTTTTTCAATAAATAATCCCATCTTAATTACTTTTGTGAATGTGGTAGGACCTTGGATTTGTATTTGGTAGCTAAGATCGAGGTTGAGGTTATGGACAAACATTTCTGTCATTTGTTTCTATAGTATATGATGAGGGCATTTGCTTGCTAGTTGTCTCCACCTTTGTAGGAAAGCGGCAAAAGATTCACCATTTTTCTATTTCATGTTGCATAGGTCTAGAATAGATACCTCATGTTCAATGTTGTATGAGAAATGTGTGATGAACTTATTTACTAACTCATCAAAAGTTTTGATACCCAGGGGTAGTCGAGAGAACCATTCCATGGCCTGTCCTCCTAGTGATCAAGGAAAAAGTCTCATGAGGAAAGTTTCATTGTGGCCTACCTCTCGACACATGATGCTAGATTCTTGGATGTGGTCCATGGGGTCACCCTTTCCTCTATATTTGTCAAACTTAGGAACTTCAAACCGAAGGGGAAAGGGTACTATGTTCAAGCTTCTATCAAAGGGATATGGTGAGATATCCTCCAATGAATAAGTTTTAGTGGACGTCTCCAATTGGAGGTCCTCAAATTTCTATTGTAAGGTTTGAATTTGCTTCGTCAGTGTGTCTATAGGTGTGTTGGGGTCTGTTATTTTCTTTACATTGTCTTTGTCAAGGGTGCTTTCCTCATTTGTGCTCTTTTCATGATTTCTTTCCTCGCCTGGTTCTTTTAATGCATTGACTTCAAAGTCCATGGGGATTTTAAGCCCTTGGTTTGCTAGGTAAAGGAAGAACTTTGAAGGGTCTAGGTTGATGACCTTGTCCATCATGCATTGGAATTTCCTGTCTTGGATGGCTTATTATATGTCATTCTGTGAGATTTCCTCATCATTGTCATGAGGGGATACAATTATGTCTGATGTTTTAGCCGTTTCAATTTGTTTTTGTTTTTGGGATCTAGTTAAGACCATGAGGTGCGGTTTGGGATGGAATAATATGAGATTGGATGCTTTGACAAGGTGAGTTTGAAGGTTGCAGTGAAGGGGATACTTGTGGTGAAAAGATTTTAACAAGGGTTTTCTATGATCTATGATTTCAAACAAATCAGTTGATACAAAATGATAGCCACAAGTAAGGATGTTAGTAATCTATTTACTTAAAAGGGACTAGTTTTGCACCAACACAACTAGTGAAAAGTTTTGATAGAGAAGGATGATGTATCCTGATAGTGGAGACTTTCCTAGCGATTGTTTGAGTTTAATAGGATCCAGCATTTTCTTGTCGTAACTTGGTTTGATACTTTTGACTCATTTTTGGGAAGATTTGGATGAGGTGGATGAGATGACAGACAAAAAAAGAGGGTGTCATGGAAAACAGATAGGAGAAGTGACTAAATGGTAAAATTTGATCTCTAAAACTATAACAAGTTTGAAATGGGTACTCAGAAAGGTTGAAAATTTTCTCTCAAAAGATTAGGAAATGATCACTATTGTGGATGCACATCAATAAATGCATTGAAATAGAGGATAAAAGCATAGTAAGTTGATGTATATGCGTACCTCTGGTGAATGACAAAAGCACAGTAATAGATAACAAATATGTAGAAAGTCGTAGTAAATGCACAGCAGGTCGACATAAATGCACAGCAGGTCGACATAGATGCACAGCTCTGCAGGATAAATGCACAGTTCTGGTTTCTTGAATGTTTTTAAAATTTTCTTGGCACATTTTTTGATGTTTTTGGTTTTCTCTGGTTTGAAAGTTGGTCTTTTTAATCTAATTTTCTCAATTATGGCAAGTAAGACACAACAAACACAAAGAATTTTTTTATGATTTTTGATCTCTTTTTTTTTTTGTAATTTTTGGACTCTTTTTGACTAAAAAGCAAATACAAATCCTAGGCTGGCTAGGACAATATAAACAAAATTCTCACTATTTCTAGTTGAGGCATCTTTGAGAGGTGATAATCGCCCTTCCTTGCACCAGCTTATAGGGGTATTTGGCTCCTAAAAAAAGGATGATTAGTAAGTGCAACCATTCGAGTGGTTATACGTGTGGCAACATTACTCTCCATTATGGAGTCTCCCAGCCTGCAAGGGTTGTGCCTTGGAGGGTTTTTGGGGAGGTTGGCTATCGGTATAACAAAACAACACTCATTGCTTGAAGCTTTCGCTCTAAACACAATTTATTTATAGTGGCTAGGCAGAGCTTGGCTTTAGCTTCTTACCACTTAAGGTCATTCCCACTTGGACAAAAGGATATCCAAGGGTAGGCCTCTATAAAGGAAAAACATGTGAAATGATATGTTTGGCATTTTGGTCACCCAGAACAGGGGAGAGCATAGGCCTAGTATCATTCCAAAAACATGAAAGATAATGGTTCTTTTATGTGAGGCCTACCATTTCATTGCCTTATATTTGACTACTTTATTTTACTATTGGTGACACATATTAGACTTATGGGACTATTGATCCTGATTTGCAGGATTGTTAGACTTTATACTTATGTGGATTTATTATGTTTAGCATGTTTATGATTTAGTTAGACCTTGACATTGATTCACTGATGATGTTAGACATATGATTTACATTATGATGCTATTGGGATACTATTCATGTGATTTTAGTTAGAAATTTATTATGAGACCTTATCCTGTGATGGATGTTGATATGCAAAAATTAGAATTTAATTATGACGTGATTCGTTGATGATTATATGATCATGTGGTGATGTGAGTGTATGTTTTTATCTTGCTTCGGCTATTATATACATGTGAGATTAACATTTCATTTGAGTGTGCAGGTGTTTTCTAACAAAGCACGGATACTCAGAGATCATCCCACACACTATGTTGTTTTCCTATGTGAAGCTGATCTAGTTCCAAGAGGAACCAAGATCAACTATGTTTGCATGATGAATTTTTGTAATGTTGTTGCACGATATTCATTGGGTTAGGTCTACCCTTCTTTTATTTGATTTCTAATTGGTGTTGTAAGTTGTAATGTCATTTGAATTTCATTTTTGAGTTTTAATTTTTGAGACCCCATTTTTATGTGTTTTTACTCAACCTATGGTGCTCAAAATGGGTTAAAATTGACCCTGGGTTGTACCCCTAGGGTCTAGGGGTCATTTGGGCTTGTGTAACCTTAGGTCAACTCCCATTTGGTCACTTTAACTTCACCCTAAAGTAAAGTGATGAAAATGGAAGTTTGGGAGGGAGAGGATGAGTGGTCAAACACTCAACCTCTTCATTTTCCTCTTTCCTAGGTTGAGGGAGTCTTCAAGAACCCTTAATTGTGGAGGACTCAACTCAAGCCTCTTCCACAATTGGTGAGGGTACATTGGGGTTGAGTGCGTTTACCTAGGAGGAGATGATTGGGGCTCATGTGGTACCCACTCCTCTTTTGGCTCCACCTTTCTCTCCCACATATGTGATAGAGAGCAAGTGGATGGGAGAAAGACTTGGTGGAATGGGTGGGTGACATGTGTCACCACCCCATTCCAAGAGTCTTGCAAGTAGTTGGGTGGAGGAGTGAGGAGGTGACATGTGTCACCTCCCTATTCCTCAAGGCTCATGAGAAGAGCCTATTTTTATCCCTCTTGAAGAGAGAGAGGGGGTTGTTGAATCTTGGGCAATTTTTGAATTTTAATTGTTTTGGGAACAAAGTTAGAGGGGAAATTGGTGGCTCAACTTGGAGAAGGAGTTAGAGGAGCTCTTCTCAACTATCTTCCATTTGGGCTTTATAAGGTAGGATTCAAGGCAAATGCATTTTCGTTACTTGTATGTTGTGTGTGTGTGAGTTTCATCTTGTTGTTTTTTTTACTTTGTTCTTGTGGGAAAATTTGGGTATGGGAGTTGTGAGAGCCTCTCCTTCTTGGGAGAAAATGCTCAAAATGTGTGGGGTGGGGGAGGAGTGAACCTCCTCAGGGTCACATCCTTATTTTTATGGAGTTTTAGCCTTGAGATCAAATTGTGAATTTGAACAATATGTGAATATGAGAGATTTGTGATATGGCTTGAGAGCTAAGAGGAAAGTTTGTGAAATCATGTTTTTAAGTGTGGGCTTGAGGCCTTGAGAGATTTATGTATTTGGGAAGTCTTAGAGTGGCACTCTTGAGTTGAGTGATGTCCACTCCCGTACCCCATTTAAAACTCATCTTGAGTGAGTTTTTTTCATGTGAAAGCCATGGGAGTATTCTGGTTTTGTGTTGAATGAATTCATTGTAAAGTGGTGTGTGCTTACCTTGTGTGAGGATGACCTCCTAGCTTAGAGGAGACTCATGAGTGAGTCAGTAGTAAGGAGGAGAGCAGTTTGAGTGGCTTCTTTTTCCCTTCTATGTGTTTATGCTGGTTATTTTGAGCTATGGTTGTGGAGGATAATATTATTATTCTTAAGAGTTGTTATCTTTTTTGTTAGCTCTTGAGGGAGCATGGCCTAGTTAGGCTTTTGTATCATCTTTTAGATTTCAAAAGAGGAGAACCTTGTTCTCTCTCTCAAGTTGTAAGAGTATGTTTTTCCTTGTGTTGTATGAAACGATTTACATTTGAAATTGAAAATTTAAGTTCTTGATTTTAAAATCTATGTGAATTCAAAAAAAATAGAGTATTGAAAAGAAAGCATGTTCTAGTTGATGTTATTACTTGTAAGATTAAATCTTTTTTTTTTTTGGATAGTTGTTGTTTTATCCTTGTGAGATAAAATGAAATTTTTATGTTCATTTTTTCTTAAGAGAAGAAAATTTAGATGTTGCTTTTACAGAATAAACTAAATGCATCTATTTAAAAGAAAAATGAATAAATGTTTTGAAGAGTGGTTTTAAGTGGGTTGTATTATGTCAAAATCAGTATCTTAGTAAAGGGAATGTTCATTCCACATTTATTAGAAAATATGTTTCTTTACACACAAAAAAAAAGTTCATTTGCTCAATATAAATCAGTTATAGAAAAATGTTTCTTTTGCTTTATTGTTTAAAAAAAAAAATTGTAAGATTTAGGACAAATATATTTGAAAATATAGTTATATATATATATATATATATATATATATATATATATATATATTTATATTTAAATATAGACTTTCTTTTTTATATATATTGTCAAAAAAAAAAAAGAGACTACAATTGTGTATACATCAGTGGATATATATATTTCCTTATATCTACTATCAATTAGTATTAAACATTGAACTATGGAATGGAATGACACAATGTTTTGCTTGTGTGCATATATATATAAAATCCATTGAGTGTTGTGTGAAAGACGTTGAATAAGCTATGTTTCATTTTAAAACAAACTGCAGTTTTAAATTAAAAAAAATAGTGTTTGGTGGGGGGGTTCGACCCCCCCACCGCCACCGTCAAATGAGTGTGGGGAGGGCCGAGCCCCACCCACACCCCACTTAAATATAGTTATATATAAACATATATATATATATATATATATATATATTTAAATATAGACTTTCTTTTTTATATATATTGTCAAACAAAAAAAAAGAGACTACAATTGTGTATACATCAGTGGATATATATATTTCCTTATATCTACTATCAATTAATATTAAACATTGAACTATGGAATGGAATGACACAGTGTTTTGCTTGTGTGCATATATATATAAAATCCATTGAGTGTTGTGTGAAAGACGTTGAATAAGCTGTGTTTCATTTTAAAACAAACTACAGTTTTAAATTAAAAAAATAGTGTTTGGTGGGGGGGTTCGACCCCCCCACCGCCGCCGTCAAATGAGTGTGGGGAGAGCTGAGCCCCACCCACACTCCACCGTAGTGGGGTGTGGGTGGGGCTCGTCCCTCCCCACACTCCCCCAAACCCCTGCAGACCGCCACTACTCTCACAGTTGCCGATACCCACACCCCATGGCTCCCTTACCACACATGGCTGCCTTACCTCCCACACCCCTCGATGCCCATAGTCCCGCCTTCCCCTTCAATGCCCACAGTCTGCTGCTGGACCTCCATTTAGCCGCTGCCCCTTCTCACAGTTTTCAGCTCTTAAACCTGCAAGTATAAATGTATACATAGTACTCTTTACCTATATATATATACCCCTGGCCTTGCTAAATGATGGAAATGCTCTAGTATAACCAGAGGTATATACAAAAGAAAATAATTTAATAATATATTTTAACACACAAAAAAAAAATACACGGGTATACATAGTGTGTATACCTTCCTTGAGCTTCCATTCATCGAGGCCATTCTCTAAACCTAAACACAAAAACTTGAGAGAAGAAAATGTGAGAAAAGTAAGAGGAAGAGAAATGAGAGAGAAAGGAATGGAGGCTAGGGTTTCTCCTTCCCTCTCATAAGGAAATTATTTTTCTATTGAGGGGACTTTTAGGACTTGCTATTTAATATTGTTTCTTTTATTTAAGTTCCCTCACCTTTTTTTTTAATTATTTTCTTCCTTTTGGTCATTCTTTAAAATAAAAGGATTATAGAGATAAATATAGTTTGGGGTAATTTTCTTTCCTTTTAGAAATGTTCCTATTATTTTTTATTTGTTTAGTGGTGAGGTAAAAATTTAAATAGGGTAACTTATTGCTAGAGAGAATTTTTAGTTTATGGTATTTAATTTAAACTATTTGAAAGGGATTTAATTATTTTTGTTAATTTTTACTCCAATTTAATTATTGAGTAGTTTTATTTCATTTTAGATCAATGGAAATAAACTATTGCTTGCAACCCTTATCAATGAAGTTAATTTTTTAGTTTAGCTTTTTAAATTTAATTATTCTAGAATGAATTAATTAGTAAATTAGATTAGCCATTTTAATCCAACATTAGAAACCTAGTAAACTATCAACCAAAATTAGTTTTATTAAAATAAACCCTATTCACACCCGTGAGGTGTTATGCTACCGTATTTTTTCCAGAATCTAGGGTTTAGCTAGGTTAGTGAATATAACCTTGCATAGAATTGAATTAGTGTTTTTTCCATTTATCGGCATCGTGTTTTGATATTAAATTTATTCCCTTGTTTTAGAGTTAGGCATTTGATTTTAACTTGTGTCAAAATCCCATCACTCACTTAGGTAAACCTAGGGTTTTGATCCTCGATCCCAACCCTATTATCGATGTTATTCATGTCACATTTACCCCCTAGTTGGCCTTCATTGCATGAGGGGTGTGTGTACAATATCGCGTTACCCCACCTTCGACTAACATGGTTACGCCTCATGCGTATTGCCACCGAGCACACTTACACATGCGAGGTAGTTTCTTGGGAAGCGTGGAAATTTTTTTGGTATTTTGTGTCACGACCACATGACACATGTGATGCATGTTGTGATTGCATGGGAAATGTGGGCATGACATTTGGTATCAAAGCCTAAGTTTAAATACTGGGCTTGTTTGGGCATATTACTTATTCCCAAATTTTGATTAATTGGTGACTACCTTTTTTTGTAGGATGCCTCCCCGACGAGTTCGGCGAGTGCGTTTGCACCACACTATGTCTGTCAAGATACACAGTGATTCTTCAGCCAAGGGTGAGGCACCACCAGCACCACAGGTCCTACCTATACTAGATATTAGACCACAGATACTTCAGGCACTACAGGTAGTATTAGATAGGCTACCATTGGTTGCAGATGCACCACGCATAGAGCCACATGTTGAGCCCCTCGTTGATCCGCAAGAGGAGCCACACATGGAGCCACGAATAGAGTCACGTGTGGAGCCCCGTGTCAAGCCATGAGAGGCACCACATGTGGATCCATTTGTGGAGATACCTAATACAATGATAGAGGAGGTTGGATCAGCCTATAGGGTCCGTAGTAAGAGCCCTCCACATCATGATAGGCATGAGGAGATAGTACGAGTGGAGAAAATAATTCATAGGCCATATGATTATTATGCATATGAGCCCATTAGAGGGCATAGAGACCGAGGAGACCCTATCAGGGATTTGTTGAGGTTGAATCCTCCTACTTTCTCCAGGACTACAGAGGGAGCTAAAGTTGAGGCTTGGCTCATCAGTCTAGATAGATGCTTTGTGTTTCATCCTTACGAGGGCAACATGAAGGCACATGTGGCAATCCACCTATTGTGAGATGCAGCAGCTACTTAGTGGTGCACTGAGGAGTGCAAGCACCATCTATCATTGGACACACTCACTTGGGAGACCTTCATTGAGCGCTTCAATGTGCAGTATTTATCTGATCACTATAGATAGTGTTGCATAGACGAGTTTCATGATCTTCAGCAGAGAGGGCTTATTGTTGCTCAATATGAGGGTAGATTCACTAAGTTGTCTCGATATGCAGAGTATCTCTATGATGAGAAAATCCTAGTTCATAAGTTCATCAGAGGATTAAACCATAGCATAGTAGGGCCTGTACACATGGAAGACCCCTAGACATTGAGTGATGTTGCCGAGAAGGCATACATAGTTGAGGAGATACAGGGATGAGGGAAGGGTTTACACCCCTAGTTTTAGGATCATGGGCAGCAACAGCACCAGAAGAGTTATTGTAAACCACCACTACCACCATAGAGAGGAGGATTTAGTTCTCCATCATTACCTCCTAGACCTCCACAACAACAGTAGTAGAATCAGCAAAGGTCTAGACCCCAACAGAGGGCACAGGGAGGGTAGAATTGAGGATGGCAACAATAGGGCCTATGTAGAGATTAGAGGTAGTAGGGACCACCTACGAGGCCTGCGAGGTCACAATAGTCATATAGGGGTTCACAAGGGTCCATAGGTAGATCTAGACAACAACAGTTAGTTAGGACTCAGATGGGATAGATACAGGCTCAGGGCCCATGCTATGTGTGTGGTGGAGTAGGTTATCTAGCCAGAGAGTGCCCACAAGGCTTTATGGTAGGGGGACAACCTTGTTCAGGAGGGTCAGAGTAGACGCTAGGAGATGTGGGCAAGTCCCACCGCATGTTCGCAGCTGTTGATAACCGCCAGGTAGATTTTTAGGCATCGGTGATTGAGACATCACGTACTATCAGGGGTACCCCCATCTTTATTCTTTTTGACTCTGGAGCTACTGATTCCTTTTTATCTACATCGTTAGTGGAGCATTACAGGTTGGTGGCTTCTAGGCAGGACATTAGGTGGGAGGTTGAGTTGGCCTCTGGGGCCAGGATGTCAATTGATGCCTTAGTTTGAGATTGTGAAATCTCTTTGGGGTCCTTCACTACATCTTGTGACCTTAGAGTTATGCCATTAGGATCTTGTGATGTGGTTTTGGGTATGGACTAACTTGTGGCTCATAGAGCCAAGCTAGATTGTTGCCGAAAGGTGATTAGCTGCTTAGACAATCATGGTTCACCAATTGAGATAGTGGGTATTTAGAAGCCCATAGTAGTTTGTATGATATATGCTCAGTAACTTAAGTGCTACATATAGAAGGGATGTCAGATGTTTGTTATCATAGTTAGTGATAGATCAGAGGACAAGCCTGAGGCATCATTAGATGACCATCTCATCTTGAGAGAGTTTGCCAACGTGTTTCCATCAGAGTTACCAGGGATGCCACCCCATCGTGAGGTAGACTTTCATATCAATTTAGTGCTGGGTGCCGAGCCAATGTCTTGTGCACCCTATAGGATGAGCTGATAGAGCTCAGGTTGTAGTTTGAGGACTTGCTCGAGAAGGGGCACATCCAACCAAGCGTTTCACCTTGGGGTGCTCCAGTTATGCATGGATTATAGGTAGCTGAATAAGGTGATGGTGAAGAACCGTTATCCTCTTCTAGGATTGATGATCTCTTTGACCAGATGCAGGGAGCTAGGGTGATCTCTAAGATTGACCTAAAGTCTAGTTACCATCAGTTGTGTATCAGAGAGGCGGATATTCATAAGACTGCTTTCTGGACTAGATACGGCCACTATGAGTTCACTGTAGTCCCTTTCAGTTTGACGAACGCCCCTACAGTGTTCATGAGTCTCATGACGGGGTGTTTCATACCTACTTGGATCGGTTCATGATTATTTTTCTTGATGACATATTGATCTATTCATGGACTAAGGAGGAACATGAGGAGCACCTATGTCAATTTTTGTAGTGCTTGAGAGAGCAGCAGCTTTATGGCAACTTGGTGAAGTGTGCCTTTTTCAAGACAGAGGTACAGTACTTGGGACACATCCTATCAGGAGATGGCATCTTTGTAGATCCATCAAAGATCAGAGCTATCAGGGATTGGCCAGCACCCACCAGTGTGATAGAGGTTATGAGCTTCATGGGATTAGCTGGTCACTACCACATATTTGTAAAGGGCTTTTCCAGGATAGAGCACCTCATCACTTCCCTTCAACAGAAAGGGAAGAGTTTCACTTGGACTAAGCAGTGTGAGAGGGCCTTTGGGGTCCTCAAGGAGCATCTTATCAGTGCTCCCATCTTAGCAGTTCCTGATCTTGCAGAGGATTTTGTAGTTTGTACATATGCTTCACTTGAGGGTTTGGGAGCCATGCTTATGCAAGGTGGTAGATTGATTGCTTATGAGTCGCATAAGCTCAAGACACATGAGCTGAACTACCCTACTCAAGATTTAGAGCTCACAGTAGTGGTACATGCTCTTGTTTGTTGGAGACAATTTCTTTTCGGTCGTCACTTTGAGCTTCATTCAGATCACCATAGTTTGCAGTACATATTCACACAGCTGAATTTGAACACCCACCAATGGCGTTGGATGGAGTTTCTATGCAAGTATGACTTTGATGTCCACTGCATCAAAGGGAAGGAGAATGTGGTCATTGACGCTTTGAGTCAGACGTGCCATGAGATCCTAACCTTGACCTTGAGTGTGGACTTAAGAGAGCACATCATTCAACATATTCCTAAGGATGAGTGGTTTCTTGAGGTGTAGTAGGAGATCCAGTCACAGAGGGCCCTTAAGGGCAAATTTGTAGGATATTCCCTTGAGTCAGATGGATTACTTAGACATTGATAGTAGATCTATGTACCCCATATGAGTGACCTTCATGCAGTGGTTCTTTTAGAGGCTCATAGAGCACCTTATACAACACATCAAGGGGTGAAGAAGATGCATGCTGACTTGCAACAATTATACCATTGGGTAGGTATGAGACGGGATATTGTAGAATATGTTGCTTATTGCCTTGAGTACTAGAGGGTCAAGGCCGAGCATCAGTATCCAGCAGGTCTTTTATACCCTCACGCGATACTTGAGTGGAAATGGGACACCATTTACATGGACTTCATTGTTGGTCTTCCTATGCCATCACACCGCCATGATGCCATCATGGTGATGGTTGACAAGTTGACCAAGGTGGCACATTTCTCACCTATACATAGGACATACAATGCACCATCTATGGTAAGATTATTCTTGGATCAGATTGTTAGACTACATGGGGTACCTCATCATATCATTTCTGATAGGGATTCAGTGTTCAGTTCAGCCTTTTAGAGAGCCTTGTAGTAGGCATTGGGCACATAGCTCAACTTTAGTTCCGCTTATCATCCTGAGACTGATGGACAAACAAAGAGAGATAATTAGGTTCTTAAGGATATGCTCTATATGTATGTCATGGATCACCAGAGTAGATGGGAGGAGTATCTATATCTAGTTGAGTTTGCCTACAACAATGGACATCATATCTCGTTAGGTATGCCTCCTTTTTAGGCCTTGTACGATAGGCCTTGGACACCTTTGAGTTGGGACTGTATTAAGGACAGGGTTGCAATAGGGCCAGAGTTAGTTCAGGATATGGAGCAATAAGTGACTTTGATTAGACAAAGACTTTAGGAGGCACAGGATTGACAAAAGAAGTATGCTGATGCTAAGAGGGTAGATCGGAGCTTCTCAGTTGGGGACAGAGTATTCTAGAGAGTGCGGCTGCATAAGAGTCTAATCCACTATGGAAAGGGATCTAAGCTCGCACCTCATTTTTTTGGACCTTTTGAGATCTTGGAGTAGATAGGACCTGTAGCCTATCGTCTAGCCTTCCCACCTAGCCTATCGAGTATCCACGATATTTTTCATGTTTCTGTTTTACGACATTACATATCTAATTTATCTCATGTATTGGGCTGGAGTGCTCTTCAGGTAGAGGTGAATGGTTAGTTGGCTTTGGAGCCAATTCGTATATTGGCTCGTCAGACGCTGGGCCTTTAAGGTGAAGAGCTAGACCAGGTTAGGATCCAGTGGGACATGTACAATGAGGTCACGGTGACATGGGAGGATGTAGCGAGATTTAGAGCTCTTTATCCTCACCTCTTTGACAACTTCTAGGAGGAAGTACAGTCCTAGGGGGAGGATGTGAGGCCTACCATTTTATTCCCTTATATTTGACTACTTTATTTTATTATTGGTGACACATATTAGACTTGTGGGACTATTGATCCTGATTTGCAGGATTGTTAGACTTTATGCTTATGTGGATTTATTATGTTTAACATGTTTACAATTTGGTTAGACCTTGACATTGATTCGCTGATGATGTTAGACATATGATTTACATTATGATGCTATTGGGATACTATTCATGTGATTTTAGTTAGAAATTTATTATGAGACCTTATCTTGTGATGGATGTTGGTATGAAAAAATTAGAATTTAATTATGACGTGATTCGTTGATGACTATATGATCATGTGGTGATGTGAGTGTATGTTTTTACCTTGCTTCAGCTATTATATACATGTGGGATTAACATTTCATTTGAGTGCACAAGTGTTTTCTAACAAGGCCATAGATACTCAGAGATCATCACACACACTGTGTTGTTTTCTTATGTGAAGCTGATCTAGTTCCAAGAGGAACCAAGATCAACTATGTTTGCATGATGAATTTTTGTAATGTTGTTGCATGGTGTTGGTTGGGTTAGGTCTGCCCTTCTTTTATTTGATTTCTAATTGGTGTTGTAAGTTGTAATGTCATTTGAATTTTATTTTTGACTTTTAATTTTTAGACCCTTTTTATGTGTTTTTACTCAACCTATGGTGCTCAAAATGGGTTAAAATTGACCCTGGGTTGTACCCCTAGGGTCTAGGGGTCATTTGGGCTTGCGTAAAACTCCCATTTGGTCACTTTAACTTCACCCTGAAGTAAAGTGACAAAAATAGAAGTTTGGGAGGGAGAGGATGAGTGGTCAAACACTCAACCTCTTCATTTTCCTCTTTCCTAGGTTGGGGGAGTCTTCAAGACCCCTTAATTGTGGAGGACTCAACTCTAAGCCTCTTCCACAATTGGTGAGGGTACCTTGGGGTTGAGTGGGTTTACCTAGGAGGAGATGATTGGGGCTCATTTGGTACCCACTCCTCTTCTGGCTCCACCTTTCTCTCCCACATATGTGAGAGAGAGAAAGTGGATGGGAGAAAGACTTGGTGGAATGGGTGGGTGACATGTGTCACCACCCCATTCCAAGAGTCTTACAATTAGTTGGGTGGAGCAGTGAGGAGGTGACATGTGTCACCTCCCCATTCCTCAAGGCTCATGAGAAGAGCCTATTTCTATCCCTCTTGAAGAGAGGGAGGGGGTTGTTGAATCTTAGGCAATTTTTGAATTTTAATTGTTTTGGGGACAAAGTTAGAAGGAAAATTGGTGGCTCAACTTGGAGAAGGAATTAGAAGAACTCTTCTCAACTATCTTCCATTTGGGATTTATAAGGTAGGATTCAAGGCAAATGCCTTTCCTTATGTATTTTTGTTACTTGTATGTTGTGTGTGTGAGAGTTTCATCTTGTTATTTTTTTTTACTTTGTTGTTGTGGGAAAATTTGGGTATGGGAATTGTGAGAGCCTCTCCTTATTGGGATAAAATGCTCAACATGTGTGGGGTGGGGGAGGAGTGAACCTCCTCGGGGTTACATCCTCATTTTTATAGAGTTTTAGCCTTGAGAGCAAATTGTGAATTTGAACAATATGTGAATATGAGAAATTTGTGATATGGCTTGAGAGCCAAGAGGAAAGTTTGTGAAATCATGTTTTTAAGTGTGGGCTTGAGGCCTTGAGAGATTTATGTATTTGGGAAGTCCTAGAGTGGCACTCTTGAATTGAGTGACATCCACTCCCGTACCCCATTTAAAACTCATCTTGAGTGAGTTTTTGTCATGTGAAAGCCATGGGAGTATTCTTGTTTTGTGTTGAATGAATTCGTTGTAAAGTGGTATGTGCTTGCCTTGTGTGAGGATGACCTCCTAGCTTGGGGGAGACTCATAAGTGACTCAATGGTAGGGAGGAGAGCAGTTTGAGTGGCTTCTTTTTCCCTTCTATTTGTTTATGCAGGTTATTTGGAGCTATGGTTGTGGAGGAAAATATTATTGTTCTTAAGAGTTGTTATCTTTTTTGTTAGCTCTTGAGGGAGCATGGCCTAGTTAGGCTTTTGTATCATCTTTTAGATTTCAAAAGAGGAGAACCTTGTTCTCTCTCTCGAGTTGTAAGAGTATGTTTTTGCTTGTGTTGTATGAAACTATTTACATTTGAAATAGAAAATTGAAGTTGTTGATTTTAAAAGCTATGTGAATGAAAAAAATAGAGTATTGAAAAGAAAGCATGTTCTAGTTGATGTTATTACTTGTAAGATTAAATAAAAAAAAATTGGATAGTTGTTGTTTTATCCTTGTGAGATAAAATGAAATTTTTACATTCTTTTTTTCTTAAGAGAAGAAAATTTAGATGTTATTTTTACTGAATAAACTAAATGCATCTATTTAAAAGAAAAATGAATAAATCTTTTGAAGAGTGGTTTTAAGTGGGCTGTATTATGCCAAAATCATTATCTTAGTAAAGGGAATGTTCATTCCACATTTATTAGAAAATATGTTTTTTTACACCAAAAAAAAAAGTTCATTTGCTCAATGTAAATTAGTTATAGAAAAATGTTTCTTTTGCTTTATTTTTTAAAAAAAATTCTGTAACATTTAGAAGGACAAATATATTTGAAAATATAGTTATATATAAACATATATATATATATATATATATATATATATATATGAATGTATATATTTATATATATTTAAATATAGACTTTCTTTTTTATATATACTGTCAAACAAAAAAAAGGGACTATAATTGTGTAAACAATAGTGGATATATATATATTTCCTTATATATGCTGTCAATTAATATTAAACATTATACTGTGGAATGGAATGAAAATGTGTTTTACTTGTGTGCATATATAATCTATTGAGTGTTGTGTGAAAGACATTGAATAAGTTGTGTTTCATTTTAAACCAAACTACAGTTTTAAATTAAAAAAATAGTGTTTGGTGGGGGGTTTCGACCCCCCCCACCACTGCCATCAAAGGAGTGTGGGGAGGGTCGAGCCCTACCCACACTCCACCATAGTGGGGTGTGGGTGGGGCTCGTCCCTCCCCACACTCCCCCAAACCCCCGCAGACCGCTACTACTCCTGCAGTTGCTGATACCCACACCCCACGGCTCCCTTACCACCTGTGGCTACCTTACCTCCCACACCCCTCGATGCCGAAAGTCCTGCCTTCCCCTCCGATGCCCACAGTCTGCCGCCGGACCTCCACTTAGCCGTTGCCCCTTCTCACAGTTTTTGGCTCTTAAACCTACAAGTATAAATGTATACACAATACTCTTTACCTATTTCAATATATATATATATATATACCCCTGGGCTTGCTAAATGATGGAAACCCTCTAGTATAACCAGAGGTATATACAAAAGAAAATAATTTGATAATATATTTTAACACAAAAAAAAAATACACAGGTATACAGAGTGTGTATACCTTCCTTAAGCTTCCATTCATGGAGGCCATTTTCTAAACCTGAACACAAAAACTTGAGAGAAGAAAATGTGAGAAAAGTGAGAGGAAGAGAAATGAGAGAGAAAGGAATGGAGGCTAGGGTTTCTGCTTCCCTCTCATAAGGAAATTATTTTTCTATTGAGGGGACTTTTGGGGCTTTCTATTTAATATTGTTTCTTTTATTTAAATTCCCTCACCTTTTTTAAAAAAATATTTTCTTCCTTTTGGTCATTCTTTAAAAAAAAGGATTATAGAGATAAATATAGTTTGGGGTAATTTTCTTTCCTTTTTGAAATGTTCCTATTATTTTTTATTTGTTTAGTGGTGAGGTAAAAATTTAAATAGGGTAACTTATGGCTAGAGAGAATTTTTAGTTTATGGTATTTAATTTAAACTATTTGAAAGTGATTTAATTATTTTTGTTCATTTTCACTCCAATTTAATTATTGAGGAATTTTATTTCATTTTAGATCAATGGGAATAAACTATTGCTTGCAACCCTTATCAACAAAGTTAATTTTTTAGTTTAGCTTTTTAAATTTAATTATTCTAGAGCGAATTAATTAGTAAATTAGATTAGTTGTTTTAATCCAACATTAGAAACCTAGTAAACTGTCAACCAAAATTAGTTTTATTAAAATAAACCCTATTCACACCTGTGAGGTGTTATGCTATCAGATTTTTTTGGAATCTAGGGTTTAGCTAGGTTAGTGAGTTTAACCTTGCATAGAATTGAATTAGTGTTTTTACCAATTATCGGCATCGTGTTTTGATATTAAATTTATTCCCTTGTTTTAGAGTTAGGCATTTGATTTTGACTTGTGTCAGAATCCCATCACCCACTTAGGTAAACCTAGGGTTTTGATCCTCGATCCTAACCCTATTAGCAACATTATTCATGTCACCTTTACGCCCTAGTTGGTCTTCATTGCATGAGGGGTGTACGTACATGATCGTATTGCTCGACCTTCGACTAACATGGGTATGCCTCATGCATATTGCCACTGAGCATGCTTACACGTGCGAGGTGGTTTCTTAGGAATCATGGAATTTTTTTGGTATTTCATGTCATGACCACATGATAGATGTGGACATGACACGTGTGATGCATGTCGTGACCGCATGGGAAATTTTGGGCATGACATTTTCCCCTAGTTAAAATAAAAAAGACTAAATGAGTTAGCTACTTGGGCACACACATGATTTGTTAACTTTGAAAGCAAGATAG
Organism: Cunninghamia lanceolata; assembly: GCA_027924645.1. Taxonomy (NCBI): domain Eukaryota; kingdom Viridiplantae; phylum Streptophyta; class Pinopsida; order Cupressales; family Cupressaceae; genus Cunninghamia; species Cunninghamia lanceolata. Next base: position 2,144,973 of record BSBN01001356.1, on the reverse strand, counting down.
CAATGGTTCAATATTATCCTCCTAGCATTGGGACTATATTCAATTTGTTAATGCAATAAGATCAAATTACAATCCTCCTAGTTAGAGCTAAATGAGATTTGCATGAGCATCCATTTACTTTCCTTTAGATCAAGAGATGAGTTAACAAATACAACTATATGACTAAACTAGCTCCTAATCTGCAAGTAGATCAGAGAATATTCTTGCAAAAAGTCTTAACATTAGCAAAATCATAAGGAACAACTAAAAAAGTCACTGTCAAAATTAGATGCGTAGGTACAGAGATCAGATGTGCCGAGGCAAAGGTTAGATGCACAGAATTACAAAAGTACAGAAACATAGTTCATATGCACAAAAAGAATAGATGTGCCGTTACAGAACACAGATGCACAACTTCAAGGGGTATATGCACTGAAAGACCAGATGCATCAAAATAGAGCTCAAATGCGTGTTAGAAATGATTAGATGCACAGAATCCTCCTATGTATAGAACCTAAGCACAAAAACTTAGTTTTTGGGTTAAATTGGGGCAAGGTCCCATAGTGGGCACCAAATATGTTATCAGAAAATTGGAATAATTATCAATAGCATCAAAGTAATCCAATAAACTCAATGGAAAAGGAAATAATCAAGATCAAACAAACAAAGACAAAACCTTGCAAACCTCAATACTTCATGGCTTCCATTGGTCGCCTATCTCAAATGATCTTGTATATGAATATGGCCCTCAGAAGGTGCACTTCCTTGCTATTTTCCAAGATGTCAAGTGGGAATGGCTATGATAGGTTTGCAATGAAGATGAGCTTCAAAACAATGATAATGGTTATGGTAACAAAGTTGATCGCAAGCAATGGAGGAATTTGGTGCCAAAGGCATGCTATAATTCCTGCATAGTAGGGATACTAAAAGCTTGGATGATAGAAATGGAGGAATTAGGTTCAATTTATAGACACACGAGAGAGAAGATCAATGGTATAGAAGACTTGAGAGGATGTGTGTGAATAGAAAGAAGACGAGTGTGACACAAAAAGTTGTTTTGTTTGAGTTAACTACTTTATTTTAAAAAGATAAGATTTGATTTCATAAATTAGAATGTTTTTTTGTAATTTAAGAGTTGTTGATAAAAACAAGATTGATTAAGTCAGTTAACTCAACTTGTGATTTGCTTTTTGCATGATTTGAGAGAAATTAAATAATAAATTATTTAATTTTGTGTGCATTAAGAAGAAGATTTATTTTTAGAAGATTTGGAAGATTTTTGAGGAATTTGAAGATAAGAAAGCAAATTAAATAAATAAATTTATTTAATTTTTTGTGCATGCTTTGGAAGAATAAATAAAATATTTGATTATATTTTATTTTTAGAGATTGAAAGAATTTAAATAAATTTGATTTATTTATTTAAATTTGGAGGAATAAGTGATTTAATTAAATAATGAAAATTATTTAATTGTTTGGAAGAGTAAAGTTGACTTTGATAAAATTAATTAAATAAAGGTAATTTATTCAATTAATGGGAGGAATATGAACCAAAAAAATTAATTGATTTATTTATTTGTTGATAGAGGAATTTAAGTGGAATAAATATTAAGAATATTTATTTAGACAAAGTCGTATCATTTTTAGGTGTATACAACTAATACGGAGTAATGAGAACCTCTCGCAAGCACGGCATACAAAAGCAATGACCATGCCCCATTCTGGATTGTTCACCACATGCCATGATATAATGAGGTCAAGGCAGTTTTGACATAGTCCAAGAATGATGCATAAGATAAAAATCAAAGACCAAAAGACTGACTGACCCAAAACACACAACCATTGTATCCCTTGCCAAAGGATGGATGGAGGATTGATGATTTAGCCCATTGTAGGAAGGATGCATCCTAGGACAAGAACCGATGATGGACTAAACTAAGGATAGGCAAAGTGATACATGCTACTAGTTATGGAAAAGCCAATATGCTGGTGAAAGATTTTCTATGAGAGTGTTATGATTTGATGAGATGCCTAGCAAGTATATTGATCATAAGTCAAGTGTAATCAACAAGCTCAGAAAAATGGGACCATCCAAATGGGTTGGATGGGTGCATCGTATGTACCTACATACTCGATACTTCCTTCATATTCCAGACTGCCTACATACCCTGTATCCATGGGATCAAGGCACATTACGACATGGGTGGGAATGATATGTAGTTCTGGGAGATGTAAGGATAGGGATTGGTTCATTTGTAATGATGAGATATGGTTTAGTGGATGTGGATGTCAATTGGTCGATAGGTAGCATGGTGTAAAAACTATGATAGGTAGAGAATGGTGTTGGTGTAGTAAAGGGTGTGACATGGCAAAAACATTAAAGGGACCAAGGTCATGGATGGATAGGAGGGTAGAGTGAGTGATGTAATGGTGATGTGGAAAGATGGACATGATTGGGAGACGAGAGATATTTTGGGAATGATGGACAATGGAAGCTCAGACGATGGGTTTATTCTAAAGCTTAGATGAGGGGATAATTGGATTGGATAGTACTGGTGAAAATGGGAAGGTGATTTGAACAATGGATCTAGTTTGAACCTACACATGATGCCTACAAGTAGGTTTTCATCATGGTACTTATCCAAGGCACCACAAGGAGTGGTTTTCACCATAGGACAGATTATTTCTCTTTACTATTTTTTTTGGAAGTTTTTTTATTTTATTTTTTTTGTATTTTTGACATGGGGTATTCAGCAAACTAACTGTGGAACCATTTTAAGTGAATGATATACATGGGCTCCTCTAGTTCTTCTCCTTCAAGGATGGAGAGGCGATATGCTCCAGAGCCATACTTTAGAGTAACAATGTAGGGTCCCGGCCAATTAGGCTCAAATTTTCTTTTCTTTTCTCACTCAGATAGATTTCTTTGATTTTCCTTCAGGACCAGATCTCCTACTATAAACTCCTTGGCATGGATTTTCTTGTTATAGGATCTGCGAAGCCTATTTTGGTATGCTTGAAGGTGATTAAGGGCATTAAGGTACTATTCATCCAACAACTCAAGCTCTTGGAGGTGTGCAACATAGTATTCTTCATCAGTGATGACATTACGCAAGGAGGGTAGTTCAATCTCAATTGCTAGGATGGCTTCCACTCCAAAGACAAGGGAATATGGTGTAGCACCTATGGGTGTGCAGATACTAGTATGATAGGCCTAGAGGGCGGGATGGATATAGAGGTGCCAATCACAACTAGTTTCATTGACAACTTTCTTAAGGATTTTGAGTAGGGTTTTATTAGTTGCCTCAGCCTGCCCATTACCTTGTGGGTAATATGGAGTGGACCAATGATGTTGAATGTGGAATTGTTCACAAAAGTCCCAAACATCATGGTTTTTGAAAGGTTTACTATTGTCAATGACAATGGCAGATGGGATACCATAACAACAAATGATATGGTAGAGGATAAACTTGGCGATTTATTTTCTAGTGGTGAAAGTGAGAGGGATGGCTTCAACCCACTAAGTGAAGTATTATGTGGTAGTGATAATGAATTTGTGTCTGTCGGAGGAGGATGGGTGGATTTTGCCAACAAGATCCAGGCCCCATTGAGAGAAAGGCCATGGTGTAGTAATAGGTTGCAATGCTTGAGGAGTGTGAATGAGATCTCCATGTTGTTGACAGGGCTTGCACTTTTTTCATGTACTCACATGCATCATGTTCCATAGTAGGCTAGTAATATCTAGTACGCAAGAGCTTCTTGGCTAGGACAATTCCACTTGTGTGCGCTCTGCAGATACCTGCGTGGACTTCATGTAAGGCAAGGGAAGCTTCTTCTATGTTTAAGCATCGAAGAAGAGTGCCATCATAGCTTTGGTGATAAAGGGTATCAACAAGAATAGTGTAGCAGGCGGCTTGGTGAACAAGTGATCTTTGTTGTTTGTGGGTGAATTTAGGAGGGAATGTGTGATGTTGGAGGTAAGTGTAAATGTTATGGTACCAAGGATTTTTCAGACCAACAATCTCACAAATGAATTCTAACTCAGCGACACAATATGCTGGTATCAAGAGTTGTTCTACAAGAAACTCACATTGGTGGCTGTCAGGAGGCATGTCCAAAAGTGAATTGATAGTAGCCATGGCATCTACTTTGTTGTGAAGGTGAGGTACCTGCTCAAACTATATGTAGGTGAAGAATAGTTTGTATTCATCAACCATTTTCTTGTAGGGCACTAGCTTATCATCCTTTATGGTAAACTTGTCGTTTACTTGTTTGATGATTAATTCAGAGTCTCCATAGATTTGTAGCTATAAGATATCCCATTGTACTACTATTTTGAGATCAATGATCAGAGCTTCATATTCGGCTACATTATTTGTACAAGGGAAAGAAAGTATGTAAGTTTTGGGGATATAATCACCTTGCAAGGTCACCAACAGTATTCCTGCTCCTGAACCGTGATTAGTGAAGGATCCATCAAAGTATAGTTTCCAATGTGTTGATTTTGTCATGGTTAGAATGGACTCATCTAGAAAGTCAATGGATAGCAGTTGATAATCTGAGGGGTGCTTTGGCCAACTAATCTGCTACAACCTATCCTTTGATTACTTTCCTGTCAACATACTCAATATCAAATTCACTCAACAACATGACCCATTTTTCCATTCTTCCTATGAGTGTAGTCCTAGAAAAGAGGTATTTAAGGGAGTCACCCTTAGATATGAGCTTGATACAATGACTTAGCATGTAGTGTCATAACTTTTGAGAGAAGAAAACAATAGCTAGACATACACATTCCATGGGGGTGTAATTAAGCTCATAGCCAACTAAAGTCCTATTGATGTAATATATAGCTCTCTCACATCTAGTATCATCCTATTGTCCTAAAATTGCCCCCAGTGGTACTGATGTTGCTGATATATATAATAACAGGGGCTTTCTAGGGATAGGCACCATTAGGATCGGTGGTGAAGCAAGATACTCCTTGATGTGGTCAAATGCCTGTTGATAATTCTTATCCCACTTAAAGTGTATGTCTTTGTGAAGTAAATGAGCAAAAGGATGGCACTTGTCTGCGAGTTGAGCAATGAACCTTTATATAGCCTGTAGTTTGCCTTGGAGACTTTGGAGTTGTTTGAGCATCTTTGGAGGAGGCATTTCTATTATGGTTGTGACTTTAGTAGGATCTATCTTGATGCCCCTGCTAGAGACAATGAACCCCAAGAGTTTTCCTGATGTTACACCGAAGACACATTTCTTGGGATTGAGGTGGAGCTTGTATTCTCTAAGCCATGCAAATATTTGTCACAAGATCTCAGGATATTCTTCCCTTGTTCTAGATTTCCCTAGGAGATCATTTACATAGTCTTCCATTATCTTGTGTATCATGTCATGAAAGATTGTAGTCATTGTACGTTGATAGGTTGCCCCCACGTTCTTTAGACCAAAGGGCATGACTTGCCAATAGTATGTGCCCCAAGGACAGGTAAAAGCTATTTTATGTTTATCTTCATGGGTGATTTTGATTTGATTATATCCAGAAAAGATGTCCATGAGGGAGAGCATCTCATGTCCTACTGTGAGATCTATAATCATATCGATGTTGGAAAGTGGAAAATCATCTTTCAAACATGCTTTATTAAGATCTCAGAAGTCTGTACAACAACGGATGCCCCTAGGTTTCTTAGCAACTGGCACAATATTGGAGACCCACTCTGAATAATCGATAGGGTGAATAAAGCCAGCATCTAGTAATTTCTATAGCTCTTCTTCGATGAGCAAGGTGACTTGGGGGTGCATCTTGTGGAGCTTCTACTTAATAGGTTTTGCATTAGGATGTACCACAAGATGGTGGACAACCAAAGACAGATCCAATCCTGGCATGTCGGTGTAGGACCAAGCGAACACATCAGGTGTTTCATGAAGCACTATGGAGATGTTGGATTTGTCTTCTATACCAAGACTTTCTACTAGATGTGTGAGCTTAGGTGATTCTTGCATGCCAAGGTTGATTTCTTGTGTGCCTTCAATCAAAATGTTGGAATGCTCTTGCCAGTGAGATGGTATAGGGGGAAGATTGAGATCCTCATCTTCTAGTACCTCAGAGAGGTTTTCACTAGGAGATACATCTTTATTTTTCTCTTTTGTGTCTGAAAGTGCCTTAGAGAGGTTTTCACTAGGGGATGATTTTCTATTTTTTGATTTTTTCTTTTTTGGACTAAGGATCTCTTCTTCCCCAAAATAGGCATCAACGTGTAAGCATATGTCATATTGTGAGATGTCGCAAACTTCTAGAAATGTGGAGAGAGCCTCATCATTCAGAAATATGTCGAGAGGTGGGGGTCCTTGACAATCCCAAGCAATAAGTTTGGGATGAATGAGGGGGAGGTCAATAATGAAGATGGCATTGTCAGGGAAGATGCAAGAAAGGTATAGATCTTCACATGAACCTATGATGACACTTGGCATGATGTTTTCAACACTAGAAGAGGGTTCCATTACCTATACTAAGGTTTTAGTGGGTCCACAGATTGTCACAGTCGGTAGAGAATATCCTAAACTAAAGTATTGAGCATATTTCTTGGGAGACGTAGGATCAACTAGTATGGGCTCTGTAACACCTTGTTCATCAACACCAAGTCCTATTCCATGATAAGGCATTTTGGTACAAATTTGAAATGGTATAGGATATTTTTCTTTGAAGTATTCTAGATTTACATGTGCTAGGGTAGTTTCATCATGATATAGCCAATCAATTATAGTCATTTCTTTGGCTTCTTCTTCTCTAGGACCTGTGCTGGTAAAAAGGGAATTTTATCATTGATCTTGTACTATTGTTCTTTTTCCTTCTTCAAAAGATGATGGCCATAGGAGAGGGGTGACAATGGTAACTATCCCACATGGAAGGCATTGTTAAGCTCATACTCACCACACCCTTTGTCTACGATCTTGACCTTTTGGGGTGTACGAGTGGAAGATGAAGTGGAAGCTTGTGATTGTTCGATGGTGACTTGCGGCATGAATGATGATGTGGATGGAGTGGATGAGAGATCTTTAACATGATCCCCATAGGTACTCAGACAATGAAATTATTGATCATAGACAACATCTAAGGCCTTACAGTATTCAAAAGGTTGTTGATCAACGGGGATAGTGACTTCCACACTGTTATGAGGGAACTTGAGGCATTGGTAGTAGGTGGAGGGAACAACTTGCATGGCATGCAACCGTGGTCAGCCTAGGAGGAGATTATATGGAATGTCAAGATCAATCACATGACATAGAGTGGGCATGGTGAGTGAGCCTACCTTGATAGGGAGGCATATAGTGCCTTTGGATTCTCTCTTCATGTTGTTGTATGCCTTGATGGAGATAACCAAAGATTCCAAGTTAGTCATTGAATACCCTAGGAGTTTTATGAATTTTAATGTACATATGTTCAAGCCGAATCCATTATCCAAGAGGACCCTCTTGACTCTATGGTTGGTGATTTGGACTTCAATATGAAGGGCTTTATTATGTGTGGGGTCAATGGGTGGCATGTTGGCATGACTAAAGGTGATATGATAGGATGACGATAATTGAGTGACAAGGTTTTGGAATTGGGCAGGAGGTATGTCGGTAAGAACATGGGACTCTTGGAGAGCCTTGTCAAGTATTTCCCAGTGTATGGTGGATGTCCTAAGGAGTTCAAAGATGGAGATTTGAGTGGGAGTCTTTCCAAGATGGTCAAGGAAGTTGTATTGGGAAGTGGTGGTAGTGGAGGATGGGGATGGTCCCTTCACAGTTATACACCCACGACAGGTGGTAACAACACATTCGAGGGTGGTATTTTTGACATTGATGGTGGTGACACAAGTAGAATCAAAATCAATTCTACCCACTATATTATCATAGGGAGGCAGAACACTATTGTAGTTGATGTTGTTGGCTTGGTTGCTAGGATTAGTGTTGGAGGAAGATGGTTTGGATGTAGTTTGGTTATTATTGTGGTGGGGAAGAGGGTTTTGATAGACACCTAGGCCATCATTGGGTGATGTATTATCATGGTCTTCCATTTAGATTTTGCCATGTTCAATGAGGTCTTAGACATAGTTTTTCAATTTCATGCATTTATTTGTGGTGTGGCCCTTGATGTGGTGGTAATCACAATATTCATTCTCTTTGTATGACATAGGCTTAGGTTTGTTTTCGTCAAATGGTTTTGTTATGGGGAACTCAACCATGCCAGCATGGAGTAGATTTTGGAATACAACCTCGAGTCGCTCACCCAAGGGGGTATATTTGCGCTTTGGATTGTTAGGAGGCTTTCTATTTGGAGGAGCGGGTAGGACTGATACATTGTTAGAAACATTTTGGACTATGTTTGTCTCTTTTGGTTTAGGAGAGGTGATTTGGATGTACTTGGAATTGGTAGCACCATCTCCTATGGTGTTCTTGTTTTTAGCCCAAAATTTAGGTTTGTCGTTGAAGGTTTTGTCATTGTTGTTCTTGTTGTAAATTTTGACTAGACCCTTTGCAATAAGGGCTTTTTCAATAGTAACCCCTTTTTTCTATAATTTTGTCAAAGTTTGATGCACAATGTACTTGCAAATGGAAGGCCATTTCTTGGTTGAGATTTTGGATGAAAATATGGATGAGTTATTTTTCAAGGTTGTCCAAGGTAGCCTACTAGCAAGGGCTCTCCATCTTTGTAGATAAGCAATGAAACTCTCACCACTTCATTGTTTGGTGTTGTAAAGGTTGAGCATAGTGATCTCATGTTCTACATTGTATGAGAAGTGGGTGACAAATTTCTTAGAAAGATCAGAAAAATTGGATATGGAGCCATAAGGTAAGTGCATGAACCATTCTAGGGCTTGTCCTCCTAGGCTTCATGGAAAACGATGAAGGAGGAATTGACCATCATAGGTGACTTCTTGGCATGCATTGAAGAAATCCTTGATGTGGTCATGAGGGTCTCCTATTCCTTTGTATTTATTGAATTTTGGCATTTTAAAGTGTTAAGGATAAGGTGTGATGGCAATGTTTCTGTTGAATAGGTAGGGACATACGTCTTTAAACTCATAGTGTTTCTTTTGGGTCCTTAGTTGGATGTTTTTAAGGGCATTTTTCATCTCTTGCCATTTGTGGTTGAAAGGGTTAGCAAGAGGTGGTTGTGGTACTTGGTGGAGTGGAGGTTGTTGCATTGACGATTATTGGTATTGTGGGTGGACGTATTATTGTTGTTGTTGTTGGCAGTGGGCATATTGTTGCTATACGTGAGGTGGAAGACCTGTGGTTTGTGTGTAGGTGTGAGATCTGTGTGTTTGTTGTTGTGGGATGACTGTTGAGTTCAAGTTTGGACATATTGTTGATGTTGAACACATGGGGGTAGGTCTATGGCTTGTGTGTAAACGTGGGACCCATATGCTTGTTGTTGTGGGATGACTTGTTGAGTTTGGGGTTGTGGCTATTGTTGGATGTCATAAGGAGGTTGCATTAATGACTCATGGTGGGGTTGATGCATGGAAGATTGATATGTGTGCATGGGATTAGCATAGTTTGTTAATGGGTTTTGTGATTGGTTGAGTGGATTTTCAATGGGTATTTGAGTCGTGTCTAGTTCTACTATTTGCGTGATGATCAACCTTGGTGGAATGTTTAGTGGAGGGGGAGGTTGTGGTACAATCGTGGTGGCTTCTTGTTGATTGTTTAGTGGAGGTGGTATGGCAGTGATGGTGACATTAGAAGGTACCCCAAAAATGGGTACATCAGAAGGTAGCATGTCATAAGGTAACCCGATGGGAGGATTGGATGCTTGTGGTTGCGAAACATTTCTAGCCCTCATGTTTTGTCCCAAGGTGTGAACAAAGGTGGTGTTAGAAGTAAAACTAGCCCAAGGATTATCGTAGATGGATTTGTTAGGATTAGGGACACGTACCCATGGTTGATCATGGATGGGTGTTGGTGGTTTGTCATGAAAGATGGTTTTGAGCTTGTCATGGTCATATGAATATGGAAGGTGTGCATCATGTTCAATGAGACATTGAAGAAATTCATCCTTATGGTTGTCAATGAATTGATTAAACTTGTCATGTAACCTCTTTTCATTAAGGAACTTGACAAAGGTGGGGGAATACATTTGATCAGGATGAGTGGGTGCTTCACCCATTTCGGGTTGGTTGACATATTCCTCCATGTTGCTCATGGTAGAGCCACTAGGCGAGAGGGGTTGATAATGGGCATCCATTTTCTTATCTTGTGATCGCATGACGGGAGGCATAAAAGGTGAATTTGAGTCAGATTTGGATGATGAGATATTGATGATGAGAGATAGGTCCAAAATCTAGATCAAGATGATTAAAGGCCAATGGTTATCCTATATACTTAGGGTAGACAAAGAGCCTAAGCAAGAGGACAATATGATTATTTTACTTGGTATAGACAAGATGCACCAAGCAAAATGAGATTTATTGGAATCCACTAACTTAGGAGTTGTCAAGATTCGTAAGCCAACTTATCCAAGGGGAGTCGATGATTGATCTAGAGTTTTTTCTTTAGGATTTAGATGTGGTTTGGATTGATTTGGCAGATTTGGAGAAGGATGGATTATGGATGGGGATGAGGATTAGCTCAATTTGAGGATGAGGATGAGAATGATGAGGAGGATATTGATTGATTATTTGGATTGATAGAGATTGATTAGGGGTGGTGGGATTAATTAGAGATGATAGTGAATGGTCAATCAAAGATTTGACTAAGGGTGGATTATGGACCGATATTGATTATTACAAGGATGATGCTAGACTAGTCTTATTTGATGATGGGTGTCTCGGATAACCTATAAATTGATGAGGATGAGGACAATGATGATGATCGATGATTAGGATTAGATCACAAGCTAAGAAGGACAAATGGATAAAGATATGGATGAGGTGGCATGAAATGTCGATGGATGACATGGGACAAGGATTGTCGATACCTTAAAGGACAAAGTCTTGAGTTTTCAAATTGTTTTGTCAATGGGTGCTAATGTAGATGACTGGGTACTAATTCAGAAGATTAGGTGCTGACACATAGTGTTGGGTACTGTTGAAGTTGATTGAGCATTGATTTGGAGGTTTGGGCACTGATGCAAAGGTTTGGGCACTGATGAAGTGGATTGGGTGCTGATTGGGAGGTTTGGGCATTGATGCAAAGGTTTGGGTATTGATGTAGAGGTTTGGGCACAAATGTAGAGGCTTGGGTGTTGATGTGGAGGTCTGGGTACTGGTGTAGAGGATTGATCGTTGATGTGGAGGTCTATGTGCTGATGCAGAGGTTTGGGTGCTGATATAGGATAGTGATAGTTTTATGCAAATTTTGGGCTTGGGATGTGATGTTTTAGGCTTTGGAGGTTGAATGATGTATTTGAGGTGTTCTAAAGTTTCAATGATTTGTTTTTTCAAATGTTTGGGTTATGTCCATGATATTTTTCTTTGGAAAGTGATATAAACATTTCAAACAAGTTCATACAATGTCCAAAGGTATAGTTGTGAAATTAAACAATCATGCATAACCTAAGGTGAGGATAGGAGAATATTTATTGGATCCCCTAGCCGTGCCTATTCAAACTAGATAGTTCTAGGATCTTGGTAGTACCAACTCCCCTCCACGGCACTCAATTCTCATGCATACCAAGTTCCATTTTTCCAAAGGCTCATCCCCCCACCAAACCTTAGGATTGTCCCTACTATCTCTACTAAGAACCACGAGAATCAGAGTGGCTTCAAAGGTCCCACCTTCTGTGTTAACAAATAGAGTGATTTAGGCTACTAAAACAATGGTTCATAGTAAGTGCATTCATTTAGGTGGCCATACATGCAGCGATTCTCTCTGATAAGGAGGCTTCCTAGCCTGCAAAGGTTATGCTCTATAGGGTTTTGGGGAAACATTCATCGGTATGACACAACAGTACCTATTGCTTGCAACTTTTGTCACAAAAACATTATTTTATATAGCAACTTGAAAGAGCTTGGATTTAGCTTATTGCCTCTTGGGTCGTTCCCACCTTTTGAAGTGGGGTGGGAGGCCCTCTAAAGGTTCAACAAAAGCAACACAAGCATAAAAATACTTTTGATCCCCAAGTTCATACAAAGATGCGAGGGGAGAGCATACGTATTTTTAGGCTTGGGTCACACTAAACAAGATTCATTTTTAGCTCTTAGATTATGTTGGGGGTGATTTATGCAAATGTTGTGAGAAGTTTTTTATTCCCAAGATCACCAAATGGTGAGAGGGAAGAGTATACACTTTACAACACTAACAAAACCACAAAACACTTCACACAAAGTTATAAATTTTCTTGTTTAGATGAGCAAAAATGCAAGTTGTCATTTGTTTTAACCAAGACAAGTGAAGATGCAAGTTGTTGTTCATTTTAACCAAGATAAGTGAAGATGCAAATTGTTCATTTTAACCAAGATGAGTGAAGATGCAAGTTGTTTGTTTTAACCAAGATGAGTGTCCCTATGATTAACCAAGCAATTTAACTCAAAAATGACAATGCTAAATGCTTCTAAGCTAATGCAAACCCTGCAAAGGAAAACTTAGTATTTTGATATGAGCTCCTTGACAGTCGAATGAGGCTGCAAAACCAAAATATAGTAAAAAAACCCAATTCTTGGTTAGGCGCCAATCTGTGGGATTGGGCACTGATACAGAGGACTAGGCAGTGAACTAAGATAGATAGCACCTCCCCCTTGTAAAATTAATTTTTCCTGCAAAATAGAGAGCTAAGGTGGCCAAAAAGTTAATAAAACATCATGCAAGCATAAAGTGCTGACTTTGCTCTAAAAACTATTAGTAATTAGTGATTTTACCTTATCTTTGGATGGGCACTAATCTACAGGGATAGGTATTGATCTACAGGGATGGCTGTTGATCTATAGGGATGGGCGCTGAAGTGCTAGATAGGCACTGATTGGCCAAAGAGGCACTGATGTGCATAAATTAGGTGCTGATTCGACCTGTCACAAAAAAAAATACAAAACATGCAAATTTGTTAGAGAAAAGGTGGTGGGCATCCCATTGGGCATGCCAAAATGTCTACCTATGAAAATGAGACCTAAAATTAATGCAAATTACACATAAAATGCACCCAATCTCAAGTCCAAGGGACCTCAAGATTGGGCTAAACTACTAACAAATTAACTATCTAATTACATCCTGAATGAATCTATTAGTAGTGATATGCCCTAAGATATGATATGTTATTACTAAACTATGCTAGAATTGAACTAATGCTATATGTTGAGCACTCAAATTGGCAAAGTTTTCTTACATAAAATGACTTGTTCCAAATGATAGGTGGAGGCCTCAATTTATAGATTTTTGGAGATGGGATTGGAGGGCTAGGATCAATTTGAAGGATCAATGGTTGAGATTGTTTGAGGATCCTCAAGCAAGGAGAATTAGACAAATGGCATGATTGGATTGGATAAGAAGGTTGGCCCAAGATTCAAAGGATGATCTATGGATGAGAATACAAGTTTCAATGGATGGATGGCTAGGATTGAGTAGGTGTATGACATGTAAGGACTCATTTATGAAAAAGGTAAGATGTAGATTTTGTGAGGAATTTTAAATTCCATGGAGAGGACAAGTGGAATTTAAAATTAGAAGAATAGTGTTCAAATAGTGCCACATGGAATTTTAAATTGAGATGAATAGTGACACATGGAGTGGGGTGAAAGAAAGAGAACAAATGTACTCAATTTGAAAGATTTGCCCATACTTCCAAAGTACCACTTGTCATGTACATGTGTGTACATTGGATGGCAAGTGGACTTCTAGAAACATGGGAGGTTGTAATGATGAATTAATTAAAATTAATTCATGTGCACATGAGTTAAAATAAAATAATCATGATTACAAAAAGTAATCAAAAGTGCACAAAATAGGAAATTAAATAAATATGATACTTTATTTAATTTTTGGGATGAACTATAGTAAAAAATATTTAATTTTCAAACTATAGTAGAAGAATTGATTTTTATGATATGATAAAGGTGCAGAGTAAATTAATTAAATAATTAAATAATCATTTAGTTAATAATCAGATTGGATGAAGTGATGTGGATGGATTAGGGTTGAATGCGTGAGTGGATGAAGTTGGTTGTGACCATTTTTAGGTGTCCATAGATTACATCAAAGAGTTAAGAAAGAAAATTAGGTAGCTTCAACAAACACTAAAGGAGGACAATGATGAAAGGACAAAAATTGAGGAATGTCTGAAAAACAAGACCAAAGACTACATGAAACTTGAAGAAGAAGTTGTAGATCTGAAAGCTAATTTGAAACATGTACGGGCTCAAAGAGATCAATTTAGCTTGAGTGCTGCCAGATATGATAAACTAATGGCAAACCAGAAAAATGATGATGACAAGGAAAACATGAGACTTAAAAGGGGTAAAGATTTCAAAGCAAGTTGAGAAGAGGACAAAAGTAGATAGAATCAATGAAATGGACCTAGAAGACCATCAGTCAGGTAGCCAAACACTCAAAGGTACCCATCCTTCAATGGTTATTGTAATTCATGTAACAAGTTTGGTCACAAGGCTACTTGGTGTAAAAATAGGATGAATCAAAATGTTTCACTATTCTCTAGTCATTGCTTCACATGTAATAAATTTAGTCATAAAGCTGCTAAATGCAAAAGTAAAGTAAGATAGAACTCTATTAGATGCTATGCATGCAACAAATTGGGACACATGGTAAATAAGTGCAGGAGCCAAGGGAGAAAAGGCTATGGCACAAATAGGATAATGGAATCCTTTAGTGGCCATTGTTATACTTGTAATGAATTTGGACATAAGGCCAACCTATGCAGGTCAAGGATAAATGGAAGGAACAATGATCAGAAAAGCACTATTTACCTCAACAAGCCTAGACATATTGCAAAATACTACAGAACTAAGAACATGAAGGAGGATCAATCAGAGTCAAGGATCTCAGTTGAAAGAGTTGATCCGACAGTAGTCAAGAAAGAAATGAACAAGATTTGGGTCAAGAAGGGAATACATGAAGCAAGATATGAGTCTGCTCCAGACTCTGAAGTAGCTACTTCCTCTGGGAAGTAGATTGTGGTCAATGGCTTAGGGGGAGCCATATTGAAAATTCTAAATCCCCCAGCTAGATAGTCTATGTGGAGATTTGGCACAAAAATATGTTATATCCCTTGAAAGGATTCTAGTCTGGTAGCCTAAAATGACCAAGTATGAGAAGTGTGTAGAAAAGTACCTTTGTGAGTTGTCCAGATCCAAATGGATGAAGTTAAGCCCATAATAGTGTACAACACCATATTACAAGGATAAATTAGCAACTCATGCACTAAAGGAACAGGTTGATGGGTCAAGGTGAAAAAGATACTTCCTTAGCTACCAATAAGGATTTGATAGGTGTAAATGATATTGAGACAAGGATGCAGAAGAAAAGCTACAGACATAAGAAGGTTGATCCATGGAAATTATTAGCCACATGTGGTGTCATTGATTGACAAGCACTATTTTCATAAGGTGCCATGATGATTAATAATGAACTATTAAGTTCCCTAGGAAGAAGAAGGAAAATTCTTGCACACTCTAATGTGCACTTCTAAAAGGAAGTATTTAGAATAGCAAAAAGAAAGGAGTGTAGCAGTGCAAGTATAAATCAAGTTGGTTGCTAAGGACAAGAGGATCATAAGATATGAATACCTAATAAAGATAAGTAAAGTGTTGTGGTGTTGATGACAGAGAAAATACTAAAATTGTAGTAAGATTTGAAGTTGAGGCTTGTCAAACCAAGAAGAAGAGAAGCTCATCAAGTAAGGGTGAGCAATCAGCCAAAGAAATTTTAGAAGAGATCTTGGTTTAGAAGCAATAGATTGCAAGTATGTGCCCTTTTCCATTGATGTCAAAGGGGGAGAGAAGTCATGTGAAAAACTCAAAAAAAAAGAGTGCAGATGTGTAAAGAGATAGGGGGAGAACCTTGTCTTGATGGTTGTTGCAGTTTTTCACATCATATGTTGTCATCAATGACAAAGGGTGAGATTATTGCAAGTATGTGCCTAATAGGTGTTTTCATTGATGTCAACATATCTTTGTTGTCATTGGTGTCAACTATGTCCTATTCCATTACTTGTTTATAATCTTTGTATGTTGAGGATATTGAGAAAATTGGCCCCTCCGAAAGAAATAAGTGAGTTATAATGAAGTGTAGTATAGACAGTGAGTTGTATGCTGAAGAATAGTCTGATAGATTACTCTGCATTTATTGTTTCTTGAAGATCTTGGTTTGAGGATTGGAAATTATTTTAAGGGATGTCTAAAGATGCTAAATCCCAAGTTTGGGCCTCCAGTGTGAATAATTAAGAGAGTTGCATTCACAAGAGTAAAACTTGCTTTCTCTGATTATTCTTTGGTGACAGGGAGAAAGTGTTTTGCTCCACATTCCTCCACAATAAAGTATTTTTCTCTATAGTTCTACAAGGAAGTATGGAATGATGATAAGTGCCTATAGTTGCAATGGTTCATGATTTGGTGGTCTGCAAGCTATCTTTTTTTTATGACAGTTGAAGATAGTGAAATTCATGTGTTCCAATGTGAAGATTCCTATTGTTAAAGTGGTTAATGTTTGTGCAGTTGTTCCTAATGATTATGACATGCTTGTGGATGCCTCCTGATCATGTTCCTATCTTGACATTGGTCTACATTAAGGAATTGAGATCATGTTTGAAGATTGTTCCCAGATAACGTAGCATGTAACAAGTCTTAGCCAACTTGGTTAATTCCAGTAATTGCAGAGATTCCTTGAAGATTGTGGAAGCATGCTGTGGCATGGAAGATTGTGTTTGAGTCCCATCTAAGGCATGGTGTGATCTGCATACATCTATACTACAATTCCTTAGCATATTTTTATATGAGGTCAAGACCTATTTTGTCAATGTTTGTAATGCTAACCTTGGGGATTGTTCCAATGGTTGATGATTGTCATGCTGACCTTGATGATCATTCCAAGGTTGATGAAGTGTATAAATACTTGTAATTGAGTTGTGGAAAAGAAGTCCTTGAGTGAAAATGGGAAGATAAGGAAAAGGGGCAAGGAGATAAGGCAAAGTAGGGTAGAGCAAAGGAGAGAAACTATTGTACTTTAATGTATTAATCTCAGACATGAAGATGGTGATTGTGGCAGTGAGCCACTAGTAGGGTTTAACTGCCCTCAGGGTTTAATAGCCCTCAAAGTTTAACAATCTTTCAAGGTTTAGGGTTGAGGCAGTGAGCCTGCTAGACCTAGCTGTACTTCATGGCAGTGAGCCAGTATGTTTTGGGCCCATGGAGTGACCAAGCTTGAACATCATTTTTCAAAGATTGCAATATATTTTGAGAGCTAATCCTCTCCATGGTTTTTCCCCATCTTGGGGTTTTTCACATAAATATATGGTGTTTCTTGTGTTTAATATTGTATTTGTGTTTAAGCTTCTAATTTCATGCATTCTTTGTTTAATTATAATAAGTACGGATAAGTAGTTAATGTTTAAGTGCAAAAGTGTTTGATTTTTTGGGACAACTAATTCACCCCCCTCTCAGTTGTCTGGTGCATTTTAACAACCCTTAGCCACTTTTATCAAGCCTTATGTTGGTTACAAAAATAGGGTTTTTTTATGTTGACCAATAGAAAAAATAGCTCCCGATACCTTTATAAAATAATAGGCAATTTTTGCTTTGGGGGCAATGCCCCCAGCAGTGCTCACTGGGGACATTGACCTCAAACCCCCACTATGGGCTCCACCCCCGGGCCCCCCCAAACCCTGCAGGAGGGGATTTGCCCCCCTACACTCCCTCGTTAAATAATTTGGGGGAAACCGTGCTGATAAAAGTTGGGAAAATTTAACCTCCAAGTCTGATTAGGCTCCATATAGCAACAATCTCCCACTTGGAGACTAATCAAACTCCACAACATATCATCTCCCACTTGGAGATTGATCATAACACCACTAACCCTATAGCTCCCACTGGAAATAAACACCCTAGACCCTACTATTCTAATTTTATTTTATTTAGTCTTGAAGACCAACCGAAGCTGAAGAGGAGTTCAACTTCTCCCTTGTCACTGCCTTTGTAAACATATCCGTTTGATTTTCATCTGTATGTATCTTTTCTAGCCTTAACTATCCATCATCCAATATTGATCAAATGAAGTGATACCTCAACTGTATGTGTTTGGTCTTTGAATGCAAGGAAAAATTCTTTGCAAGATGTATGGTACTCTGGCTATCTGTAAACAAATAACTGTTAGCCTATTGTTTGTCCAATTCTTCCATGAAAGATTGTAGCCATATCATCTCCTTTCTTGCCTTTGTTGGAGCCACATACTCTACCTCCATGGTGGATAAAGCAACCACCTTTTGTAACTTGGAGATCCAACTCACCATTGTCCCACCTATAGTAAAGACATAACCTATAGTACTCCACCTGGTAACAATATCCCCTGCCAAATCTGAGTCCACATAGCCTGGTAAATCAGTATTAGAGCCCCCAAAACATAAGTGTTTATTAGATGTACCTCTTAAATATCTGAGAATCTATTTTACCACATTCCAATACTCCAATCCGAGATGACTCATATATCTGCTTACGACTCCTACAACATGTGCAATATCTGGTCTCGTGCATACCATGGCATACATTAAACTTCCTACAGCTGAAGCATATGGTACCTTGGACATTTTTTCTTCCTCCTCTTATCTCTTAGGACACATCTCCTTAGTCAATTTCAAATGACTAGGCAAAGGTGTGCTGACAACTTTTGCATTCTCCATATGGAATCTCTGCAACACCTTTTCAACATAATCATCCTGAGATAGACTCAATTTTCTGTTCTTCCTATCTTTGCAAATTTTCATACCAAGGATTTGTTTTGTTGCTCCCAAATCCTTTATAACAAATGATTGTGCTAACTGTTGTTTTAAATCTTTTATGTGATTCATGTTAGAACCTACTACAAGCATGTCATCAACATATAAACATAAAATAATGTAGCTATCATTATCCAACCTCTTAAAACAAACACAATGGTTAGAATTACACCGGCTATAGCCTTGATTAGCCATAAAATATCAAATTTTAGATACCATTGTTGACGTGCTTATGTCAAACCATATAAACTCTTCTTCAATCTACACATCATTTTCTCCTTACCTTTGACCTCAAATCCTTGGGGCTGTTCCATATATATATCCTCCTCCAAATCACCATGGAGAAAGGTAGATTTCACATCTAGTTGTTCCAAATGCAAATTTTCAATAGCTACAATACTTAAAATAGTACCAATAGAAGTCATCTTAACAACTGGAGAAAAAATATCATCAAAATCAATGCCTTTTTTCTGTGCAAATCCTTTTACAAGTAACTTGGCTTTAAATCTTTTCTTACCTCCATCTTCCTCTTTCAACCTATAAACCCATTTGTTTGGTAAAGCCTTTTTACCTATAGGCAACTTACATAATTCCCAAGTCTGATTTTTCAGCAAGGAGTCTATTTTTTCTTTCATTGTAAGCTCCCACTGAACCTTTGTATCCACCTACATAGCTTCATCATACCCTTCCGGTTCACCAACATATGTTAACAAAATAGAACATAAAGAGGGAGAAAACCTTTCAAGAGGTCTACTTGGCCTTGTTGACCATCTAACATTCACTAGAGTTTGTGGTATTTCTTGTTGCTATTGCAAAGCATGAGGAACCACTAGAACATCATTATCTAGAGTATCATCCAGCACCACATAATCCTTTTCTTTCTTCTCATGCTGCTGCAGCTGATCTTTGTACAACACCTTCTCATTGGATACAACATCCCTGCTTCTCACAATTTTTGAATTTTCAAAATCCCAAAGCCTATAACCAAATTCATCGATGCCATATCCAACAAAGGTACACTTTTTTAATTTTGCATCCAGGTTGGTTCTATTTTCAGAATCTACATGTGCAAATGCTTCACATCCGAAGGTTTTGAGAAAAGAATAACTCACATTCTTACCTGCCCATGCTTCCTCTAGAATACCACAACCCAAAGGAATTGAATGACCTCTATTAATTAAATATATAGCGGTTTTGACAACCTTTGCCCACATGTTTAAAGGTAGCCCAACATGCAATCTCATGCTCCTTGCACGCTCCATTATTTTCCTATTCATGCGCTCAGCCACTCCATTCTCTTGTGGAGTACCTAGAACCATTTTCTGCCTACAAATTCTATTAAAGGAACAATAATACTCAAATTCTTTTCTGCAATACTCACCACCATTATTAGATCTGAGACATTTTAATCTTTTACCATCTCATTCTCAACCAAGCTTTTCCATTTCTTAAATGTTTCAAATACATCAAATTTCTACCTAAGGAAATAAATCCAAACCTTCCTAGTCGCATCATCTATGAATGTAACATAATAGCGAGAGCCACTAAGAGAAGATACCTAAGCTGGTCCCTATACATCTATATGCACATGCTCCAACTTTTCATATTTCTTTTGCTTCCCACCCTTGAGAAAACTAACTCTCTTTTATTTTCCATACACACAAATTTCATAGAAATCTATATTAATACATTTTAGACCTAGGAAAACTTTCTTAGAATGAAGTACCTTCATACTTTTTTCACTCATATGCCCAAGTTTGTTATGCCACAGTGTTGTCTCAAAACCTACAACAACTGTTTCAGTCTCTTCCTACGAACCCACAGCAATTGTTCCTAAACTTGTTTGTTTTTTCTCTACAACAACTAAAGTAGAAGGAATAGTATGATCTATACAAAGATATAAGGTGCCTACTTTCACAACTTTTACTACTATTAAGGCACCTCTTGAAACCTTCAAATTTTTATCACTGAAAGTAACTATGCAACCTTCATCAGCTAGTTGCCCTGTTGAAATTAAATTCCTACTCAGCCTTGGAACATGCCTTACCTCTTGTAGTAGCCAATGATTCTCATTCTGCAACTTAATCTTGATTCTTCCCTTTCCAACAATCTGATAGGGTTCGTTATCTCCCAAATAAACCAACCCAAAATTCTCTTGGACATAATCAAGAAAATAACTTCTATGGGGCATAGCATGAAATGAGGCCTTTGAATCTAAGACCCATGAATGATCAACATTATCTAGGGAAATAATTAAAGCATCATCTTCATATTTATTACTTACCACATTTGTCTCCTTAATACCTTCTTGTTTGTCTCCTTTATTCTTTTGAGACTAGCAATCCTTCTTTAGATGACCTAGTTTCCCATAGTACCAGCAATCCTTTTGTCCTCTCGATTGGGAACTCTTGTCCTTTGATTTTTTTATCATGACTTCCCATGAGCTCAAGAACCTTTTCCTCTCTCCTTTGATCTGCCCTTGCTTTTTGCATTCAAAACACTACCTGATGTGGTGTCATGCCCACATTTGCCATGTGGTCATGACACGAAAACCACATGTCATGCCCACATTTTCCATGCGGTCATGACATGAAAACCACATGTCATGCCCACATTTGCCATGTGGTCATGACACATAAAAATAAAAAAAATTCCACCCAATTCTAAAACCCCCTCGCGCGCAACATGCACTCTCAGTGACACATGCACATAACATGGTTGTATTCGCAACACATGTTAGGCATGTCGCACAAAGATGGAAAAGTCACACATGGCGCAAGGTGATGTGAACTCCTTTCGCCAACCCTACGGTAATGATAGCTACCAAGGGGGGTGCATCGCAGAAGTGTCACTAAGAGGGGTGGTCTCCATCAAGGAACCATCCCTAAGGTTTCCCGAGTGAAGGTGACACACAGTTCCGACCTAAGTCGAAACCTAACTTAAAAAATTAAACTATCAAAATTAATAAAACTAAAATACAGAAAATAAACATGCTAAGGATAGATAAATCTATTTTAACCTTTAAAAACAAACCAAGATAATAGTTAAATGCTAAAGCCTTTATAAAAACATCTATCTACACAAATTTAAAACCAGAAGCTTAACAACTAAGTAAATTGATTAATAACTAATGCTTGAGACAAAATGACAAAAAGACCATACAAACTACAAGAGGAGACAACTACAAAACCTTGTCAGGGAGAAGCATACAAAGGGAATCCAAACATATAGCATCGAAAAATTACCCATGAATCAACATGCTAACTAACCCAAAGCATGAGATCAATTCAAATAAAGGTAATATACAATTTCCAATTCAAAATATCATACATGCCAAATATGAGAAATATCACACAGAATGATGTGCTCATTCAACACCAACATCGAGACAAGCTAAAAGCAATAATGGGAAACTCAACAATAATGTGGGAACATTACAATCCAAATCATAAACATAGCATAAGATATCATTACAACAATTAACAAAGAACTCAAACACCCTGATTTAACCATTTCCATCAAAGCAAACTATGCTAAAGCAAGATAAATTCCTTTCTAAACAAGGTTCATTTTCTAACCAAATAAAATCATAATACAATTACATGACGGAGGCTACTTCCCAAACATGGAAGGATCACACTCCATTAATTAAATTACATAAATGATAATATTACAACATTAATAAATCACCTCCAAAGTGCTCTAATAGGCACATGATACAACATGATCACAAAGTAAACAATACACTAGGAACTCTTCCAACTCCCAAGAGATCTTCTTGTAGGACCAATGGGGAAATGTTACCCACCACCCTACCATATTGTCATCATCGAGCGCAATAGATGTCTATGCTACTCTAGGCAAACCCCTGAGCTACGAAGAAGAAGATCATGGCAACACCGCTATCAAGCCATCTCACACAAACATGGGTTTCAACAAGACTCCAAGGTCATTCACACAAGGTTGAACATGGGTTCCACACACACCCAACACAACACCATGGGGATAAAATAACTAGTAGAATTCAAAGCACACCCACACATGAATATACACATATCATGGTCCAATGTATGATTCACGTAGGGTCACTCATGACCCAACCAAGCAATAGAAAGGAAAGAGATTAACACAAGAGCATCAAAACTTTTAAATTCATACACATCCTTCTTTAATACATCATCACTAACATACCATTTCAATGTAGTGGAGAAGATAAGGGAAGCTACTTCAAATCCATAAAACAATTCATTCAATAAGGCATACCAAACATCATTTTCACAAAATGGAAATAGCACGCAAAACAAGGTATGACATCATCACGTTAATAACCATACATACAATCATCAAGATCAAAAATGATGCAAGGGTATTATGGCCTTCTACAAGCAACCCATAGGAAGACTAAGTATCCATTCCTAAGTTCAAAAGTTAACTTTGACAGAAAAAAGTCAAACTTTGACCAAAAGTCAAACTTTAACCAAAAAGTCAAAAAATGGGGAAATGAGGTCAAAATACATAACACTCATAACCATGTAACTAGAAGTAAATGATTCTAACATAAGGCCTATAAAATGTTAACTTTGACCAAAAAGTCAACTATGACCCAAAAGGTTAAAACAAGGAGAAATGAAGTCAAAACATATAACACTCATAACCACATGGCCAAAATCATACAATTCCAAAATAAAGCCTATACAAATGTTAACTTTGACCAAAAGTCAACTTTGATTTAAAAAAGTCAAATGTGACCCAAAAGGTCAAAACATGGAGAAATGAAGTCAAAACACATACACTCATATCCACATGGTCAGAATTATACAATTCCAACATAAGGCCAATACAATGGTCAACTTTGACTGAAAGTCAATGTTGACCAAAAGTTAACTATTATAAAAAAAGGTCAAAACATAAGGAAATAAGGTCAAAACACATAACAACCATCTCCATGTGGCCATAAGTATACAATTGAAATATAAGGCCTATAAAAAGGCCAACTTTGACCAAAAAAGTCAAAGCACGAAAAACGAGGTCAAAACATGCGACACTCATATCCAAAAGGTAGGGAATCCTATTTCTCTCATGAGACTTTTCGTCTCACAAAATAATACCAAAAATTGAAGTTTAAAACATAATTTTTATTTTTCAATAAGAGGGAAAAAAACCATAAAACCCCCAATTTCACCATTTGGAGACCTCCCTCAAGAACACCCAAATTTCTAACTCCCAAAATACTTAAAATTTTAAAAAATCTAAAAGTGCCTTTTTGGTTCTAATATGCACAACATTCTTTTCAACTCAAATAAGTTATTTCCTACTCACAACCCATTCTAGGAAAATTTTGCCATAACTTGGCCTCTTTTCATGCATTTTCAAAATAAAACTTGAATGCAATTCAAAAACAAACTAAATCTAATTCTTATTTGCATCATTGAACTCTATTCATTGCTACAATGAAGAGATCATAAACATCCACCTATTGTAGGCATGGCAAAAGCAAATTTTAAATTAAAAAAAATCAAACCACAAGAAAAATACCCTTTTCCAAGCAAACTTTTAAATAGAAAAATCTCTTCTTGAAAGGCATGAATCCAATCTAAATTTCTTCCTACACTGAAGCAATCCCATGACCATTCTAATGCACTCCCACCCACAAGCAAAATCAAATTGTAGCCACCTCCATGAATTTTTCTTTCAAAGGAAAAGAAGGAGAGAGGGAGAAAAATACAATAAAACACATAAAAAAGAAAATAGAACTCTATTTTCCTTATATGCTCCCATAACCTTTTTTTATTTTCTCATTTCTTTTATTTTCTTTATTTCCCATTCCCAAATATCTATTCCAAAATATATTTGAAATAATAGGAAAGTAACTAATTAAATTAATGCAATTATTTCTACAAGGTAATTGCAATATAATTTAACCGCATTCCATAAAATCCAAGCACTCACATAATTAAATTTAATTTTCTCTATAAAATAATTTTACGTAAGACAAAGGTATATAGATAGATAATTCTAATAAATAGAAATTAATCTATTTCTGAAGTACATAATAATGAAATATAATGTATTTTCCACAATTTTGATATTTCTAACTTATGGAAAATAACTATAATAATTAAATTAGAATGCATTTCACTTAAAAGCATAATTTCTAAAACATAAATAAATAAAATACAAAGTATTTCCTAATGCACACAATAATTACATATAATTGTTATTCCACAATTAAAACTATTAACTCAAATTAGATAATCCATTTTCTTGTTTCTAACTGTTTAAATATTTCAAAAACACAGAAAACACATTTAAAAAAAAAAAGATAATCCATTTTCTTGTTTCTAACCATTTAAATATTTCAAAAACACGGAAAACACATTTTTTTAAATCAATAATGTGAAAAGTTAGAAGAAACACACACAAAGAACTCACACACACTTTACAGGTTTAATCACAAGACAAGGGTCTAGAATCACAACAAATTCATATGAGAGACAAACTGCATAGACACCAAAAACATCCTTTAATTCACAACTAAATAGGATGGGTTTAGCAACCAACCTACCACAAGAAACACAGGGTCAACAACTTGACCACTAGGGCTAGGTAAGGAGAGATGACTAAGCGTCCCATGTCAACTTCTCCACATCCCACTCATTGGTTAAGCACCTGTAAAAATATATACTGCACACTCAAGGAAAATATCAAATCCAACAATGGAGATCATAGTCGAAGCAACATATAATGACCAATGAGGATGCATAATCTAGCAAGACATATATCCATCTTGCAATTACATCATATAATAATCAACTCAATATATCATTTAATCTAACCATAGAAATAATAGGACACAATAAGAGATGCACATGGGTGGGCACTACATCCTCCCCCCCTAGGGATTGACTTACTCCTAGAAGTCATGAAGATAAGGATAGGAGCACCACACCAAAACTAATTCACACCAAACAAGGTAAGCAACATGACAAGTTACAACCATAAGATGGAAAATATCACATGCAATATAGAGCTCCTCACAAGCATATAAAGCATGGTAAACTAAATGCCATAAAATCATAATTATTTTTAGAAACAACATTCTATTGATTGAAACTCAACACAAATAATTTCATGTTCATCAATCATTTTCACACATGCATAGAAGAATTCACACATCGTACGTGTTTATATAGAAAACATCAACTCATATGCAGATACATCAAATACAGATCTTACATCTAAACACATATTTTCATTCATCCACATTACAGTGATAACTTCACAAGGTTCACATAAAGGTTTAAAGGGATGTCATAGTCTCATCATAGAACCAAGTAACCAATAACCAGTGCCAAGTAACCAAGATCTAAGAATCAAGCGAAATGATGGCCTTGAGGCCACGCACCTGGGGGCCTCTCCATACATTTCCACAAGTGACCTACCTCTTGTTTGTATAAGGGGATTAGCATCCAAGAGATAGTTAGCATAAGAACATAACTCACTAAGAAGGTAAGTGGATGATGACTAGCCCATACTAGTCCACACTTACCCCCATCCTCAAAAGTTTCCCACGTCTACTTCCTTATATACACTCGACCAGAGGTCGCTCCATTGATATGGCAAGAAGAACAACACAACACAAGACCAACATTTGAAAACAGAAAGAACCTAGCTTAGCCAACACACATTTTAAAAAATACCAAAAGAAGTTTTCCAAAATCAACAATAAAATAAATAAATGCACACAATTTCAACAATAAAGAAAAGTAACCACATGAGTCACATGAAAAATGAAGATTCAAAGATTTGTGGCTAAGCTACTTACAGACAAAGATAAAATAACATTGCTGGTCATCACAAGCAAGATAAATAAAGTTGCCAATAATAAAAAAAAGATCACAATTCATGAAATTGCACATTACATCACAATGTGACTATCATCAAGTCACCAATAAGGAAGGAGGGAGATCAAGGTCACTACATATGCTATGCAAACACAACCAATGCAATAACATCATGTAGGTAAGTATTATCAATGCGCCTTCATGTACTCCTACGTGGAATCATGCCCTTCTTAAAGGTAACATGTCATCATCACCAACACTATGTTGGAACATCAGTGTGGTGTGGCATCACATTTATTCACCTCATGTCCACCAGGTGTCGACACACATAATCACCATAACAAAGGTAAGAGAAAACCTGTACCAAGTAACATGGCCTCGAGCAACTCACATGTCCATGCCAAACCATAACCAAGATTCCCAAGTTAGATGCCAATAGTACCATCAAGGAAATAGAGCATGATAGGATAGCACTATGAACCTCTCAAAGGTCCATTCACTAAGGAGAAGTAGGGGGTACTCTAGCATAGGAAGGTATGGTTAGTTGGGTTACCCCAAACCAATGTCACAACATGTCGCCATAGCTCCCTAAGTTCTTCTACTCCACTACTTAACTCCACACATGGAAGGTCTCCAACTCCAAGGTTGGACCTTACATGGTATACAAACAAGCAACCACACAAGCATGACTCCACCATACTTGTAGCTATACACTCAACCCCTGGATGGATACCTAGTTTCACAAGCTCATGAGTACACAAAGCATGTACGAGATATTCACAACACATAGCAAGTACTCACATAATAGGTATTCACATCCATGAGGTAACACATAACACACTTTTCCTCTATTGTTCATTACCTAGTGAATAAGAACAACTTTCTTACACAAAACCACATAATATTTACCATAAAGGTTTCAAAAAAAGTCTAACTAACATCAATTCAAATTAATCTTTCTAAGGCATAAATGGATTCTACCATACTTCACATTTAGAGACATTTGCAATACACCCCAACATGTATACTGACATACTAGCTATTGCATACTAGGTCATAACTAATTCCAACACATTATTTCAACTCACAAGATGTTGACTCACAACACATCACACATCATGGAGTTATTGTAAGACATAACATACTACATGTATACCATGAACATTAAACATACCTATCTAACAACAAAGCTCATAAAATAGAGGTATATCATAAAAAGAATTCAATTAAAAGCTTAAGTCCCTAATTTAGTATTTTACCAAATGATGCCAAAAATTTTCCCCATGCAAGGTATGCACAACTTGATAGCAATTTCACACAAGGTCCAAATCATAAACTGCTAATTCCACATTATGGGAGTACTTAACAATTGACTAACAAGCACACCATTCACCCTTGTATCATTTCGAAAACATACATTATTTCATAGCAATACTAAGCATAGGTCTCTTTTACACCTCTTTCTTTCTTAATAGTTTACAAGGCATAAAATTCAATCACATACGTAATGACTTGCACTCATAAAAGTCAAGGTAAGGTTCATTTCAAGCAAGTATTCCTAGCTCACAACCAAAGAAGACAATACAATCCCAAATGATAAAAAAGGTTAAGAATCAAGGAGGTATGCCATTCTTATGACATGATAAACACACACAAAGTACACAAGGCATGATCTAATCAAACAAGCATTAAGACTACATTATTCTTTCAAGGAAACCCAAGCATAAAACACACCATCATCTCATTCACATCCAAAATCATAACCTATATGAAGACACAACACAAGACTAACTATTCCCATGATGCTACTCCCTAATCCCAACCGCAGAGTGCATACAAGGGAACAATACCTCACTCTACAAACTACACAAAGGTGAGACAGGGCCCAGTACAACCTTCATGATCTAGACCAACCTACTCAATAGGAGAATCAACAAGGAGGAACACAACCACCACAAAAACACAAGCAGAAGACTTCAATAATCTTGTGACAAAGCCACCACAATGACAAAACAAGAGGATGGATATTCCTCCAAGATGAAGGTTGGTTGGCATTCCACAACCTCACTTTATCTCAACTACGTGGAGTAGGATGAGGGTCAAACCACCCTCAATCCACTCCATGTCGACCCAATCAAACACGCAATACTTAGAGCTCCCAATGTTGAAACATGGGCTTTGATACCAAATGTCATGCCCACATTTGCCATGTGGTCATGACACGAAAAATCAAAAAAATTCCACTCGACCCTAAAACCCCCTCACGCGCAACATGCATGCTCGATGACACATGCACATAACATGGTTGTATTCACAACACATGTTAGGTGTGTCACACAAAGACAGAAAAGTCACACATGGCATAGGGTGATGCAGACTCCTTTTGCCAACCCTATAGTAATGATAGCTACCAAGGGGGGGTGTCGCAAAAACGTCACTAAGAGGGGTGGTCTCCATCAAGGAACCATCCCTAGGGCTTCCCAAGTGAAGGTGACACACGGTTCTAACATAAGTCGAAACCTAACTTAAGAAATTAAACTATCAAAATTAATAAAACTAAAATGCAGAAAATAAACATGCTAAGGATAGATAAAACTATTTTAACCTTTAAAAACAAACCAAGATAATAGTTAAAGTCTAAAGCCTTTAGAAAAACATCTATCTGTACAAATTTAAAACCAGAAGATTAACAACTAAGTAAATTGATTAATAACTAATGCTCGAGGCAAAATAACAAAAAGACCATACAGACTGTGGGAGGAGACAACTATGAAACCTTGCAAGTGAGGAGCATACAAAGTGAATCCAACACATATAGCATCAAAAAATTACCCATGAATCAACATGCTAACTAACCCAAAGCATGAGATCAATTCAAATAAAGGTAATATACAATTTCTAGTTCAAAATATCATACATGCCAAATATGAGAAATATCACACAGAATGATGTGCTCATTCGACACCAACATCGAGACAGGCTAAAACCAATAATGGGAAACTCAACAATAATGTGGGAACATTACAATCCAAATCATAAACATAGCATAAGATATCATTACAACAATTAACAAAGGACTCCAACATCCTGATTTAACCATTTCCATCAAAGTAAACTATGCTAAAGCAAGATAAATTCCTTTCTAAACAAGGTTCATTTTCTAACCAAATAAAATCATAATACAATTACATGATGGAGGCTACTTCCCAAACATGGAAGGATCACACTCCATTAATTAAATTACATAAATGATAATATTACAACATTAATAAATCAACTCCAAAGTGCTCCAATAGGCATGTGATACAACATGATCAGAAAGTAAACAATACACCAGGAACTCTTCCAACTCCCATGAGATCTTCTTGTAGGACCAATAGGGAAATATTACCCACCACCCTACCATATTGCCATCATCGAGCGCAATAGATGTCTATGCTACTCTAGGCAAACCCCTGAGCTACGAAGAAGAAGATCATGGCAACACCGCTATCAAGCCATCTCACACAAACAAGGGTTTCAGCAAGACTCCAAGGTAATTCACACAAGGTTGAACATGGGTTCCACACACACCCAACACAACACTATGGGGATAAAATAAGTAGTAGAATTCAAAGCACACCCACACATGAATATACACATATCATGGTCCAATGCATGATTCATCTAGGGTCACACATGACCCAACCAAGCAATAGAAAGGAAAGAGATTAACACAAGAGCATCAAAACTTTTAAATTCATACACATCCTTCTTTAATACATCATCACTAACATACCATTTCAATATAGTGGAGAAGAGAAGGGAAGCTACTTCAAATCCATAATACAATTCATTCAATAAGGCATACCAAACATCATTTTCTCAAAATGGAAATAACATGCAAAATAAGGTATGACATCATCACGTTAATAACCATACATACAATCATCAAGATCAAAAATGATGCAAGGGTATTATGGACTTCTACAAGCAACCCATAGGAAGACTAAGTATCCATTCCTAAGTTCAAAAGTTAACTTTGACCGAAAGTCAACTTTGACAAAAAAAGTCAAACTTTGACCAAAAAGTCAAAACATGGGGAAATGAGGTCAAAATACATAACACTCATAACCACGTAACTAGAAGTAAACAATTCTAACATAAGGCCTATAAAATGTCAACTTTGCCCCAAAAGTCAACTATGACCCAAAAGGTCAAAACATGGAGAAATGAAGTCAAAACATATAACACTCATAACCACATAGCCAAAATCATACAATTCCAACATAAAGCCTATATAAACATCAACTTTGACCAAAAGTCAACTTTGATTTACAAAAAAGTCAACTGTGACCCAAAAGGTCAAAACATGGAGAAATGAAGTCGAAACACATACTCATATCCATATGGTTAGAATTATACAATTCCAACATAATGCCAATACAATGGCCAACTTTGATCAAAAGTCAACTTTTACCGAAAGTCAACGTTGACAAAAAAAAGTCGACTATGATAAAAAAAAGGTCAAAACATAGGGAAATAAGGTCAAAACACATAACATCCATCTCCATGTGGCCATAAGTATACAATTCAAATATAAGGCCTATAAAAAGGCCAACTTTGAAAAAAAAAAGTCAAAGCACGAAAAACGAGGTCAAAACATGCGACACTCATATCTAAAAGGTAGGGAATCATATTTCTCTCATGAGACTTTTTGTCTCACAAAATAATACCAAAAATTGAAGTTTAAAACATAATTTTTTTTTCAATAAGAGGGAAAAAAA
This sequence comes from Cunninghamia lanceolata, assembly GCA_027924645.1. Lineage (NCBI taxonomy): Eukaryota > Viridiplantae > Streptophyta > Pinopsida > Cupressales > Cupressaceae > Cunninghamia > Cunninghamia lanceolata. The sequence goes on along the minus strand of BSBN01001356.1, from coordinate 2,113,468 downwards.
CCATAAAACCCCCAATTTCACCATTTGGAGACCTCCTTCAAGGACACCCAAATTTCTAACTCCCAAAATACTTAAAATTTCAAAAATCTAAAAGTGCCCTTTTGGTTCTAATATGCATAACAACATTCTTTTCAACTCAAATAAATTCTTTCCTACTCACAACCCATTCTAGGAAAATTTTGCCATAACTTGGCGTCTTTTCATGCATTTTCAAAATAAAATTTGAATGCAATTCAAAAACAAACTAAATCTAATTCTTATTTGCATCATTGAACTCTATTCATTGCTACAATGAAGAGATCATAAACATCCACCTATTGTGGGCATGGTAAAAGTAAAATTTAAATTAAAAAAAATCAAACCACAAGAAAAATACGTTTTTCCAAGCAAGCTTTCAAAAAGAAAAATCTCTTCTTGAGAGGCATGAATCCAATCTGAATTTCTTCCTACACTGAAGCAATCCCAAGACCATTCCAATGCACTTCCAACCACAAGCAAAATCAAATTGTAGCCACCTCCATGAATTTTTCTTTCAAAGGAAAAGAAGGAGAGAGGGAGAAAAATACAATAAAACACATAAAAAAGAAAATAGAACTCTATTTTCCTTATATGCTCCCATAACCTTTTTTTTTAATTTTTTCATTTCTTTTATTTTCTTTATTTCCCATTCCCAAATATCTATTCCAAAATATATTTGAAATAATAGAAAAGTAACTAATTAAATTAATGCAATTATTTCTACAAGGTAATTGCAATATAATTTAACTGCATTCCATAAAATCCAAGCACTCACATAATTAATTTTAATTTTCTCTATAAAATAATTTTATGTAAGACAAAGGTATAGAGATAGATAATTCTAATAAATAGAAATTAATCTATTTCCCAAGTACATAATAATGAAATATAATGTATTTTTCCACAATTTTGATATTTCTAACTTACAGAAAATAACTATAATAATTAAATTAGAATGCATTTCACTTGAAAGCATAATTTCTAAAACATAAATAAATAAAATACAAAGCATTTCCTAATGCACACAATAATTACATATAATTGTTATTCCACAATTAAAACTATTAACATAAATTAGATAATCCATTTTCTTGTTTCTAACCATTTAAATATTTCAAAAACATGGAAAACACTTTTTTTTAAAAAAAATTAGATAATCCATTTTCTTGTTTCTAACCATTTAAATATTTCAAAGACACAGAAAACACATTTTTTAAATAAATTAAAATATAATGCGAAAAGCTAGAAGAAACACACACAAAGAACTCACACACACTTTATGGGTTTAATCACAAGACAAGGGTCCAGAATCACAATAGATTCATATGAGAGGCAAACTACATAGACACCAAAAACATCCTTTAATTCACAACTGAATAGGATGGGTTAAGAAAGCAACCTACCACAAGAAACACAGGGTCAACAACTTGACCACTAGGGCTAGGTAAGGAGAGATGACTAAGCGTCCCATGTCAACTTCTCCACATCCCACTCATTGGTTAAGCACCTGTAAAAATATATCCTACACAGTCAAGGCAAAACATCAAATCCAATAATGGAGATCATAGTTGAAGCAACATCTAATGACGAATGAGGATGCATAATCTAGTAAGGCATATATCCATCTTGCAATTACATCATATAATAATCAAATCAATATATCGTTTAATCTAACCATAGAAATAATAGGACACAATAAGAGATGCACATGGGTGGGCACTACATGTGGACCCTCCTGAGCTTTTTCATCACATTTCCCCACTAAGGATAACACTAATAACATCATCAAATTTCAAAGTGTTTGAACCAGAGACAGAGTTACAACCATTACCAAGCTATTTTAGTTTTTTGGCAAAGAACATAAAACCAAGAGAGTCCTCACCTCTTCATCAAATTTCATTTTTACACAAGTTAACTAATTGGTAATAGTATTAGACTCAATTAAATGATATGTCACAGATCCACCTTCAATTATTTTTATATTAAACAAACGCTTCATGAGAAATACCTTATTTGAGGCCGAGGGTTATTCATACAATTTAGGCAATACTTTCATCAGTTCACTTGTTGTCATCACTTCTCTTATATTGAATGCCATAGATGGTGCAAGGCATAACCGAATGGTTCCCAGTGCCTTTCTATCTAGAAGATTCCAATCCTCATCAGTCATTGTTGCCAGTTTCTTGGCTATTCCTTCCAACAGCCTCCATAAATCCTTCTGATAGAGATAATCCTCCATCTGCATCTTCCATAATTGATAGTTCTACCCATCAAATTTATCTACCTTCAATTTACCCTCATCTGCCATTGCTCACACTCTACTATGAGACTCCCACTCAACCGTGAGACCTTCCTATAGATGATAATCGAACACAACTTGCTTTGATACCACTTGTTAGGGTTAGCCAATAGAAGATATCAATTAAATGCAAATAAAAATTAAATAGATGAATGAAAATACACATAAATAATAATAGCCTAATTTGTACTCCCCCATTAAATAATTTGGGGGGAGACCTTGCTAATAAATGTGGGGAAAATTTAACCTTCGAGTTTGATTAGCCTCCATATAATAACATATACTTATCTATTATGTATATATGTATATGTGTATGTATATATGTATATTGCTATTATTTAAATATGTATATATAGATAATTTTTGAAGGTTATTTGTCTTTGTGTGTTTTTTTAAATCATGCTCTATTATCTTTCTTTCAAGGTTTGAAAGACTTGGTAGTTTTGTGGGCATGCAAATAACAAAAATGGAACTAACTTGTATGTTTTTAAAATATGTTTATGTATGATACTACTCTTTGGAAGCATCATTCATTTTATGGCTTTACACCATGTGAAAAGTGGGACATGGCTATATATGCAGAATATGTGTATACATATTATGTTATATATCTATGTATGTATATATCTATGAGATTAATGTGAAGTTTTGTGAAATGCATGTATTCACATTAGAAGAATTGTTGCACAAAATGATAGTAACTTGGCTTTGAGATCTCAAAGAATCAGTCAATATCTATACATGTTTAGTACTTTTATTTTTTCATGTGTTGCCAACCACAATAAAGGGAGCATTAGAACAAAAAGAGACTAAATTAATGATCTACTTTACAAATTTTGCACTAGATGGTGTTGTTTTCTTGGTTATTTTAAATTCAAGTGGAAAAGTAAAACAACTTTTAGAATGATATTGCTTTTGGTTGTTCCTATTTTCCCAATTTTCCAATGTGTTTGGTGGAATTTTGCTAGTTGTATTTAAACAAGGCATTTAGTGTGGAATTTACAAAGTACATTTTTGTTTAGATTTCTTGTTGTTCTAATACTCACATTGTCATGGTTGGATGCATTCTTGTCTTGGAGTGTGGGCTTATAGATTTTCTTAGTATGACTTTGATGAGATTGTTAAAAAATTACATTTGGTAGCTTGTAACGCCCCGCAATGAACACCTTTGAGAACAACACATCTATGCTATGCAACGCAGAATAATTTTTTTTAATGTATAAGATAACAAAGTAATGTTTAACAAATCAATACACATCATCAAACTAACAACTTGTCCTCTAAGGTTCCATGGTTGCATTACTTGACAAATCAATTAACATAATTTAACATACATTATTAACTAATCATCAGTAGATCATTCTAAACCTATTGCATTAAATCAATAAACAATTACATCTCCATATCACAACATCAGATAAGTAATTATCAGGATCTAGTTCACAGTTACAATTTCTCTTCACATATGAGTACAACATTACATTGTTACATTATCATCTTCTGAATACATCTAAATACATACATTATGAATCAACTGATACACAAGACTAGTACATGAATATAAATCACTTCCTTCATAACTGGTACAAGATCTGATGCCTGATACACAAGATATATCCTCCTCGCACACTAACAATGGCAAGGGAAAACCAATGGATATAAAAGCTCTTCCACTCGACCATGTGGAACCCTAAGGTCCACCCCCTGAGCTAGGAGTTAACATAAGGTTCCCACTACAACATACAGCTAGGTAGATAGAAGACTATAAGAACAAAGACAACACATGACTCCAACAACACAAGTCAATATCATAAACAACTCAACATCACTTCCAGAGGCAAAACACATCATATGTGGAGAGACCAAACATGGAATGCTAGGCTGCATTAGGGATAAGTGTCATTGCATGGTCCTAGCATGGGTTACCCTGACAGTCTCTAGCTAGATGCCGGCCCCCATCCATGGGTTACCCTAACAGTCTCTCGCTAGGTGCCGACCCCCATCTATGGTTACCTTGACAGTCTCTCACTAGACGCCGGCCCCATAGGGTGACACATGCGGAATCAACATTCCTTTCATGAGGACAAGGAAGTTGATTTTGCCAACCACGACCTTCTCATCTCATTCTTAGCCTGAACAAGCACTATAGGCATGAGTGAGGCATCCAATTATCTTGATTAGTCTAAAAACTACCCAACCCTCTAAATTTATTATTAAGTTATCACTGGATTAACAACTTCCAATGGGTTACCCTGGCAACCACTTTGGGTGCCGGCCCCACATTGAAAGCCACTCCCCTACCTACACCTAGAAACCCTATCCATCAAACATAACAACTATCATCATAACAGCAAATATACATAACAATGCAAGGCATTAATCATCTTGCAAACCAATTTAATCACAAGGACAATTTTTACAATGTATTGCCCATAGCTTCCCTGTGAAGCAAACTATACACAATATTCTCTTGCATTTACCGATGTCTCTCCATTCACAAAATCTAACTCAAAACTCATTACAAGATAAATACAATTAAATGGACAGCAATTCATCCACAAGGGATTTATTACCTCCTCAAGATACATTCACAACTCTGATCATGCTTCATTCACATTACCACTTACCAAACTCTCATACATAACAACATGCAACATACTTTTATAACTTCATTATCTCAAAACACTTATCAACCCAATGGATGAAGTTAAGACATAACCATCCTATGCCTCTGGAACTAACCACTCATGTAGATGTACTAACATAGGGACCATGACAACATATCTAGTTTACTTCCCACAAATCTAGTTTCGTAACCTTATTATATAAACAAAATTGTACTCATCAACAACAACCCATCTTATAAATAATTTATGTTTATTTTAAACACTAATTGACTATATACGATTACAATTAATAATGTCATTTAAATAAATTAACATTATCAAATTCAAACATAACTTGCAACATTTAAATAATTAAATAAGATTAATCGCTAAATCTATATTTAGTTACATTCTAAAAGATATAAACACAATATAAATATACTTCTTCTTATTATAAAAGAATAATTGATTTCCAAGGCATAGACTTTGGTTATCCAGCTTGAGGCCTCCTTAATATTGTCATAGATTTAAATAAAATACGAGGATATAAATATAATTACATATCAAAATGTATAAGTATAAAACTATAATACCTATAATGTAAATTAGGTAAATATCTACTTGTAAATTAAATTCAACTCTTGAGGATAAATTTGAGGGTTCCTATTTATTTTCTAAACATATAAAACCCTAAGTCTCCTAATAACATATTTAACTTAAAAGTAAAAAGAAACAACTTTAATTACTTCTACATAAACATCATTCCTTCTATGGTGAAACAACCAATAACAATTTACTAAAATCTTAATTTCCATCTTAACCTAATGCTTGTAATTCATTATTCCTGACACTACATTTACCCTCAAGTTATAATAATATTAACATTCTTTTAACACAAAATAATCAACACAAGAGGCATCCTTACTATGAGTCATAAAATTCTTAATTAAAACAACAGAAAATAAATGATGCCAATAGTTACTAAATTAAATTTAAATCTTAATCCTAGAAATATTACTCATATGTATTTATTTATTTACCAGCATTTCTACTCAAAAATATAAAGATATTTTTATTTTACGGAAATGGATTTGTTTCTTAATGTACATATTTGGTTGGTTGAATAATAATAATAATAATAATTTACATGGGTCATTGGATAGTAAATATTTTTCATCCAAAGAGAATTAACCAATTATGAAGATCAAAATCTAAATGCAATGTCTATAATCTTAATTTTAATCTCATCTTAACAAAATCACCTCTAAATTTAACTCACCAACATTAAATGTTTAAACACACTAAATCCCATTTAAACTTATTAAACAAATGTTATATATATCAACTAATTTTCTTTATTTAATTATTTTTCAAAACATAGATAATTCAAATGATCTACACAATTACCAACTCATTTCATAACTAATTTTAATCATTAATTCAATTCAAGATACATATTTTATAATTCCATACCCTAATAATTTAACTTACCCAACAATTTTACCGGTAACATTATTTTAAATTACTAAATGATTCATGCATCTATTTACTCACTACTATGGTAAATAATAATCATATTAATAGTTATAATAATAATGATAATAATAAAACATGAATTATTGGATGGTAAATATATTTTCATCCAAAACAAAGGCAATTTGTTACTGTTATTGATGACAGTTATCTATTCAGTAGTGCCTTTAAAATACTTTGATCTACTTTAGTATCAGTAAAATATACATATCATTATAACCCTATGTAAATTTTGACAAATTGTTTAAATCTCTCCTTTCATATAATACACTCACTATAATGCTGTATATACCAAATTTAAATAATATAATAATTTAAATTAGCTAACAAATCTAATTTTTGAGCATTTATATGAGACTAATCAATTTAATTTTAATTGACTAAATTTTAGATTTTAACGTCTACTAAATACATGAAATATAATTTCTTAAGGTATTAATGTGCTTTAACTTCCTGAAATAAAACATAGAAATAGAATACAATCCTCATTACAGCCATTAGAAGTATTGAGAATAAAATTTATGATTTCCCAATAGCTGAGTATTATGTGAATTATCTATCCTAACTATTAATATTCGAAACATATTAGATGTTATTTTAATTTTATAAGATGAACTCCATATTTAACCAGCTTCCTTCAATAATTTGGACTACTTAGAACTATAAACTATCTTCTACAAAACTGGCAGCGGTGAGAATGTATATTATTTAGAATGTAGGGAAGAAAATGTAATATAAAACCTTAGCTATACAGTTTGCACAAAAGGATTTGTTGTACAGGCTTTAGGAACTTAAGCAATTACAACGGGTAGGTGTAAAGTCAATTTCTACTACCTTTCCAGCATCCTCCCTGCGTGTAGCTAAATGGGAGCTTTGGAACTGGTTATGGCCGCCTAACAAAACATAAAGGATAGAGGAGCCTTGTCAGGTATTATTGTTGCATCTACCCTCACAGGTTTTGTAGGTATTATATTATCCATAATATAAAAGAAATACTTAGATCCATGCACAATCATGCACATGCGTGTTTTCCCTGAACACAATAGCCCCACACACATTTTATATTAAAATTCATTAGTGAATTAAGGGATAAATATTTTAGTAACGATTTTCTCTGTGAGAACAAATATATTTAGGCAATAATTATGTGACATAAACATTGTAACAAGCATCTATATGCAAATGGGAAAGTGATTGGGCAAGATTACCTAATCTCTTGAATCCATTACATGACAGGAAATCCATTTTACTCAAGAAATTACTGACAAGGAATGTCAGTGCCAACTATATTTCTAAAGGGAAATTGTGTGGGGCTCTATTAACTAAAATTGCAATAAATCCACTTCCAGCAAAGGCAATGAGGGACCTAATAGAATACTTCCGCATTGATGTTATGGAATTCGTTAGTAAAATGAAATCTCTTTAGTGTTAAGAGGTTGTTATGGAATGCTATTTTGTATATAATGGTCCCATATATGAAAGGTGAAATTTGCGGACATGATAATCCAACCCCCAATCAATGGACAATTTTATTAGGTAAGGAATCAAATCTTATATATCTGATCATATTAGCAAGACTACTAAAAATTGTGCCAACACTACACACAAACTCCATACAGTAGAACATTTGAAAGTTTCATACAACAAGATATCCAGATGCCTGCAGTAGATAGTTATCTGTGTAAAAGAAAATTTGAAGGGCAAAGGTTGATTTTTTAGGTTATCATCAGATCTTAAGTTGATTACCATAGAGTACAAATATCAGATGGGCATATTAAGTTGGAACAACCATATTTATCAGTCAGAGAGGGCAAGTTCATTCCAGGGAAGAAAGCAATTACTCTAAAGGGTATCAAATTTAGGGGTAACCGATTCAATATTCAAAGAGCTTTGAGATAATAATAAGTGCAATGTAAATTAGAATAAGAAACAAAATGTCCAACATGGGAAAGGCAGTTATGAGATTGTAGGATACACACAATAAACTCAACGATTACAGGAGACTCAAACACAACAATCAACTGGAAGACAATCAAGGCATGAACACAACATTTAGTTTCAAAATTTAGAGATAAAAATCTAAAAGAAAGTGGAACCTAGATTGAATGCTTGGCTGCCTTGAAGATTTGGTGCCAGAATCACTCCCTCGGTTCTTCCAAAGTTGCCTCCTCCCAAAACTGATCGCCCTCCATTCTCCCCCTTCCTTTTTAAAAAGAGATCCCTAAATTCTCTAGAACCTTCTTTCTCCACCTTTTTAGGAACCGGATACATGATCCAAAGCGACAACCCTAACTTCTCTTCCCTTAATAATATTATTATTTTATTAATTTAATATTAACTATATATTTCTTTTAACACTGTTTATAACTGTTTATATTTATTTATTTATGCATTTTGTTTTCATTTTAAATTTTATTCATTTGCAAATTGTAATTTATTATTTTATTTATTCATTTATCAAATTTATTTATTTTCATATTAATTTTACTAATTATAAACAATTACATTGTTTATAATTAGTAAATGACACATTATTTCCCTTTAAAAGTTTTTATTTAACTCTAGCTTGAGATTATCTTTGTTTTAATGAAACACTAACTCAAGCTATAATCAAACATTTTTAATTGGATAAACTGACTTACAGAATGATATTTGACCTCAATGCAAGACCACAAGACATGACAACAAAAATGACAACAAACAGTCTAATTACGGTGATGACTAGACAAGATACAGAATACTCATCCTCTTAGAGGATCTTGCATGAGTAGGGAACCTTATGCTAACTCCGATCAATGATTCCATTAGCTAGGGCACGCTCAGACCTGCTAGTTCAAGTGGAGTCGATGCTCGGTACCTACATCTTGCAGCAAACAACATAGTCAAACATGAAAATATATATATCATCATATAGTGAATGGAAATTGCAGTGTGGCAGGGTACTCAAACATGAGTAATGCGACACTATTCCATTCACATAAGCACATCAACAAGTCACTACGTTATGCATAACAACTATCTACTAAACAATCAAGATGGGACAATCAGTTACATATGATCGTATACAAGCAGTCATCAATGGTAACATCATAACCATGATCAAATAACATATTGAACTCAAAATTAAATTAATCTATAACATCTGATATGTCTATCAAACTGTGAAAACATAAAGTACCAGTAATCAAACATCATCATAATATAGATCTATAATTAGCTAGCATATTAATAGAGAGTCCATCATCCAATAGAGTGTCATAGTGTTTAATCCTACTGGGATGACTATCAGTTCGATAGAAGACAAGGTGAGGGGCACTACATAGCTAGGTAAGAAAATGAGGGTTCTGGTCTTTGCTAAGGTCTAATTATGTGAGAGATGGGTGTAAATATTAAAACTCTTGTATGTTTGGTCCTTTACAAATATAGTGGCCACTGAAGTGAGTTTGTTGATAGCAATTTGTTTTTGAAGTTGGTACATGTATTAATAGATATCAATTCTAAATGAGAGAAAAAGAAGAAATATTATAAACAACACAACAAAACATCTTTACACACTTAATTCACACATTTGAATTACTAAACAATATTTATAAACAACAAATATTAAACATCAGATTACAAAAAAACACATTATTACATGGAGATACCAATAAAACATATTTATAACTTTACAAATGTTCAAGTGGTCAATAGTTTTGATTTTTATTTTTAAAAAGTTCTACTTACTATAGGCTTGAAGAATAAAAGATACATACTTGTAGATCAATTCCTCCAATATCTATCAACTAAAAATTCATATTTAGTTAGTTAAGTCTAAGTTATTCCATTTTAACTTAATTTTTAAACCACTAATAGTCATAATGGTGTATTGTAATTCCTTTCGATGAAAAATAAGGGTTTGTTTTGATAGGCTATGTCGTCAAAAATTGATTTGTGGTCCATAATAAAAAATCTAGCTGGTCCATATTGAGACTAATGAGAGCACATTCAACATTGTGAAATGTGATGCACTTAAGAGGTATAGCATTTGTGATTTTATAGTAGATACCTATGTTCACATCATAACGCATGTGACATGTCTAATATGCAAATGTTTAATGGTGAATTGTTCAAATTATTGCATGTAACTATAGGTATGTCATATGCTAGTGTACAAGGAAAGTTGCAAGTTTTAAATGAATTCTATAGTAGACATACCCCTCAATAGTGATATCTAGGTTGAAGAGCATTGGTCAAGGCAAATTTACTAATAAAAAATATTTTAAAGAAAGGCAAAGAGTGTTGTTTAAGAATATCTTAAAATTCCATAGACCTTACTTCATAGTTTTATTAGTTACAAATTAGGATTTTTCGTTAAGTTTGTTTTCCAAATTTCTATGCTCTAACCTGATGGTGTCAAGGATTGCATTTTTAATAAAATAAACCTAAATGTGGATCTTGCTATTCTGTATTGTCTATATCATGGAAATGGTGCTTGATTCAAAACTAATTTTCCTAGGCCACAAACATAAATAGACGCAAAAAAAACAATCACATAGAGCTAGACAACATGTGTTCAAACAAAAACTAGAGATAATGAATATAATTGTTTCATATCATATGAATTGTCCTGATCATGTTTTGTCAATAATTTGTGCTTGTGAATGTGAATACTTGAAGTGCACTTTCAACTTAACTTGCTTTGGTTTCTTGGCTCTATTTATTTTGCATGGATCTTGTGCATTGGTAGAAGCTGGTTCTTGTTTTCTTATTGTGAATAAGCTTAGAATTGTCACTATCCTTGTGTTTGACATTGAGAAAACCCTAATGCTCAAATAGTGGGTTAAGAGTAGAATTTGACTATAGTTAAAATTTCCAAAAGTAGAGAGAACACTATCAAATCCTCACTATGAAAGGGCCCAAGCTTGCTAGATTGAGCCTATCTATGAGTAGTGAATGTTTAAATTTTTAGCAATATTTTTGAAGACATACTTTATAAACTTGCAAGCTAGTGCTTCAAATAAATTAGAGCTCTAGATCTTATGAACAAGCATATAAAGATCATTAGTTTTTTTAGGTGATGCAGTCATGATGAGGGAGTCTTATCAAACAACCCAAACATGCAGCCACAACAAATAAATTATTATAGAACAAAAAAAATTCAAAGTCTTTATGCATATGAAAATTAAATTTGCTCAAGAGTACAATACAATTCAAATCCAATAAAATCTTCTTTTATTTACAATTCTTCTTCAAAATACTCGCAATCAACTTGTCCCAATTTTAGATCCATCTATCACCCCAGATCCCCCTGGATAAAACACCTCAATTGTCTTTTATATCTCACGGATTGAGAAGTTGAACCGATCCAAATATTAACAGTTACCAAACTAAAATTGGTAGGTCAAACTATGACTTCATTATAATGGTTTAACAGATCTTAAACAGTTAGCATAAGAGCACAACTTTAAATCCATGTGCCTTGAATGAAGTTGTGCTAGTGCACAAGAAGACTTCCTCAATGATGAGTTAGTACAAGAGTGCAACTTCAGACTCTTACACCTTGAATGAAGCTACACAATTGCGTATGAAGGCTTCCTCATGTACCCAGGAACTTCCTTTGAATGTTTTTTCTTTGGAAAAATTTCACTCCATCAAACCTTTAAAATTCTATTTTAGAAAATTGACATCTTTGAGAACTTTAGAACCTGAGTCATTTTATTCTTTGTCAATTTGGCAATTCGGAGAACTTATGAACTCCTGAACTCATCTTCATATGCCTTTTTGGCAAATTGGTGAATCAACAAACTTTCAAACCTATGAAATTTTGCTTTACAAAGCCTTTTTCAGTAAACGGGTGATTCAGAAAACTTTGTAACTGTCAAACTCATTTCTTAGCAACTTGTTTGGTTTGCAAACTTGAAAGTTTGTTGAAATAATGTTCTTTTGGCCAATCAACACTTTAGCGAACCTCTAAACTTCTTCTTTGGTACTTTGTTTGGTTCATGAACTTAAAATTTTATCAAAACAATTCTCTTTCGGCAAATCAACACTTTTGTGAACCTTCGAACTCTTTTGGCAGATCTATAGGTTTGTGAACTAGGAAGTTTGCCAAAACTCTTCATAAGGAATTCATTAATGTTTTCAAACTATTTTTAGTGCAAGGATAGGTTTGTGAAATTAAAAAGTTTTCGAAAGGAAAATCTTTGGATGACTCTTTCAACATAAAGTGCGGTTCGCAAACTAGTATTTTTGGTGAAAAACTAGGTTCGTGAACTGTGGATTTTATCAAAACACTCTAAACCTCATCAAACCTCTTCAAAACTTCACCATGTTGGAATCATAGATACCCATTTAGCTCTTCTTCAAGGTGGTGTTCTTAACTTGATCAAATTGAACTTGAAAATTTCTCCTAAATCAAACTAACAAAAGCCAACACAAAGGAAACAAAATACAACAAAAATGGAACTAGAACTTGAATATTTTTGGGTGATACATGATTGCTCATGGAGCCAGATGCTCCTACATCAAACATGTCTAGAAAATGAAATTTTCCATTAGTTGGAAACTTATGGGCATTTGAAGGTTCTTGGGATGGTGATCCCATGCTTGTTCTTTATCCAAAATTCTTCTTTATCCAGGTTATCTCTTCTCTTCTCCTCAGACTAAATTTCTCTGCCTTCCCTTCTTTTCTTTCCTTCTCCTCTTTTTCCTTCTAGTTCTGTACCATCAACATGTATACTACCACAACTTGTTCCTCCTTCAAAATATGGTCCATGTCTTCCTAGAAATTTTTTTGAGGTACCAATATATGGCTTTTTCTGTTTCCTCTCTAAATCCCCACTTCCCTAGTGATTACTTGGTTTTCTCATACCTTTCACCAATTCTTTATTCCGGTATTTCACAAAATTAGTACCATTCATTTTATTCACAGTTGCATTCCCTTTCTCAAGAACTTCTTTTGGACTACTCCCAACCTCCTCAATCAATTTTATCACCTATTTGTCTAAATAAAAACAAACTTTAGGACTACTATCCTTTACATGTTGTTCCCTTTCTTTTAATAAACTCAAAACATATTTTTTTCCTATCCTTCCTATTAGTATTCAAATTTCTTCTACCATCATAGATAGCCTCTCTATCAAAGTACCAAGGACTTCCCAATAAGACATGACATGCACTCATGTGTTAGACTTAGGGCACACAATTGAGAGGGGGGGTGAATTAGTTGTACAAAAACTTTCTTTAATTTCCACACTTAAATCTTCTTGGTGATTAGCAGTATATTAAACATGAAACACAATGCATTCAAATCAAAAATAAAAACTCATCAACACATAAGACACCAAGATTTTGACATGGAAAACCCGGTTAAAGGAAAAACCACGGGGTGATTAACCCAAGAATGTATTCTTTGTTAGAAGAATAGAAATATCAAAATGGCACATGCCAATTAGGACTCACTACCTACAAGAGACACACTATCTACAAAGAAATAAGTATTACATACATGAACTAGAGAATAGCATCTTCACTATGCTTGAATTAGTTCAATTAAGCTCAATACACCTGCTCTGCCCTTCGATCTGCTTTTCTCTACCACACTCTCATCTCCACAAGACACACTTTGAAATGACTTCTTAAACCCTTGTTTATACACGACATCGACTTAGGAACAATCATCTAAGTTGTCAAACACCTACAAGAACATCCACAAGACATGTAATACATCTGGTCAGCCAGTCTTAGGAAGAACACCAACATCCGGTGGTTATTCTTCAAATATGACTTTAACTTCAATGCAGACCACCAACATGAACTAGAACCGATCCACAGATCACCACAAGCTTTCCTGAATCACCAACAACATCTACACTTCATCTGCTTACTAGAATCCTCTCCTTCATCCGGAACCTCAAGAACATAGCCTGTCATCACTGTCACAAAGGAATAGGTTCTTCTAGACCTTCAAGCCACAAACCAATCTACTTGATACTTCACAAGGATGTCCCCAACACTTCCTCCAATCCGCAGAATGGAATAATGCATTACCGGACCTCATCGGACCTATCTGTGTCACTCTGCCACCTCTGGACACCTGCCGGAGCTGGTTCTATTTGAGCAACCATAACTTATTCAAATCTTCATGCGGACTTCTAAAAACTTGACTGGAGAATCTCAAGACTTATATCTACAAACCCTTTAAACTGTATCCTTTTATCCTCAACCTATATTGGACTTTTACCTTGTCATCACTGTTCTTCATTATTCCTGATTGAGACTAATTTTCTCAATATCCTTAGCACACAGCTCATCCAATCCTTCTCATTAATGCAACATGAGTATGTTGACATCAATGACAACACTGGTTAGACCCATACTTGCAACAATCTCCCCCTTTGTCATTGATGGAAACATATGATGTGAAAAACCATCAAGACAAGAACTTCTCCTTACTGTCACAACTCCCCCTATCAACAACAACTATTCACATGTCTTCTCTTCCTTTACTGCTCCCCCTTTGATCATCAACTGCTTATTTTTCACATGTCTTCTCTCTCCCTTTGACATCAATGGCAAAGGGCTCATACTTGCAACTCCAATACTTTAGAATCATACCTGTTGCTCCCCCTGAGTAGCAGCTCCCCATTATCAATCCGGATCACAAGATATGACTATGATATCGACCAGACTGATGCACATCAGTGCATCCTAGTTCATCACCAGAGGGGTAATAACCCCTAACTTCTCCCTGAGATACTCAAAAGAGTCCTTAGGTAGAGGTTTAGTAAAGATATCTGCAATCTGATCCTTGGAGGGCACAAACTCCAATCTGACTTCATTCTTGTTCTCTTGCTCTCTCAGAAAGTGAAACTTGATAGATATATGCTTAGTCTTAGAATGCAACATTGGATTCTTAGAAATATTTATTGCACTTGAATTATCACAGAAGATTGTGTTAGGCTCCTCATACTCTACTTTAATATCTCTTAGCATCTGCTTCATCCACAAAACTTGAGTGCAACTACCTACTGCTGCAATGTATTTTGCTTCAGTTGTAGACAGGGATATTGCCTCTTGTTTCTTGCTTAGCCAAGAAACCAATCTCTTTCCCAAAAAGAATGCTCCACCACTGGTACTCTTCCTGTCATCCACATCTCCTACCCAATCAACATCTGTATATGCATGAAGAGAGAAATCATGATTTCTAGGATACAACAAACCATACTCAACCATCCCTTTTAGCTATCTAAAGATCTTCTTGATTGCCATGACATGGGATTCTCTAGGATCGGCTTGGAATCTAGCAACAAGACCAACAACTTGCATAATATCTGGTCTAGTTTGAGTGAGATACAACAATACTCCAATCATTGATCTATACTTTGTCTGGTCTACCTTAGGAGAGTCATCATCTTTGCTCAACTTACATCTAATTACCCTGGGAGTATTCATTGGCTTTAAATCTTCCATTCCAAATTTCCTCAATAATTCTTTCACATATTTGGTCTGAGAAATAAAGATTCGTTTCTTTGTTTGAGTAATTTGTAGACCCAAGAAGAAATTCATTTCACCAAGCATTGACATCTCAAACTCACTTTTCATTTGATTTGCAAAAGTTTTACACATACTATCTCTTCCTCCAAAGATGATATCATCAACAAATACTTCAACAATTAAGATGTTTTCATGATCAATTTTGAAATATAAGTTACTATCAGCAGTACCTTTGTTGAAACCAATCTTCAAAAGATGTTTGTCCAATCTTTCATACCATGCTCTTGGGGCTTGCTTTAGTCCATACAGTGCCTTCTTCAACTTGCAGACCATATCACCATGCTCAGATAATTGAAATCCATCTGGTTGTTCAATGTACACTGCTTCTTCTAAGTCACCATTCAAGAAAGTAGACTTGACATCCATCTAATACACCTTGAAATCCTTGAAGGTAGAAAATGCAAGAAATAATCTGACTACTTCAATTCTTGCCACCAGAGCAAAGTTTCTTCAAAATCAATTCCTTCTATTATGGAGTAGCCTTTGCAGACCAATCTAGCTTTATTTCTAATTACTTCACCAACTTCATTTAGTTTGTTCCGGAAGACCCATTTGGTTCCAATCACATTCTTGTTTCTAGGTTTGGGGACAAGATCCCAAGTGTGATTTTTCTCAATTTGCATCAACTCTTCCTCCATTGCTTTGGTCCAATTTTCATCATTGCAGGCTTCATTTATTGTCTTAGGTTCAATCTTTGAAATCAGACAATATTCATCTGAATTTTGAGCAATTTTCCTTCTAGTTTCTACACCTTTGCTCTTGTCACCTATGATCTGATCTTTAGAGTGGTTCAGTCTTATATACCTTGGAACTTTGGGAGCTTCTTGCACTTCTAGTTCTTGAACAGGCTCATTCATACCTATCTCTTCTTCCTGATTTACCAGATCAGTTTGAATCTAATTTTCAGAAGAGGTTTGAACTCCTTGAACCAAAACACCATTTTGATCATCTTCATCATATTCATAGGACCTTGAGGGTTTCTCTATTCCCTCATCAACCTTCACATTTGTACTTTCTATCATTTGTCTTAGTCTCTTGTTATAACACCGGTATGCTTTGCTTTGAGTAGAGTAACCCAAGAATATTCCTTCATCACTTCTAGCATCAAACTTGCCTAGATCTTCATCTCTTTTGATGTAACATTTGCTACCAAAGACTCTGAAATATCTTACAGTGGGAGTAATGCCAAACCAGAGTTCATAAGGGGTCTTACTGATATTGCTTTTGATTTGAACCCGATTGAGAGTATAGACTGTAGTGCTGACAGCTTCTCTCCAATAGATCTGAGGAACATTTGCTTCCATCATCATGGTCCTAGATGCTTCCTGGATGGTCCGGTTCTTTCTCTCCACTACTCCATTTTGTTTTGGAGTCCTAGGAGCAGATAGTTGTCTCTTAATTCCATGTTTCTCATAGAACTCTATTAACTCACTGGATGTGAATTCTCCACCTCTATCAGACCTCAGACATTTCAACTTTAATCTTGTTTCATTCTCTACGATAGCTTTGAATATTTTGAATTTCTCAAGAGCTTCTGATTTCTCCTTTAGAAAGGTTACCCACATCATTTGAGAATAGTCATCATTTAGCAGCATGAAGTATCTATCTCCTTGAATACTCCTAGTTCTTGCCGGACCACAAAGATTAGTGTGAACTAAGTCCAATAATCCGGTAGAGGACAGTTCCTTTCTTTTGAATGAGACTCTTCTCATCTTGCCCAACTGACATTCCTTGCACAAGCTATTAGTAGGTTTTACCAATTTTGGAAGATCTCTTACAGCCTGAGTATTGCTTATTTTGATGATATTATCAAAATTCACATGACACATCCTTCTATGCCATAACCAACTCTGTTCAACTTGAACAAATAAGCAACTTTTACCATTACCAACCAAATGGAAGATATTACCTTTAGTTTGGGTATCAAATGCAATCTCTATTTCGAAACTTTCAAAGATTTTGCATTTTCCATCCTTGAATCAGAGATCATAGCCTTTGTCTACCAACTATCCAACACTGAGAAGATTGTGCTTCAAACCTTCAACATACAGTACATTACCAATTTTGTTTCTTCCATCAAAAGAAATAGTTCCTCTTCCTCTGATTCTAATAGTAGAATTGTCACCAAACTTTACCACTCCTCCTTCATACCTTTCCAAATCTACAAACTTATTTTTGTCACCTATCATATGGTGAGAGCAACCACTGTCAATGACCCAATCATCCTTCTCTTCAATTTGGGCAGCCAGAGCTCTTTCCATAGTCTTAAGATTGACAGATACAGAGGACATTGGATCTTCTTCCTTGATGGCAATGAACACCCATTCATTTCTGGATTTGTTTCCTATCTCTGATTCATCATCTGTTACTCCTTCATTATCATCATCTTCATGTACATAGTAACAGTTCTTTTGGAACCTCAGCTTGTTAAGACTTTGCCTTGAAAATCTTTCCAGACACCTTGAGGTAAAATGACTAATCTTATTGCAGTTAAAACACTTAAAAGGTAATTTTCCTTCATACTTACCAGATCCTCTTGGCAGCCTCTTTGCAATAAGGGCTTCAAGTTGAGCAGTTTCTACTTCTTCTTCTTCCAAATCTTTTCATGCTTTTTCATACCAAGACAATTTATTTGAAGAATTCTCTCCCAGATCAAACCTTTGTTTACCTTTAACAAAGGCACTAGCTTTGAATGCAGATTCAGTCTTGGGGGGGTCGTCTCCAAACTCTGTCATTTCAAATGCAGCCAATTTCCTAGCCAATTGATCTCTTGTGGCAGTTGTATGAGCTCTGAATTCTTCAATGGTAGTAGCCTTGATTTTGTAAGAAGCAGGGAGGGCTTTGAGAATTTTACCAACAATCTCATTTTCATCCAAGACACCACCAACATTTCTAATTCCACAAACCAGCTCATTCACTTTTGGCATAAAAGTGGTAATATTTTCATCATCTCTCATCTTCAGTTTTTCAAATTTCCCTTTTAGACTCTGTAACCTTGCACATTTAACATACTGGTCTCCTTCATGCAAAAGTTCCAGTTTATTCCAAATCTCAAAGGCAGTTGGAAGGTCAATAACATTTGAGAGTTCTGAGTCAGATAATGTGCTTAAAAGAGCCTCTTTGGTCCGCATATTATTTTTAGCATCTGTGATTTCATTTAGGGTTGTCAGACCGCCCCATGGAGGTACATATGCTTTTGTAACCATGGACCAGTATGCAAATCCCATACACTACAAGTGACATTTCATGCGACCTTTCCAAAGAGCAAAGTTGGTTCCATCAAACTTCGGACTATCCTTCTTGTAAGACGACATCCTGGATCTCCTCAAGCAGTTAAACTCCTTTTAGAGGAACTTGGCTCTGATACCAATAGTTAGACTTAGGGCACACAACTGAGAGGAGGGGTGAATCAGTTGTGTAAAAACTTTCTCTAATTTCCACACTTAAATCTTCTTGGTGATTAGTAATATATTAAACATGAAACATAATGCATTCAAATCAAAAATAGAAACTCATCAACACATAAGACACCAAGATTTTGATGTGGAAAAGCTGGTTAAGGGAAAAACCACGAGGTGATTAACCCAAGAATGTATTCTCTATTAGAAGAATAGAAAGATCAAAATGGTACATGCCAATTAGGGCTCACTGCTTGAGCACACTACTCACAAGAGGCTCACTGCCTACAAGAGACACACTATCTACAAAGAAATAAGTATTACATACATGAACTAGAGAATAGCATCTTCACTATGCTTGAATCAGTTCAATTAAGCTCAATACACCTGCTCTGCCCTTCGCTCTGCTTTTCTCTACCACACTCTCATCTCCACAAGACACACTTTGAAATGACTTCTCAAACCCTTTTTTATACATGACATCAACTTAGGAACAATCATCTAAGTTGGCAAACACCTACAAGAACATCTGCAAGATGTGTAATACATCCGGTCGGCCAGTCTTAGGAAGAACACCAACATCTGGTGGTTATTCTTCAAATACGACTTTAACTTCAATGCAGACCACCAACATGAACTGGAACTGATCCACATATCACTACAATCTTTCATGAATCACCAACAACATCCACACTTCAACTGCTTACTGGAATCCTTCTCTCCTTCATCCGAAACCTCAAGAACACAGTCTGTCATCACTGTCACAAATGAATAGGTTCTTCTGGACCTTCAAGCCACAAACCAATCTACTTGACACTTCACAAGGATGTCCCCAACACTTCCTCCAATCTGCAGAATGGGATAATGCATTACCAGACCTCACCAGACCTATCTATGTCACTTTGTCACCTCTGGGCACCTGCCGGAGCCGGTTCTATTTGAGCAACCATAACTTCTTCAAATCTTCATATGGACTTCTAAAAACTTGATTGGAGCATCTCAAGACTTATATCTACAAACCCTTTAAACTACATCCTCTTATCCTCAACCTATCTTAGACTTTTACCTTGTTGTCATCACTGTTCTTCACTGTTCCTGATTGAGACTAATTTTCTCAATATCCTTAGCACACAGCTCATCCAATCCTTCTCATTAATGCAACATGAGTATGTTGACATCAATGACAACACCAGTTAGACCCATACTTGCAACATCATGGACATAACATCACATAGAACCTCATCTTTATAATACCTAATCTGAAAACTAACCATACACTATTTGTTCACCACCAATTCATAGTCTTTTTGCAACCAAGTCACTTTATATAGACTAGGATTCTTACTCTTTTTTAAGCCTATCTTTTCTACCATTTCTTTAGAAACTAGGTTATCAGTAATACCACTATCTACAATCATTTTATTGCACTTGCCTCTATATTTGCATACAATTCAGAAAAGATTCCTTCTCTGAGATACTTAATCATCCTCCTTGCCTAATTTCACTAAAACTCTCTTGAACATAAGAGATTCTCCTTCCTTTGGTTCCTCTGCTTGTTTTAGTGATGTAACTCTTTCTTCATCCTCTTGTGCCATGTGATTCTTTGCTACAGTTCACTTACTATTTTCCTAATCTAATTATGGAAATTGAAAGGATCTATGTCCAACCTCTCCACACTAATTTTTTTTTCCAAGGAACCCCTTGCTATTGCCACCATGTCCTCATGTAGAGTATTCTCTTCCTCTTGTTCCCTAACTAGATTACTTATCCCATTTTGAGCTTGCTTCTTCCTCATATGTTTTCTTTCCTTTACTCTTGCTTTCATTTCCTCTCTCAGCTGAGAATTTTTGTCTTCCTCTTTCATTATTTTGATGCCTTCTTTCTATCTTTTCTTCTACCTTTAAAGCATATTGGTACGCCTCTTCACCTGTAGAAATCTTTAGCATACTCATCTCATCTTATATATTAAATCTCAACCCATTTATATATTTGGCTACTTTCTCCCTATCCATTTGATGATGTCCAGATCTAATTACCATTTTATAAAATTCTTCTGTATAATCTTTTACATTCATATCATTCTACTTCAAATTTTGAAGTTTTCTAAACAACTCCAATGCATAGTCTCTAGGAATAAATTTTTCTTTCAACCTAGTAACCATTTGATTCCACTGGGTTATTCTCATGTCTCCATTTACTACTATTTTCCTCTATAACTCTCTCCACCAAAGGGCAACATGTCCCTCTAGTTTTGTCTATGCTAATCTCACCTATTGTGGGTCACAAATGTTTTCAAATTCAAAATATTCCTCTAATTCACCAATTCAATCTATTAATTCTTCATGGTTAATGTTCCATAAAAAGTTAAAAATTCCATTTTATTACCTCCTCCAATTCTAACAAGTGCTCTCAGGAATCATTCTTCTCTAGCATCTTCTAGCTATTTGATGCAAAGGTGTTAGGTCTCTAGAGGTAATTTAACAAGGACAAAAGGTTTGAAGCAATAGTGGGCTTCAACCAATAAGACTCACTAGTCTTCCTCTTGTCCTAAACTCCACCAAAGGGCACAAATTTGGATTCCAACTTCTTAGATGAAATATTACACCTTCTAGGGTCTCAACACACCCCAAACAACAAGATTCAAAGGGTCTCATACACCATTTTGACTGGTTCATTGACAACTCCCCTTTGCTAGGCCTAATCCTAGTAGCCCTGTTCAGCGACTAATCTGCACTTTTCTCTAATCTTTCCCAAAGTACTTCTAAAACTAATGACTGATCTGAATACCCTTTACCAAGTTCTACAACATACCCAAGATTCATATGCTTTTATTTTAGACCAAACTGACTGTCCTGACACCCTGCAGCCTACCTACAAGGCCTAGTTTGCCCACCTTTCAAAGGAACCCTATTAGATACTTGTCATACTCACTCCAAACCTTGAAACAGTCTTAGAAGAGGTTCCAAAATAGAGGATTTTCAAGGTTTTAGACAATGATTTGTTCATTCAAATGTTTAAATACTAAATCCCCATTTCTAGGACCCAAAACCTAGGGTTTGCTAGATCTCCCACTTCCAATCATTTCCAGACCTCATTCAAAGGTCTAACACCATATCCTTGACCATATTAAACAATATCAATCATAAAAACATCACCTTATTAAGGCAGATCTTTGGCTGTGATAACTGTGCCATCACACCAATGCTCTTCCACATGTGCAAACTTGCATCTTAACAGTGATCACCTCCCAATCTACACTCCTCCTACCTTTTCAAAGTTAGAAATCATATTGTACACATTATTAAGGACCTATTCCATGAGAATTAGGATCATACATTCATGGAAAGGTCCAAAAATGCATTGCCACCTCTCAAAACACACAAGACAGTATGTTGTTCTTTCCAACAGTCAATATGAACAGAAATAAAATTGGCCTAGAAACCTTCTCAGAGCATGAAATAAGGTCTAATACTTGTTCAATGAAGATTTAAAGCATTTACCATGCCACCACAGATCAAAAGAACCTCAAAATTGAAAAGGAAAAACAAGAACTAGATGAGAATCTATGTTTATTGTTGTCAGACCGTACAACCCAGGCTTCCAATTGACTCCTCTGTCCCATCTCATGCCTTAGAAAGGCTTACATAACCTCTTCCCCAACTTCCACAACCAATTCCCATCAGTTGGAGTTGGTTCAACCACCAAAAATAGTTCAAAATGATTTTCCCGCCTAAAAGCTTATTACAAAAATTTGAATTTTAAACTTTGTTTTAATGGACTTTTATTCTACCAAATCATCATGTTTGATCTTCTTAGGATCATTATACCTCATTCCAAGTCTTAGACACCTATTTTTTACTCTAGAGGCACTATTAGCCCAACTTACATCATTTTTGGTCCTAGGGTCCTTACCAGGACCCTCAGGACATTTGATCATTACATCATTTTGCCCATTATAACATGTCATAATTGGTTTTAGGATGTTCCAATTTACTTGCTTTGCTCCATGGGCTCCTTCCATGGTCAATGGTGTCTTCCTGCTCCAAGGTATTCTTTTAGGTGCTCCTGCACCATACTCCCCAGCATGAAGAAAACCCTTGTCCCAAAAGTTTTGTGGACTGCTCCAAACATCCTACAATCTTCTTGAAGAGTCCCTCTGATTTGTGACA
Organism: Cunninghamia lanceolata; assembly: GCA_027924645.1. Classification (NCBI taxonomy): domain Eukaryota; kingdom Viridiplantae; phylum Streptophyta; class Pinopsida; order Cupressales; family Cupressaceae; genus Cunninghamia; species Cunninghamia lanceolata. Next base: position 2,089,908 of record BSBN01001356.1, on the reverse strand, counting down.
GGGTTCTGACTTATTCCTCTCTATAATATCTATTTTTTGCCTTCCTTTTCCTACCTCCTTATAGGGAAATCAATGTCCCCAATCTTGACATAACTTTAGTCCCAAACTTGTTGTTCTTTAGGACTGTCATACACCTTTTGCTACAACTGTTCTTGTTGTTTCCAATCATCCTTAACCTGCACATTCAATTGCAATTTCTCTCCAAAATAGACAATAGCATGTTCCTTCTTGTCTTCACGAGGTAAAGGTATTAGTTTAAACTTGTTACCATCTTTGTGCACCAAATGACTATTCGTATAACCATCATGAACTGTCCTTCTCGAATGCTTCCATGGTCTACCCAAAACTATATGCCCACATGTCATTGAAATAACATCACACAAAACAAAATCATGATATGGACCAATTGAAAATTCAACATATGCCCTCTAATTAACCCTTACTTGCTACTCTTGACTTACCCAAGTGGCATTGTAAGGACTAGGATGATCAAATGTCTTCAATCTCAATTTGTGTACCATATCCCAGGAGACTAAATTATCATGTGAACCTAAATCTATAATCAACTTGTACATTTTTCCATGGCTTAAACAATAGTTTTAAAAATGGATACCTGTGGTGCTTACTACACTTTGCCTTTTTCCACCATGAGAAGTTCTCCATCTGTTTCTAGATAGGCTGCTACTAGTTCTTGGTCTTCTTTCTTTTCCTCTTCTTGTGCCAAATGAACTCGTCTCTCCTTGCTCTTATCAACATCATCCCTCTTAGGACATTTGAAAGATGTGTATCCCACTTCATTGCAATGATAACATCTGCCTGTGAATACTCCTCTACCTGATCCAAACCTACCTCCACCTCTATATCCACCTCACTGATCTATAGAAAGCTCTTTGCCTTTCTCATTGCTGCTCTGCCCTTCATTAGTAGGTCTGCCCCTACCTCTATATCCTCTACCACTATCTCCTTGTCTTTCTTTCTTCCTTTTCACCTTCTCTTTAGCCCTTATCGATAATTGAAAACATTCTCCAAGTGATTTTGGTATGGTTAAACCAATTTCATCTTACAAGTTATACCTAAGCCCATTAAGGTATCTTGCCACTTTCTCTTCTTCATCTTCCAATCCTCCTCTAATACTAAGATTATGAAATTGCTCAGTATAGGACATAACATCCATGTCCTTCTACTTCAAGTTCTGCCTCATCCTCTTTGTTTGAATAGAATAATCAGATGGAAGAAACTGATCCTTCATCATATCCTTCATCCTACCCCAAGAAGTGATTCTTGTTCCACCTCTAGCCACTCTTTCTATTTGTACACTACTCCATCATGTAAGTGTTGTCCCTCTCAACTTTGTCTTTGTAAATTTAACCTTCTTGTCATCACTTATTTCCTCATACTTAAATTTTTTTTCAAGGGCATCTATACACCCTAATACCTCTTCACTATCCATTTTCCCCTGATAGATAGGCAACTCTACATTTGCCTTTGTTCCACTACCTTGAACTACCTTAATTAATTTCAAAAATCTCCTTTCTTCAGGTTCCAAATCATCCTCAGGAGGGTTCTCATCTGCCTCATCATCTCCTTCTAGATCATCTTGTTCATCCCTTCTAGGGTTCTTCTCCAATGCTTCCAACCTTTCCAAGATTAATACATTCTCTCTTCTCAATTGTCTTAACTCTATTTCCCTTGCAGCATCCTATTCTTTTCTCTCCCTCAACTCTTTTTCTCTAGCCTCTAAGGTTTCTCTCAATTCATTATTCTCCCTAGCCATCTGATTCTTAGGGGGCATCTTTACAACTCTCACCAACCCTTAACTCTTTCACAAGATCCTACTACTCTCTCGAGGACCTACTTGCAGCTCTGATACCACTATGATGTAGAGGTGTCAGGTCTCTAGAGGTAATTTAACAAGGACAAAAGGTTTGAAGCAATAGTGGGCTTCAACCAATAAGACTCACTAGTCTTCCTCTTGTCCTAAACTCCACCAAAGGGCTCAAATTTGGATTCCAAATTTTTAGATGAAATATTACACCTTCTAGGGTCTCAACACACCCCAACCAACAAGATTCAAAGGGTCTCATCCATCATTTTGACTAGTTCATTGACAATTCCCCTTTGCTAGGCCTAATCCTAGTAGCCCTGTTCAGCGACTAATCTGCATTTTTCTCCAATCTTTCCCAAAGTACTTCTAAAACTAATGAATTATTTGAATAGCCTTTACCAAGTTCTAAAACATACCCAAGATGCATATGTTGTTATTTTGGACCAAACTAACTATCCTGACACCCTGCAGCCTACTTATAAGGCCTAGTTTGCCCACCTTTCAAAGGAACCTTATTAGATACTTGTAATACTCACTCCAAACCTTGAAATAGTCTTAGTAGAGGTTCCAAAACAAAGGATTTTTAAGGTTTTAGAGAACGATTTGTTCATTCAAATGTTTAAATACTAAACCCCCATTTCTAGGACCCAAAACCTAGGGTTTACTAGATCTCCCACTTCCAATCACTTCCAAACCTCATTCAAAGGTCTAACACCATCTCCTTGACTATATTAAACAATATCAATCATAAAAACATCACCTTGTTAAGGAAGATCTCTGACTATTATAACTGTGCCATCACACCAATGCTCTTCCACATATGCAAACTTGCATCTTAACAGTGATCACCTCCCAATCTACACTCCACCTGCATTGTCAAAGTTAGAAATCATATTTTACACTTTATTAAGGACCTATTCCATGAGAATCAAGATCTTACATTCATGGAAAGGTCTAAAAATGCATTGCCACCTCTCAAAACACACAGGACAGTCTGCTGTTCTTTGCAACAGTCAATATGAACAGAAATAAAACTAGCCTAGAAACCTTCTCAGAGCATGAAATAAGGTCTAATACTTGTTCAATGAAGATTTAAAGCATTTACCATGCCGCCACAGATCAAAAGAACCTCAAAAATGTAAAGGAAAAATAAGAACTAGATGAGAATCTTTGTTTATTGCTATCAGACCGTACAACCTAGGCTTCCAATTAACTCCTCCATCCCATGTCATGCCTTAGACGGGCTTACATAACCTTTGCCCCAACTTCCACAACCAATTCCCATCTATTGGAGTTGATTCAACCACCAAAAATAGTTCAAAATGATTTTCCCGCCTAAAAGCTTATTACAAAAATTTGAATTTTAAACTTTGTTTTAATGGACTTTTATCCTACCAAATCATCACTTTTGGTCCTAGGGTCCTTACTAGGACCATCAGGACATTTGATCATTACATCATTTTGCCCATTATAACATGTCATAATTGGTTTTAGGATGTTCCAATTTACTTGCTTTGCTCCATAGGCTCCTTCCATGGTCAATGGTGTCTTCCTGCTCTAAGGTATTCTTTTAGGTGCTCCTGCACCACTATTCATTTTCTGTTTCTAGTTCATCCTCTACAATTTCTTCTTCATCCACATGTTCATCTTCACAATTTGGATTTCTTCTCAAAAAAACAACTAAATTTCTTAATTCATTTCTCATATCTACATGAATTTTCTCAAACATCTCCTCCATTCTGGGAACTCTTCTTCTCAGAGACATCTTCTCAATATCTCACAAAAATTTAGAATACAACCTCTATTATTTTCTACCCACATATTATTGAAAACAAAAAGTTATCTTCTCATAACTTCAACATCTCCCTCAATCTTTTGTAATTGCAGGACTCCTCTTCACACCTGTAATAAACCTCTTGAGCCTATGAGGCAATTTCTATCACTTCAAACTCTCTACAAATTTGGAAACATCTTCCAGTAAGCATTAATATGGTCTAATACCAAATGATGCAGTCATGATGAGGGGTCCTTATTGGACATCTCAATCATGTAGCCACAACAAAGAAATAACTACAAAATAACAAGTAATTAAAGTCTTAATTCATATGTAACCTTAAACTTGATTAGGAGTCTAATACAATTCAAATCCAATGAAATCTTCTTTTCTTTACAATTATTCTTCTTCAAAATACTCGTAATTAACTTTCCCCAATCCTAGATCTATCTAACTCCACAGATCCCTTATTAACAAAACACCTCCATCATCTTTTATACCTCGTGGCTTGGGAAGTTGAACCACTCCAAATGTTAATAGTTACCAAAACTAAATCTTGCTAGTTCAAACTATGACTTCATTATATAATAGTTCAATGGACCTTAAAAAGGTTAGTGCAAGAGCACAAATTTGAGTCCATGTACCTCGAGCAAAGCTGTTCTAGTGCACAAGAAGATTTCCTCAATGATGAGTTAGTGCAAGAGTTCAACTTCAAACTCTTACACCTTGAATGAAGCTGTACAAGTAAACAAGAAGGATTCCTCATGTACCCAGGAACTTCCTTTGAATGCTTTTTCTTTGGTGAAGTTTCACTCCGTCAAACATTTAAAATTCTCTTTATAAACATTAGCATCTTTGAGAACTTTAGAACTTGAGCTCTTGTTTAATTATTTAGCGATTAGATGATTCAGAGAACTTACAAGCTCTCAAACTCATCTTGATATGCCTTTTCAGTGAATCAACAAAATTTTTCTATAAAAAGCCTTTTTCAACAAATTAGCAATTCGACAAACTTTGTAACTATCAAACTCCTTTTTCAACAACTTGTTTGGTTTGCAAACTTGAAAGTTTGCCGAAACAATGTTCTTTTAGTCAATTGACACTTTAGCAAACCTTTGAACTTCTTCTTTGGTAGTTATTTTGGTTTTTGAACTTAATTTTTTTTGAAACAATGCCCTTTCGGCAAATCAACACTTTTGTGAACCTTCAAACTCTTTCGGTGGATCTCTAGGTTCATAAACTAGGAAGTTCATCGAAACTCTTCATAAGGAAGTCTTTAATATTTTCAAAGTATTTTTAGCACAAGGATAGGTTTGTGAACATGAAAAGTTACCGAAAGGAAAAGATTTGGATGAATCTTTCAGCACAAAGTGAGGTTTGTGAACTAGTATTTTTGGTGAAAAAATAGGTTTGCAAATTGTGGATTTTGTTGAAACACTCTAAATCTCATCAAACTTCTTCCAAACTTCACCAAGTTGCAGTCATAGATACCTATTTAGCTCTTTTTCAAGTTGTTTTGCTTGACTTGATCAAAATTGAACTTGAAACTTTATCCTGAATCAAACTAATAGAAGCCAACACAATGGAAACAAAACACAACAAAAATAGAACTAGAACTTGAAATATTTTTGGGTGATATAAGATTGCTTGTGGACCTGGATGCTCTTGTTATTAGAACACTTTGATATACTAAGAGGGGGGTGAATCAGTATATGCCACAATTTAATCCAATTCAACTTTATCAATCAAATCTTTCTACTACATTAAATAGATAATGAAGCAAACTATGTAATTCAAAATATAGTCACACAATCACACAACCATAACACTAGATTTTTGTGGAAAACCCTAGAAGGGGAAAACCATGATGAACAAGTTGCTTGGAGCTATTGTCCAAATCTAGCCTCATAAATAAAAATAGGTTTACAACACATTTTATGGGCTACAACCCAAAGGAAGCTACAACTCCCTGATATACAGTTTTATGGGCTCCAACCCAAAGGAAGCTATAACTCCCTAAAGTAATACAACACTTACAACAAAAGGCTCCAACCTCTGCACCAAAACAATTGATTGATTATGCTAGTTCAATCATCTCCGTAGCATCATCTCCTTTGATACTAACATATTACTTCAACACCTCTGCTCAAACAACTCTGCTATCTTTAACACACTTTCACAACACAACACAACCTCTGTTATGAATAATGCATTATAGTCTCTAAATTTCCTTCTCAACTTCTAGATCATTTATCTTCTTCACACACACACATACGCACTCTCACACTTGCACATGCTCACATACTCATCCTCATTCACTCTTCCATCTTTACAACAAACTTGATCTTTCATTTATATGCTCCACAGGTCTTCAAAACATCATCTTTGTCGGCCTAAAAGAAATGTGTAGCATGAAACATGCAATGACCTAGCTTGTTAGTTCCCAAATCATCTGTGGTAAAGTAGGAATTAAATCTCATTATGTGGTTCATACCAAGCAATCAATTGGACCTATTTTACATTCTCCTAATCTTTCTTATTGGTGCACACTCCCACACACATGGCACAACCACCTAAACATATCATGTTGGCTCCACAAACACTTATCCTTTCACACATTAGCTTCAGACCCAATGCAGTATCAGAGAAGATAACATAACATCATGCAGATCATGTTATGAACATTATACGGCATACAAAACATTCTTATACACTCCTTTTACCAATTCATGTTTCTTCATGTGGGAACAAACAATCAAACACTGATGTTAGTAGCCCTAACATAGTATGGTAACCTTGTCTTGATATAGAACATTGAAAATCATACTTGTTGTACTCCACAACACTTGAAAATTGAATTGAGAAAACATATAGACAATATGAACTTATCTTTCAAATAGCAAAGCTAAATATTATAGTGTGGTGAAATGCAGTGGATTTTACTTTCTCCCTCTGATAATCCCAAACAACAACATGACTTCTCCTTACTTGGTTGACTTGGGAAATCACTGCGGTATATTGTAACATTTAAAACTTGAGTATATCATACCTCTTATCTATATCTAACTATCCTCCAAGCCACAAGATCATATCTTCTAGTGCAGAGAAATACAGAGAATTATGTTGTACCTTTGAAATTGTAAAAATATTGTATTAGCACTATCTTCACTTTGCTACCTCTAAAAATATCTACAGTAACTTTTATGCTCTGAAATTAGGATTGCGCATACTTCATAGCTGTCTTTGTCTAACCTCCAAACCATAAGACCATAGCTTCATCTACAGTAGAATGCAATATAATTTTCTAGGCTCCTTCAATACAAATCCTTGTGCCTTTGATAATTGAAACCTTATACATTTTCTTACATATCTCATGCAATGATTTTTAATAGGAGGAAATGAATACAACATTCACAACACCATAGACAACATTCATTCATCAAAACCAAGAAACCACATTTTTTTATGTCAGCATATCTTTCAACCTGACAATTTTCACTTATCCATGAACTTCAAAAGATAAGGTTGTTGGAATACAATGGATCACTAAGAGGGGGGTGAATTAGTGATCTAATAAAACTAGTTCATTCATCAGCCCAAAAGTTGTAAAAGCAATTAATATCAACATGTCAAAGACATAGAAAATAATAGAATCACACAAATGAAACCATGATACAAGTATTTAAAGTGGAAAACCCTAAACAGGGAAAAAACCGCTATCCAACATCACAAAAATCACCATTAGGTCTCACTGACCAAAATCTCACTGATTATAGTTATGCCTCATTCGAAAGGATCTCACTGATCACATCTTGATAGGAACACCAATCCCTAGCACATCAATAACACTAACTCCACTCAAACCAGGAGCACCAACTCCAATCAAATTAGGACTAAAGATATAGATTACTACTCTTTTTACATTGATATCATATGTTATAGATGAGTTCTAAAACTCTCTTACTTAATCACCTTTATTCTCTTAGATTTGCATGCCCACATCAATAGCACTGATTATTCAAAGAATAAATCTTCAAAGATCCATTATCCACTCAATATAGATGCACTATTTTGTTTAATTTGAAACCAAATATTAAAGAAAAGAAACTACTTCTACACTGATACTTACCCTACTCCACACTAATCCTGCATACATACTTACTCTACTCCCTAGACACATATATCTCCCTTATTTCTTCTTGCACAAAGGATACATACATATTCATAGCTTCATAAAGCCTTTCATAACAAAATGATATATACAATATGTGGATTAACACTCATCTACTTTTTAAAAAAATGCAAGCATCTACCAAGTACAATCATGCTCTTACCATTTTGCCCTTCTGGTACTGCATCAACAAACCCTCTCTATCATACTATTTTTGTATATATTTCTAAGATAAATTTATCATCCTCTATCATTGTTTCTACATAGGATTCATTGATCAACCTGTACACAAAAGAATACCTTCAATTTATCATCATTTCTAACTCCACACTCTCATGGGACAACCACTTCAATTAGGTTTGAAAACTACCAAACCCTCACTGCCACAGACAGTTACAAAAAAACTGACTAACTGCTACAACAAAAAAAAAATGGTTATATGCCTGTCAAAAGGCATTCACAAAGGATGTTTGTTGTGTTTTGAAAATAGTTTAAATAAACACCATTGATTAATCTCTCGCACCCTTTATAAAATTGATTTTGCACCATAGATTCTATTTTGGTGCTTGTATATATAACCTTCCTTGACCCACTCAGTCACCACTAAGGTGAGGGACTAGTTGCCTTGTGTCTTCGACCCCCTTAAGTGATCACTTAAGTGATCTTCAACCTACAATAGCAAGTCATCGACAAAACATAATAAAAGGTGACCCATCATAACAAAGACTTTTATAACTTGCATTATAGGGTTTAGACCTTGTTTATTAGGGTTTAAGGAGACCATTTAGGACCTTAAATTTAGGTCTTTTAAACATTTCACACCTTAAATTTTCATCACACAATATTGACATGAGATACTCTATTGGAGAGAGATAATAAGAGATAAAGACCCTTTGATCTTGAAGAGGAAATTTACCTTAAAGAACTTAGGGTTTTAGGACTTAGAGATTAGGTCATATATTGATAAACCCTAATATGCATCCAATGAAATATAGACTTGAATAATGATCCTTTGACTTTTGCAACCTCTGAGGAGGATAAAATAGAGTAATGCCTTGATGCAGAGTAATATCATGATGTTAAGGATAAATGAGGGTTTCCTTAATCAAGAGACAATGAACTCTAGACAAGAACATCAAAGCAAAACCTTTTTCCTTCATCAAACCTAAACCTTCAAAGGATCTAAGGAAATTTTTCTTTGAGAGAGGATACTTTGTGAGACAAAGAGGTTGACAAGAACATCTCAGAGATCAATGACAAAATTAGATGAACTCCACAAAGACTAAATGAGACTAAATTATCTTCAACTCCACAAAGACTAAATGAGACTGAATGAAACACCTTAACACCTGATCTTTGATGTCATGCAAAGAATCGATTCAAGAAAATCCTGATGTATGCCTCATTACATGTCTCTTGATCTCTATTATCAAGGGCCAATGTTAAGAACCTTCAAGACCTTCAAAGTGATAAGGACTATCTCCTTCATGTTTAACTACTTCCTTCATAAGGACTAAACACAAACAAAGATGATCTACAATCCTTTTAGGTCCACTCAAACAACCTCTTGCCACTTAATCATCTTGAACATCAATTGAGCAAATCTAACTAAGTTCGCTCCATCATCCCTCCACCACTGACATACTCCATCATTGACATACCAATATAGGTTTAGATCCTATGATAACAATGCTCTTTTGACATCAATGACATAACTTAATGCTAACAATCTCCCCCATTGTCATTGATGGCAAAACCTCAATCTCTCTACTCTCTTGAATCTCTCCCCCTTTGACATAAAGGACAAAGGAATATGATTGTACTCTTTGGCATGAGATAATCTACTATCCAATGAAGCTCCCACTATCTTTCATGCAATAATTACACCTATTGTGCAACAAATGTACTTTATAAGATCATGTACTCTACTCTGAGATCAAATGCCACTGTTCTAAGATCATCTACTACCACTACTTAGAGATCACCATGGAGATCATAATGACAACCAACACATTGTCATGTAACAAGGATCACCAACAATCAACAAGTATACCAACACTTTGATTAGTCAAATGCACTCACTCCCCCTAACTAATTACATAGTCACTTTGCTTGACATAAATGATAGTTATTATCTTTTCTCAGTGTTATACCTTTTCCATCTCAACATGATACATTGCTAATCACACTAATTATATAGTGAACATGATCTTGATTACAGATCCAATATGCCATTACAATTTGATTCCACTGTGAAACAACGTTGATGATATCACACTGATCAGTATCCATATTCTACATGCAAACAACAATACATCACTGATCCTATCCCCTAATCACTGTCAATCATTATAGTCTGACATAGTCACTCTCTTGTTAGAGACAAACTCACTATCTGATGCAAAGTCTAATATAGTGATGATACTTATAGTGATACAAATCACTATTACAACCATGCATACTATCCTCTGTTACAACCCAAAGTCTAATATTGATGCAGGAGCATTCAAAAGTCTGATGCAGAAGCATCTGGAAGAATTCAGAATCATTGAGATAGTTGATAGAAGCTTGAGTATGTAGAGAAAGGGAGCTTGGAGAATTCTAGATTTTGAGTATGAGAGGTTGCGGATCTAGATTTAGCATCTAGACATAGGAATTTACAACATACCAAGAATTTAGATCATTTGGTTTTGATTCTAGAAAGTTATCGCTATTTGAAGATTGACTATTCTGACAGAAAGGAGTTGAATGTGTTTAGTGAAGTGGAATCGGCCTGTGGATCATTCCCATGGCTTACAGAATGAAAAGAAGAATTGGTTGATGAAGTCTAAGGACGTAGCCAACCTTTAGTAGGGTCTGCATGAAGTTTTATGCATTTGTGAAGTTGTGCCTTATGTTTAGGCCTAATCTATTTAGTGTACACCTTACATAAACTAGCCGTTGTAATCAGGTTGATTTGATGATGATCCTATAACATTGAAAAATGCCCCCTTGGGGGTTTTTCCCTCATAAGGTTTAGCTCCTAGGTCTTTAGCATGCATTTAGGACATCTTAGTTCATACTTTGGCATCTTGATGGAATGAGACCTAGGTTTCATGGAAAAATGAGACCTAGGAGGACCCCTTGAGCTATACCCTAGCCAAAATAGGGGGGAGGACTTGGGCACCCATGCTCTAGTCCTGCCCTATTTTGGGGCAGCCCCAATTTTTGGCTGTAAGTTTATTACCATTATTTGGGTCATTTACCAACACGGTAAGTTTGAATTACAAAAATCTTGGCGGGAGTGTTTGTAGTTGCATATATCAGCATGTTTAGGCATTCATTTGTAAACTAGATGGAAATTGTGATGTTCAAGTGTTCTCAAGGTGATTCAAGGCTTTCATTGTGTTACAAGAGTAGACTTGTGTGGTTTATGTGTTTGTATTTACAGATTTGAGCATCAATTTCCTCATGGAATGAAGAGCATCTTCCTCCCATGAGAGGTTCACTACAAGGTGACATTATACTGTGTTTTCATAATTGATTCCTTTGGTTTTTGCCTCTGCCTCACAAGGGTATGCACTCTCTATCTAACAATGATGTTCAGAGACTTAAGTGTCCTCTAAGGCTTGACTAAGGCAAGCCTCTAAACACCATAACCCCCAAACCAAGTCTTGTGATTGTAGGTTATAGGTGTCACATTTGGGAAAAATGAAGTTGTAGGAAGAAGTGGCAGGCATCAAGGATTTAGGATCTGAAGAGAAGCAGGACACTGGAGCATTTCCAGGACTTGGGCACTTGCTCTAGTGTCCTCTGTAGCTGAGTTCCTAGAAACATAAGTTACAAGGTTGATTAGTGTCAGAAAGAGGACTAGATACTATAAAGAAACTGGTAGCTTGGACTTAGGTGCCTACTCTATTGGAAACAAGGTAGATAACTGAGAGGGGGGGATGAATCAGTTATCTTAAATATTCAACTTTCTTTTCTTCTTTAATAATTAATACAGCATCAAAAAATATAACCATACATTATCATGAGAGTAGAAAAGAAATCAACACACATAACACAAGGATTTTATGTGGAAAACTTGGTTAAGGGAAAAACCACGGTGTGACTAACCCAAGATTGTATTCTTTGTTAAAAGAATAGAAAGAACAAAAATGGCACTTGCTAATTAGGGCTCACTACCCAAGCACACTGCTCACAAGAGGCTCACTACCTACAATAGTTTATAGAAAGAAACTAGGTACTTGAAATGAGGAGATGCATCCACATATGCTAAGGTTCAGTTTCGGTTAGGCTCAATATACTGATCTCCTGCACTTCATTCTTCCTCTACTTTAGTGTTGCTATTCTGTCACATACCAGACCTGTATTACTGCTTCCACACTGCTCTCTTCTTTTCTTCCCACTTCACAACACACCATACACACCTTCACATCAAAATCCATCTGGTATATATATCCGCACCAAGGATTTCAACATCTTTCTAGTTGGCATCTGGAATACTCAAGATTTTCCCAAACTCTGGTCTGTCGGCTGAATCCTTGCTTATTAAGTGATACGTATCAAAGAGATAATTGTAGAAGTCATCAATCATGTCAGCCAACCATGAATGATCCCTCAAGAAGCTTGATCATCATCAATTCCTCATCCAAATTAAGGTTTGATGCTCTACCGGTCAGTTCTTCCTTAGTCTACTCTTCCAAATAGGAACCCAACACTTAGGTGCTCATATCTTTTCACTCTTTCATCACCGAAGGCTCAATCTCTGGAATGTAGTAGTCATAGTACTTCTCTTAACTTCCCCAAGTCTGTACTTTACTGAGATACTTCCTCTGAGAGATCCAAACCTGATTGTCAGACCTTGCTACATGCTCTGTTCTTACTCACTAGACCAAAATACTCTTCAATCTGACTTCCAGTATAGACATACCATGTACTGCGGATGTGTGGAATAGATTTTGTTGCCATCAATGACAACACTCATGAACCCACATAGTGTCTCTTGCCAAAAATCTTCCCCTTTGGCATTGATGGCAATACTTAGTGAAAAATGACTAAGTGTCACACTACACTCCCCCTTGGCTGACGCTCTGTTCTAATGTACACTTTTCTGGAGCTCCCCCTTAGCTAGATTCCACATTTTTCAGTGCTCCTCACTCCCCCTTTGACATCAATGAAAAAGGGTAGAATCCGCACACCAAAATTCCCAAAAATCCAACTATACTTATCTGCATAAGTATATATACAAGTTGTACTTACATATACTTAAGTATATCTGAAAAAGTGGTTTTCAACTAGTCAAATTCTGTTGCCCAACTCTGCTTCATCCTGTCCAAAATTGAGATGTGACCACTTAACAAGAATGCAAAGGCTTCTGCCCTCTTTAAATCTGCTAGATCACTAGTCCGAGTTGTAGACTGAGCATTAGTTAGGGCCTCATGCATTACCTCTAACTTAGGGATAATTATCCCTCTTAGTTCACTTATTCTACTTATTCTATTTTTCTTCTCCTTCTCAAGCCTCTTTATCTCATTTATAGTGGCAATAGTCTGGCACTCTTGATTCATTATGGATGAGGTGAGAGGATCAAAACCTTGGGATAAACTTGATAGTTTGCCCTCTTGTTCTTGCATCTTCTTTGCAATGTCTACTATTACAGTGGACCAAGATAAACAAAATTTGTATAATTCTCCACCATCTTTAAGAGCATTTTCTAGGCTCTTTATTCCAATATTTAGATTTCTCCTATCATTTGTTATTAGCCCTATACTTCAGAGAATCTCTTACCTAAAAACTCTTTCCGGACTTTCTCTTCTGCTGATTTCTCTAAGGAATCAAAATGTGTGCTAACAGAATTAACAAAAGATTTTAGATTACCAGATGAAGAGGCTAAAAGATCCATCTAGAAGGATGGCATGATCTTCTCCAACACACCAGATGCAATCTCTATCAGCTCACAGTCTTCCATGTGAGACTTCAGAAGCTTTTCTTTTTTATTGGCTTGAGCAAAAGATGCTACCTTCATTGTTTGGACTGGAGAGAGAGAGTCAAAATTGAATGGTCCTTGAAATAGCTTCAATTCATCTAATTCCATCATTTCCTTGGTCAAAAAGTCCTTAACTACTTCTATAGTGTCTCTTGCCAGAGACTTCTTTCCTCTTGTAGTCTCAGAGGTGTCAACAGAGACCTTCTCTATTTTTTCTTCTTCTCTTCCCTCTTTCTCCTCTTCTTGACTTGCTTTCTCCTCTTTTATTGCTTCTCCTTCTGTTCTAAAGTTTTCTGGGGGATCCAGATGAGAGATATTTACTTCTTCATGGACTTCCTCTTCCAGAGTAGAGGAATCTAGGTCTTTAGTCTTCTCCTCACCTATCTCCTTTGATTCTTCTTTAATTTTCTCAGTAAGATCTTCCTTTGATACACTTAGTCCTTCAACATCCATGGTAGAAGGTTCATCACTTATGTCCTCTATAATAGGAAGATTGAATCTTTTATATGCATTCTAGAGGATATCTTCAGTCTCTTTTGCCACCTAATCAGTCTCTCTGAGCATAAGCTTGTTCATTTTGGCTTTTCTCTGAAACTCATCCTTGAAATCCTTGAAGATCATGTTCATTTGTTTTGGAGTGATGGAAGGATAGAGCTGAATATATATATGTTCCTAGATCTCCATATCTTTTTCTTTGGCATTGTCTTTTTTGAGTTCAAGTATTTTCTCTAAACTCTTGGGAATTAGAGAGATGATTTCAATGAATGCTTTATTATAGATATTCAAGTACTTGACTATGGCTTCCTCCAATATTCTTTTGTCAGTGTCATTATACTTATCATAAAATTTAGTTAATGGTTGCAGATTTCCATCCACTGTGATTGCCTTGATAACATTATCAATAGAAGGAATGGACCTTTCAACAAATTCTTCTACCTCTTCTTCTTTATTTGTACCAGAAGAAGATCCACCTAATGTTTTCTTCTTCTTCTTCATTTTCTTAACCTTCTCACCTATTTCTATCTCTTTATCATCCTTCTGACTTATATAGGTCCTTGTGGCCTTGGTTTTTGTTCTCTTTTTTTCCTTACCAGATGTCTTGGCTTCCGGTTTGGAGGCCTTTTGGCTATTAGAGGTGGCAGGTGCAGAGCTTTTGGAGGATCTGGTCTGGGAGGAGACTTGCACCGGATTACTTTCTTTCTTTGCTTCTTGTCTCTCCTTCTCAACTCTTTCTATTTTTTCTCTATTTGCATCAATTGCTTCTTTTGAGATGCCATATCTTTTGGCAACTTCCTCTACTTCCCTTCTCACTTTTCTCTTCATTTCTGGTTGTCTTTGTTCAACATGATTTTTCACACTCAATTCTTGAAAGGTTCCAAACCTTTCTGCCTCAGGGTCCTTGGGCTGACTCAGCAAGTGTTGGATATGCAACTCTAGGATTTTCTCATCTACTTCATACCCCATTGGCATAATCCAGACTATCCTTGGCTCCACTTCCTCCATTAGGCATCGATTAATGTCTACCATAAAGTACACTGTATCCTTGTATTTTTCAACCATGGATTGGGGAATTCTTTCTCTGTCCTGCATCATACCTTGGAAATTCTTGAAATATCCCCAGAGAGCTGTGCTTTGAGCCTTGGCATCACCAAGCCCATGCATATAATCTCTAATCTATATGGCAACAGATCTGTCATTTTGCCATATCTAGCCACTAGTTCTAGGTAGCTCATTCATATAGTAGAAGAATAGACATAATATCAAGCCACCGTACTTAAATGAATTCTTCTTATCCTTCTTTATTTTCTACAAATTCTCTAACAGTTGGTTTAGGAGAAGCTCACAAAGATCATAATTAGCATTTTCCCTTAGCATTTGGTAAGCAGTGTATATTGTTGTTCCAGATACAGAATTTTCCCTGCTGGAGTGATATATCTTATAACCAATTATCATAGAAGCAAATTTGATATCCAGATCTGTGATATCCTCTATTGTCATTTCTCTCTTGTCAAATTTTGATCTGGCAGTCTCACTTACAGTTTGGTTTTTGACTGATTTGAGAGCAGGCAACCCACCTGATGAGTGCAATTTGGTTACCGCCCTAATGGCATCTTTTGTGATCTTAAATGGCCTCATCAACCACATACCAGACCCATTCATCTTCTGCAAAATAAGGGAAATGGATGTAATGTCCAAAATGCTTATCCCGGATGGCCTTGTATTGGGGTTTAAGTTCAAATGATTCATCTATTAGTTCCTTGTGATAGATATCCATTAGTTTGGATTCTCCAAATTCCTCAATATTTGCATATATGTAAACCCTAACATCTTCTACATGTAGAACTCCAGGCGGAATGCTAGAGAAGGCACCTAATGGATCAACTTCTAGGGATTTGCAAGGATGTTTCTTGAACTTAGGGCATGGCCTATCAGTGATCTTAACAACATTTGGAGTAGCCATCTTTCAAAAGATTCAAAGAGAGATATTCAAGAGAGGAAATACCTTTTTGCATTTTTAGGGTTCACGATAGGAGCCAAAAAGATCGCTGGTTGAATCAAATTCTGTAGTTGATCCTTGAGTGGGTTGAGGTAATTTTGTTGCAGAGCTCCTTCTTTCTTCTTCTTGAATGCAAATGTGCAAATGATGAACAAAAGAACCCTTTTATTTCTGTGCAAACCCTAATTCCATTTTGCAATAAATGCACAACTTAAGTCATTCAGGTTGCCTTGTTCTCCTTGTTCTGAGTGAGATCTTTTTGGATCACTAAGATGTACTTAGAATGATAATTCACAATGTATCTCCCTTCCTTGAATCATCCTATTTATCAGCAGATCAAAGATATTTCAATTTAGAGTCATACCAAATCTGACTGTGAGAGTCCTGCTTTTACCGGATGACTATCAAACCGGATCAATCTTGGATGATTAACCTCTTCAAACTCCTTGCGGATCTTTCATATTTTTACCAAGGGTTAATTAGATATATCTCTGAGAACCCTTATATCCACAACTTTCCATGTGCCAATTTTAGGCACCAATTGACTGGCTAGGGGAATTTATTTTCCTTTGTGACTCCCCCTAAGCCAAAGCTCATCTATTCAATTTCTAGAAGGAATATCAACACCAAATTCTAGTGCAGATCCATCCCTAACATTTTTTGTACTTCTCTTCACCCAAATCTTGTTCATCTCTCTTTGAACTTCATCCGCATTTACTTTTCCTTTTCGTTTGTCTTGATTTTGATTATGATGCACTAGACCCCTTTTATCTTGATTCTTACTTCTGTAGAATTTGGCAATATGACTAGATCTATTGCAGTTGTAGAAAATAACATTTCTTTGCATATTTGGCTGATATCCTCTTGATCTACATTGATTAGCCATATGTCCCATTCTATTGCATGCAAAGCATCTACCATTGAATGAATTGTTTATTTGCATATTTCTACATTCAGGAGATTTTTGACCATACCTTTTACAGTTAATACACTATCTGGAGAAAGATGAATTAGCCTGATTCATTCTTCTTCTACACTTATTTGTTTTATGACCAAAGTTATTGCAATTGTAGCAGTATCCATTGAAGGATGGATATCTTTGAGCATTTGGTTGCCTTACCAAAGGTCTTCTAGGTCTGTTGCTTAGATTTCTAGATCCAGAGTTCCTCTGACTGGATTTAGAGCTTTCACCTTTCTCATATCCCAATCCATGCTTGTCATCTATCCTCTTTTGGATTTCAAGAAGAACTTCAAGTTGAGCAGAGCTTATCTTGAATTTTTTTTTGTATTCATTTGCTGTTTGAAGATCCCTTTTAAGAGTGTCTATCTGATTTTCAAGTTGTTCTTCATTATCTCTACCTTCTTCAAGATCAAATTCCAGATGCCTGATTATTCTATCTATTTTGTGGCGGTCTTCTGACTTCTCTTTGAGAGATTGTTTTAGACAATCTTTAATTTTTCTTTTCTCTTCAATTTCTTGGGTGAATTTCATAACCCCTGATTCCATTTCATGTCTTACCATAATGACCTCTTTTGATAACTTCTCACATAACTTGTTTTTCTCATTCAGATCTTCATTAGTATCATTGGCTTCACTTTGACTTGCTAATTATTGAAGTATTTCTTTTCTTTTCTTCACTGAGATACTTAGTTTTTCTTTGAGTTCATTTATGAAATCATCAGCTTGTTTGAGTCTTTCCCTCAGGTTATTAACTTCAGAGTGAGATTGCTCAAGATCATCTAGGGTAGACTAAAGTTGTTCCCTCATACCATACATATCCATTGAGATTCCCAGATCTTCCTCAAGTTGTTAGGCTCTATTTGGAGGAACTTAGCTCTAATACCAATTGTTGGAAACAAGGCAAATAACTGAGAGGGGGGGTGAATCAGTTATCTTAAATATTCAACTTTCTTTTCTTCTTTAATAATTAGTGCAGCATCAAAACATATAACCATACATTGTCATGAGAGCAGAAAATAAATCAACACACATAACACAAGGATTTTTACGTGTAAAACTTGATTAAGGGAAAAACCATGGGATGACTAACCCAAGATTGTATTCTCTCTCAAAAGAATAGAAAGAACAAAAATGGCACTTGCCAATTAGAACTCACTGCCCGAGCACACTACTCACAAGAGGTTCACTACCTACAATAGTTTATAGAAAGAAACTAGGTACTTAAACTGATGAGAAGCATCCACATATGCTAAGGTTCAGTTCCGATTAGGCTCAGTATACTGATCTACTACACTTCATTCTTCTTCTTCTTTAGTGCTGCTATTCTGTCACATACCAAACCTGTATTGCTACTTCCACACTGCTCTCTGCTTTTCTTCCCACTTCACAACACACCATACACACCTTCACATTGAAATCCATATGGTATATATATTCACACCAAGGATTTCAACATCTTTCTAGTCAGCATCTGAAATACTCAAGATTTTCCCAAACTCTGGTTTGTTAGCTGAATCCTTGCTTATTAAGTGATGCGTATCAAAGAGATAGTTATAGAAGTCATCAATCATGTCAGCCAACCATGAATGATCCCTCAAAAAGCTTGATCACCATTGAAACCTCATCTAGATTAAGGTTTGATGCTCTACTGGTCAGTTCTTCCTTAGTCTACTCTTCCAAATAGTCTACTCTTCCAAACAGGAACCCAACACTTAGGTGCTCATATCTTTTCACTCTTTCATCATTAGAGGCTCAATCTCTAGAATGTAGCAATCATAATACTCCTCTTGACTTCCCCAAGTCCACACTTTACTGAGATACTTCCTCTGAGAGATCCAGACCTGATTGCTAGACCTTGCTACATGCTCTGTTGTTGCTCATCGAACCAAAATACTCTTCAATCTGACTTCCAGTATAGACATGCCATGTACTGCAGATATGTAGAATCCACATAGTATCTC
Organism: Cunninghamia lanceolata; assembly: GCA_027924645.1. Taxonomy (NCBI): domain Eukaryota; kingdom Viridiplantae; phylum Streptophyta; class Pinopsida; order Cupressales; family Cupressaceae; genus Cunninghamia; species Cunninghamia lanceolata. The sequence goes on along the minus strand of BSBN01001356.1, from coordinate 2,070,748 downwards.
TTGCCAACATGCTCCAATGTCCCTGACTGTTTAGCCTCGAAACCTCAAAAACAAGTATTCTATGATTTACCATTTCACTTTCGTCTGCAAGAGCATTTTTCATTATTCATCAGTTTATTGCCGTATTTGCATCATTAAGGTTTTAATGGTCAATTAAGCATAAGAGAAGAGAAATTGATTGTTAAATTCCCTAATCCAAGTTTCCCTACATCTCACAAGTGATCTAGGTTATGATAGTGCTCGGCACTCGACCCTAGATCCTTGAATGTAAAGTGGAGAGGCGGATTTAAACATCAAAACACTAAAACATTAACAAATCCAATTTTCCACTAAACATTTTAGTGAACCCATGTTTTTTGGAATTAAATTGCAACTTACTGAATGTTTGTTGTCAAATTTGCATTGATTTAATTCATTCATATAGTCTTTCATCTTGTTGCATTCAAAAAATTACAAAAAAATTGAAAAATTTACAAAAATTTGAAAACCCTAGCTTGCATTTTCATATAGCTCACTAAATTGTATCAATTCTTTCTAAATTTTCCTAATTCATAATTTTTGCATCAGATATGATATAAACTACTGAAAAATAAAAAAATTTATTAATTTACATTGCATTTTCATCATAAATTTGCTAGGATTTTGTAGAAATTTTGACAATTTTCATTGAACCTAGTAATTCCAAAATCTAGGGTTAGTAGGTAAAATCTTCTTTCAGATTTTTCTACTGATTTTACAGGCTCATTCAAATTTGTATTTGGCTATATTCTTTCTATAATGTTCCAAACTGATATTTTAACATAAAATCAGATCTAAAAATAATTTTTGATAATCTCCACTAAAAATTGCAACAAAAACATCAAGACTAGCTAACTAGTCAAAAAAGAAATTACACCAAATATGCTGGAAACACCACAAATTGATTTTTTTTAATTTTTATGATGTAAATAACATATGATCAGGTCTGAAACACTGATTACAATATCAAAGATTATTTGTAACATAAATATCTGAAAATCCACTGCAAACTACACAAACTATGCAAACTACACTGCTAAAAATTATCGAAAATAACACCAAATCAAACCCCAACTAATAATAACAACTCTTGGATTCTTGGAATAGATTCCAAATGACCATGGAATAGAAAAAAACTCTACAAAACAACAGTAACACTGCACAACACACTCAAAATCACCAAAACTGCAACAAAATAACCTACAAACACAATACTGCAAAATTGTCAAAACTACACAATCCTTTGAAGCCCAAATGCAATCCTTGGATGGAATTACTCTCTATTGTTAGCTTCTATTGTACCAAAATATCAAACTATTAATGCTTGATACAACCACTTGATTTAACAAGCACAGGAGGCGGTTAAGCCCTTGTCGTAAACTACTACAGCGCAATGCTAAACAAGGAGACCAAGGGCCACACCTTGCAACAATCCTCCCCCTAGGGAAAGTGTGGGGTTTGAACCCATGAACTTGGCTCTAATACCAATTTTTAGCTACTTTTACATGAAAATATCAACCTATTAATGCCCGATACAACCACCTGACTTAACAAGCACGGGAGGCGATTAAGCGCTTATCGCAAACTACCGCAGCGCAACGCTGAACAAGGAGACCAAGGGTGACACCTTGCAACATCTATAACAAAAGGGTTTTTGTCCTTTGATCACTTTATACTGATGGTTTTTCATCCACAAGCCTCTAACTCCAATGGGTTTTTGTCCACTGAAGAAAATCTAAGCACAAATGCTCAAATTTAGAAATTTGGGTTGTAAAATGATCAAAATGTGCTTCTGAAAGAAAATACTTGCATATTAATAATAGATCCAAATCTAAACGCTCCTATCTTGGAAAATAAATTGAAATAATTTAATTTCCAACAAATTCCCTCAAATGGTGCTTACATGTCATAATCCATGCAAGATTATTGGCCAAAAATAAGAAATAACTCCCCTCTTACAAGCTGTCATAAAAATAGCTATTTTTAGGAACCTGTCATAAGATCTCCTAAAATCACTCTTAGAAGTTACAATTATACCTCATATTCCCCAGTTGTGCAAATAAATTAAAATATTTAATATTTAATTGCTCTCGAAAATAATAAATCCTTAATTTGCAAGATTACAATTAAAATATTAAATAAAATATTTTCCCTTCTGATTTACATTAGCCCATGGGAAAATAGGAATGGACTAATAATTTCACCAATTTAATTTTACTATAAAGGGGACATGACAAATCTCCCCTCCTCAAAATTACTTGTCCTCAAGGAATTAAAACCATGATGCTTCAAAATTATGTTATATTGCACATAAAGCCTTGATCCTGTACCTGTGAGATGTTGTAATTCCTACCATAGAACACTATGAAAACTTGAAGACTCATATTCCTTTATGCCAATACCATGTGCCCAACAATAATATCCATATAATCTAATCTCTTGGATCTACAAGACTTTGGAGCATTCTTTCCAATACTCAAACTGAACTACATCCTCCCACAAAGATTTGGTAAACTCACCGAATGCCATTTTGTCCATCTTCCTTCCTAGCAACCTAGAAAATATCAAAGTAGTGAACTTGAGCTGAGTGACATTGATGCAACAATCACCAAGGTATAAACAACTTATCCATAATATCAATTGATACGTAGTATGTCTCCATTTATTTTCCATCAATAGCCTTCCTTTCACAACTCGCTTTTCTAGTTGTGTATATACATTGTCACCAAGAAAACTAAACCAAAGGCTCTTGCAACCATTATAAAAAGTATAAATCTAATTTATGCAACATAAAGAATGGTTAAAACAGAAAACACATCCTTCATAATAGTGGATTCCAATGTTGGAAACCAATACCTTCTTTACCTTGAATTTGTGGAGACACTCCTTGCAGGATATATCACAAATTGCTACAAATTTTGCCTCTATTTGAAAAATGTTTGATGCAACTTTAGGATCTGATTTGGAATAGTAATGGAACATATGAAGGATAGGAAATTTTATCATATACCAGCATACCAAATTCCACCAAAATTTAGATATTGATTTTGCAAACCACAAGCCCTTCTGGTGGTAATCTATGCACTTCCTGAGTTCAACTAGCACAAATTGATCACCCAAAGGCAATTTCAAAATGAAAGTAGAAAATAAGTTTATTACATCATCTACTATATTAGGTGACTTATTGATGTGCCTGATTCTTTCACCTTGAAAAACTTACAAGACAATCTACCACAAGTTAAATAGAGTCTTGGACCTCTAGCTAGGAAAGCACCATCATTGGGCAACTTGTACCTAAGATTTCTGATACATTTGCTGATGTTATGGGTCTGATTTTTTCTACTATTAGGACTGTTATAATAGTGATTACATCCTCTACCACATCCATTACATATTTTGCAAAAATATCTTCCATTGACCCCTTCAGTGCTAAGATACATATCAAGGAAATGCATAACATTCGACCCATTCATTACCTCATCTTGTGAGTAGTCATTTTCAGCCTCTTGAATTGGTCTATTGGATCCAAAATATAGTAATAGGGTGATCATACAATAGAAACATTTATTCCATGGCATGTTGAGCTCCAGAAAGAAAATCAACAACTTATTTTGTTTGAAGATTTTGTATTCCCTAGAACCATTCATTGGCATATACTTGAATTTCTTCACAAACCCATTTAAAGTGTTAGAGAAAAATTCATCATCAACAAAATATAACATGAGGGAAAAACTTTGACCTTCATGGATGGTAAGGAGATACCAAGAAGAAAATATCTTGAAAAGGTTATCTACCCACATCACTTGAAATACTCCTCTTTGTGGCCCCAAACTCCCATAGTACCAAACCCAATAAATTCTCCATTCAATGTAATCCATCACATGGCTATCATGAGCATATTTAAATTTGAATATTTTCAAAGAAATACTAGTTTTAAACATCTTATCACACCTTGCAAGGCTTTCCTCTTAAACTTTGAACTTCATGGTATCAAGTTTCTTGATTTCCAATCTTTGTAATGAAAACCAAATAATTTTCTTTCCTGTAGCACCACAAACTATAGTAGATCCATGTGATAAATATGAAATATTAGCTTCATGTAGAGAACTAGTTACCTTTTCAATCCCTTCCAATGCTTCTTGGCTTGCATCCTGTTGTATGCCATGAACACTAGTGACTTGGCCCAAGTATGTGACATCATTCTTCCTCAAATTTTTCTGATGCAAATTAGTTTCCAACTCTATGACATGTTGGAATATTCTATCTAATGGTGATCTTGGGAACATATTACTAAACACCATTCTTTGTGGATTTGGAAGCAATTGAATAACATAAAGTAGATTGTGTTTCTTACCAGAACTCAAGATTACTCCATTACCATAGTCATATCAGAAATGACGTCCTATGGCTCCTTGCATTTGACTCTTAGGCTGCAACCATAGAACCATGTGATCCTTCACATTATTTTCTTCATGCTCATGTATGATCAAATTGATATTTCCTGCATAGGTTGCTGATTTGAAAATTTTGGCAAGCTAAAATTTGACATCTATATCTAGAAAGATGTCCATTTCATGTGCATATTCTTTAATAGGGTCATCTTGGAATTCCTCATCATAAACACATAGTGCAGCAAGTATTAAGCACAAATACTCAATGCAGCCCATAGAAAACTTTAAAACATTCTAGAATCTTCTACCATAAATAGAAAACCCATTTCCTACAACTGTCAACTTCATGTTCTCAATTTGAATGGAGCCCCACCTTTACATTAAGGAAGCCCAATCACCTTCCCCTAAAACATCATATCCTTCCACAAATGGATATGAGAAATATGAAATGGAAAAAATAAGATATGAGTTGGTTACCTTCATTAACTCATCAAATACTTCTTCCATTCCATTCTCCTTCATGTCTAAAGTTTCATTGATATGATCCAAGTATGATAACTTTGCAACCTTCTTGATGCTAGGAACAATGAGGCCATCTTTTTGAATCTTATCCTTCTTGTAGACTCCTCCATATATCTAATGGTAGAAAACCTGTATGAAGCTTGTTCCTGAAAGTACCATGCCATGCTTAGTAATAAAATTGTCAACATCAAATTGACACCTTCTTTCCTTACCACATTGCCATGATAAGCATCTCAATTTGCCTATCTCCATTTGACCATTACCCAAAATATTTTCTTCAAGTGTGGTACTTGGATTGCACAAGTGACCCATAAAATGCGAACATTGATCTTTCATAATGTGATTAGAAAGCACAACAAACCCTATATGAATCCTCATAAAATTCCTTTCATTCCAAATGGAAGAGATGGAGAACTCAATAATGCCTCTAACTACTTTAATCCTCAGGAGATTACCTGGATCCCATATGAAAACAAAAATTTGGACTTGACTCAAAGAGTCCTCATGCCCTATACTGCAAGTTTTATCCCTCACTCTATTACCTTTTTTAGCATGCTTTCCATGATGACAAGAATTTTGTTGTGACATAGAAGGAAACAAATTTGAAATATTTTCATACCTTGGGCTGCAAATAAGATGTTCATCCTCATTTGCTGAAAGAGAGTTCATTGAGATAGCCTCAACAACTCTATTTTTGTGACTCAAAACCCTTAAAGTAGGACTAACTAAAATATTCTTCTCAAATGCATACCCATCCAGAATGCTACTGTGCAAATCAAACAATGGCTCACCATTTGGAAGTTTGGAAGATAGTGCATGATTTGGTGCATGTCCATCCATCTTGGACTCTTCACAACTAACAAGAGATATCTTTTCCTCCTCAACTTCATCAATATTCATGACATGTACAATCATTAGAAGTAAAATAAACATCTTCTATTTCCAAACAATTTTTACCTTTAAATTGTCTGGTGGATTTCTCCAAGTTTTGCTTCCTTTCAATTTCTTGTAAATCTGATTTTTCTTTATGCTTCACAATCACCATTTCTAGTTCTATGTCCTTCTTTTCTAGCTCTTCTAGTTCTACTATTATGACTGCTGAACCTTCCTTTGTATCATGCTCCTTTGGATCTTCTTGATTTTTGGTATGTATAGCCTTTTACATCTTAACTTCTTCCTTTCTTCTTCTCATGAAATAATCTTCAAATGATACTTCAAAATTTCCCTCTGAAAGGTACTCTTCAAAAGTTTTGAGAACCACTCCTTCTTTAGGCAGATATTTCCCAGTGAGTTTTGTATATTCATAGAAAGTGAGGGCTGCCTTTGAAATTATACATTTCATATAATATTCATCAAACCATACTGATATTTTGGAAACTAAAACATCATTTTCCAAACTCCTCAAAAGTGATTTGAAGAACCCTCCCATGATCAACAACTCAATACCCTATGGGGTAGCAAGATCATGCTCTGATACCACTATAATGTTCAAAACTAAGATTTTAACATAAAATCAGATCTGAAAATAAATTTTGATAAGCTCCACTAAAAATTACAACAAAAATATCAAGACTAGCTAACTAGTCAAAAAAGAAATTACACCAAATATGCTGGAAACACTACAAACTGATTTTTATTGATTTTTATGATGTAAATAACATATGATCATGTATAAAACACTGATTACAACAACAAAAACATCTACAACATAAATATCTGAAAATCCATTGCAAACTACACAAACTATGCAAACTACACTGCTGAAAATGATTGAAAATAACACCAAATCAAACCCCAACTAATAATAACAACTCCTAGATGCTTGGAATAGATTCGAAATGACCATGGAACAAAAAAACACTCTACAACACAACAAAAACACTGCACAACACACTAGAAATCACCAAAACTACAACAAAACAACTTGCAAACACAATACTACAAAACTGTCGAAACTGCACAATCCTTTGAAGCCCAATGCAATCCCTAGATGGAATTACTCTTTGTAACCAAATTTTTTTCATCCTTTGATCACTTGAGACTGATGGGTTTTTGTCCACAAGCCTCCAACTCCAATGGGTTTTTGTCCACTAAAGAAAATCTAAGCACAAATGCTCAAATTCAAAAATTTGGGTTGTAAAATGATCAAAAAGTGCTTCTAAAAGAAAATGCTTGCATATTCATAATAGCTCCAAATACAAACACCCCTATCTTGGAAAATAAATTAAAATAATTTAATTTCCAACAAATTCCATCAAACAATGATTATGTGTCATAATCCATGCAAGATTATTGGCCAAAAATAAGAAATAACTCCCCTCTTACAAGCTGTCATAAAATCAGCTATTTTTAGGAACCTATCATAAGATCTCCTAAAATCACTCTTGGAAGTTACAATTATACCTCATATTCCCCACTTGTGTAAATAAATTAAAATATTTAATATTTAATTGCTCCCAAAAATAATAAATCCTTAATTTGCGGGATTATAATTAAAATATTAAATAAAATATTTTCCCTTCTGATTTACATTAGCCCATGGGAAAATAGGAATGAAATAATAATTTACCAATTTAATTTTAATATAAATGGGACATGACACTTGCATTTTAGTGTAAATTCGCATTTTTGCATAGAAAATTTTAACAAAAAACTAGCAATTTTCATGCATTTTCATTAGATTTGTATTGGCATTTTGCGTATTAAGGCTTGGAATTTATTTTAATATCTGAGATTAATTAATTTCTATCATAAATTATATTTTAAAACATTCACATAGCATTTTGTCCCAAGATCTCAAACCTAGGGCTTCAAAAATAACGATTTTCACTAAATTTAGCCTTATCAACTCTATAAACTTGCACCATATGCATATTGTAAAGAGTATTTTTGCATTAATTTTCTATTATTAGGGTAATCATTTTCTTCCGCTCATAAAAATTTTCACAACACCCTTTTAATGGGCTCTTTTATTAAAAATTCAGTGAAAAACTACACATTTTGGCTATTTTTGCGCTAGGGTTTGACCTAGTTTGCACTCCAAGCATGTTGTGATCAATTTTATGGATTGAGGTGACTGATATCATTTATATAATTTGTTTTAACTCTGGATATTCGTTACAATGCCCCTTTTGCTAGGTCTTGGAGTTGAAAAACAGTGAAAAATAGCCCATTTTTGCTATATTTTCACTAGGGTTTGACCTTAAGTGGTACTAAAAGCATGTTGTGCTGGGTATTTTGGAACCAAGAGGATTTTATTACTGATATTATTTTCTTTCTATCATAATTTTTCTCACAACACCCTTTGTTATGCTCTTTTGCATTGAATTTTGGTGAAAAAAGTGCCTATTTTGACATATTTTCACTATATTTTGACTTGGCATTAACTTGAAATTGCATCAAGAGTGTGTTGAGAAGGATAATTTTTCTGTTTTGGACTGATATAAGACATACAAATTGCTTCCCTTGACTGAAATCCTTACAACACCCTTTGTTTCATTCATTTGCATTGAAAAGAGTACAAAAAACCAAGCATTTTGGTTGTCAGTCATATCCTTCTCTTAGGATTTGTTCTCTTAGTTTATGCATTGTGTGTTGTATGCTTTTTCATAAGATTTATGACACACTATCCTAAAAACAACATCCATTTAAGAAGAAGTAAAAGGTTAATGGGATCTAGTGCTCTTGAAGAAGTTGGTACTTTGGACACCTTATTTACAAAGGGAGAAACTCAAATTATGCAAGATATTATACATCCTCCAACCACAATGGAAGAACAAACTTTTCATGATGTTGATAATACTATTGAGGAAACAGGATATGTATCTGATGAGAAAATAGAAAAATTGGATAAACAGTTAGTTGAATTTCAATCATTCATGGAAAATAAGAGAATAGCTGAAGAACCTGTCCCTACAATTCATAATATAAGAGAATTGATAAAAGAGGGACAAATGGTGTAAATGCAATTCATGATCTAGCACATATTGTACAAACCAATATCATGCCAATGACCAAATGTGCGCAAGTGATAAATAACATTTTATCACCATCTCATACTCAAGTATCCATACTTATACCAACTATGGGAATATCAACTTTTACATCAACGATCCTAACAACTAATGAAAATGCCTATAGTAATGCTACCACTGGTATTGGAGTATCTAATGGCACTAATTACAAAGATGTGGGATTTGATTATCAAAACTTGGTTCCTAAAGGGACCTCCTCTATGCATAATTGTTCTTAACCACTTATCTATTCCACTCATTTGCAACCACCGATCACCTACTCACAACCATCTTCTACCTATCATTATGTCCAACCACTGTTGACATATTCTCAACCTCTGCCTATCATATCTCAAGCTCTTTCACCTCCTCACTTTGGTTCCAATTCCTCACAACAAACCACATCTCCCAATGATGTCATCCTAAACCAACTTTTACAAGGCATGACTGCTTTTCAACAAAAGGTAACAAACTTAATAAATTCTTCACAGCCTAGTCTACCAACATATCATGCCCATAATCCCCTTTCCTATGCAATCTTGAGAACTCCTATCCCTGAGAGGTTTGAGACCCCCCACTTTGAAAAATATGGTGGAAAAGGTGATCCTAATATTCATGTGGCAGCATTTATAGCTATGTGTAGTGATTTTTATTTTGAAGAGGATTTGTTAGCAAAACGTTTCCCACAATCTCTCAAAGATACTACTTTAGAATGGTTTTTATCATTGCCTCCAAATTTAATACACTCCTTTTTGTAGTTGATTGATTAGTTTTCACAACATTTTCAAGCAAATATCAGACCCCAAGTCACCCTAATTGACTTGGTTCAATGCAAACAAGGTCCCAAAGAAAAGTTGACTGAATTCATTATTCAGTATCAAGAACTTTATGCATAGATTTAGTATCAAATGAAAGATGAAGATGTTCAAAAGATATCCATTACAAATTTACAACCTAATATTCATGATAAAATCCTCTTGATGAAATATAAATCCTTTCAACATTTATGCACCACTCTTCATGATTATCAACTTTCATCTAGTCAGTATGAAAATCAAAAGTCATTGGCTCAAGTTGGTCAATCCCTGGGTGGATCTTTACAAAACAATTTTAAGAGGAATAATAACAAGAGTTTCATCAAGATCAATGGACCAAATATGAATTTGTCTGCTATAAATAATGCAAAGAAAGTATCATATCAACTAAGAAAGTTTACTCCAATATCTAAGTCCTATCATTCTATCATGAACCAAGCTATGAGTAACAACATTCTGAAGCTTCCTCGATCAAACCTATTGATCCTAGTAAACAAGGACCTTACTTCGATGCTAACACCTTTTGTCATTATCATTAGATGCAAGGACGTGACACTGAATGATCTATACCTCTTAAACATGAGATATAAGACCTTATTGATTCAAATGTCGTCCACATATTAGGTGTGAATGATAATGGAAATAAGTTGGTTGCTCTACCAAATCATAATTTACAAATCTTGACTAATCCTTTCCCTAAACATATTGGAAATAATATGGTGGATTAGGGTTTAAGGGAAGTAGACAAGGATGATTACTTGGACTATGATAGTGTTACAAGTATGGGCCCAACCAGTGTTGTCATTGATGTCAACATACTTCTATTGCATTGATGTCAAGGACTGGATGAGCTGTGTGCTAAGGATATTGAGAAAATTAGTCCTATCAGAAATAGAGAACAATAGTGAAGAAAATGAAGCTCTATGAAGTAAAGATCCTAGCTAAGATAGAAATTAGGGAATGCGCATCAAAGGGTTTGTAGATATGTGTCTAAAGATGATCCAGTCAATATTTGAGAGGTCCACATGAAGATTTGAAGAAGTTATGACCACTTTAGTGAAACCCATTCTGGCAGGTGTTTAGAGGTGACAGAGTGACACAAATAGGTCTGGTGAGATCCAGAAATGTAATATCTTGTTCTGCAGATTTGGTGGAGTGTTTAGGAAGAAAATGTGAATTGACAACTCGATTGGTTCATGGTCTGGAGGTCCACAAGCATCTATTCCAATATGATAGTGATGATAGACTATGTTCTTGAGGTTCCAGATGAAAGACAGAATGATTTTAGTAAGTAGAAGTAGTGTGGATGCTCTTGGTGATTCAGGCAAGCTTGTGGGGGTCTCTGGATTGTGTCTAGTTTGTGTTGGTGGTCCACATTGAAGATTAAGCTTGTAATTGAAGAATTACTTCTGGGTGATGATGTTCTTCCTAATTTTGGCCGACCGGATGTGTTACACATCTTCTGGATGATCTTGAAGATGTTCTGTGAAGCATGGTGTGTTCCTCGAAGAAGTTTAAAGTCCCAGATATGTGTGGCTAACTGTGTGCTGATTCGCATGAAGTCTTTTGTAATAAGACAAGTTGTGTTTTTGTATTTGCTCTATAAAGAAAAAAAGAATGTATTTTGCCAACTTTGATGATTATTCCAAAGTCGATGTCTTGTATAAATAAGAGTTGTGAAGTCATTTCAAAGGTGTGAAGAAGATGTGTATGTGGTAGAAAGGAGAAGAGTGAAAGGCATAGAAGAAGTGTTGAGCTTAAATGGAACTAACTCAAGCATAGTGAAGATGCTATTCTTCAGTGCAAGTATGTAACATCTATTATTCTGTAGATAGTGTGTCTCATGTAGGCAGTGGACCTCTTGTGAGCAGTGTGCTTGGGCAATGAGCCCTAATTGGCATGTGCCATTTTGTTCCTTTTATTCTTTTAATAGAGAATACAATCTTGGGTTAGTCACCCCATGGTTTTTCGCTTAACCGGGTTTTCCATGTTAAAATCTTAGTGTTATATGTGTTAATGTGTTTCTATTCTTGAATTATTACATTATGATTGGTCTATTATTATGCTATTGAATTACAAAAGGATATAAGTGGTTAATGAAATGAAAGTTTTGAGACAACTTATTCACTCCCCCCTCTTAGTTGTCTTTCTTGAAACTAATAGATAGTATTGTTAGAATGATTGAAGTGGATAAGAAACAAGTGGATAATCCACCTCGTCCTTGAAGAAACAAAATTTATTCTGAGGTTCCTCCTCCATTATCATTATATGGATCAAGAGATAATAAAAATGCATAAGAATAGAAAGAACAACAACTGATATAGACAAGTAAGATGGTATAGGATGATTCCCATTACTGTTCTAAAAAGATTCAACAACGAAAACTCACTAAAAATTAGAAAAGAGCAAGACAACAATCAATATTTGGAAATACTAGTGGTTCTCCCCCTTATAGACAACAAAAAGTCTCATTTAAACACAGATTTAAGGAACAAGCATCATATGGTAACAAACAAGACTTTCATAAGAGCCACTCAAATTTTGCATTAAATATGATCGAGTACCTCTCCAAGAGGTTCGTAAGCTCCAAGATCTAATACAAAGACCCTACAGGTAAGTATCTCAAACCCTTTATCTCTCTCATGATGTGCTTCCCCTATGATGTGTTATATGTTGCTTAGGCCTCCTGGGATGACCTCAGATTCTCCTGTAAGGTTCAGGATACTAGGAGACCATCTCTATTGTGACCTTCTTCTATTTGTATCATCATTCTTCTATATTGCCTCTCTCTCCAATTTCATTGTTGTGTGTTGTGTCTTGTAGATATAGCATCACAGTTGGTGACCTCGGGTCACCCTCCTACATGACTATTCCTAAGACACTTTTTATCCTCTCTTATTTATTGTTTCCCTTCCTCTAGTGTTTCCATCTAGCGAGAAGATGATGACAAATATTTATACTAATGCAGACCTAGTGTCCCTTTCAAGAACAATCAAAAAATGGACTTAGTTCCTAATATGATGATGGGGTTGTATATTTTATCTGATGCTTGGCTATTCGAAGCACTCATGCTTTCCGCGTAGTGATGTTGATGATGTTTCTGTCGCATTTACAAACCTTAACAATATTGCTACTCTATGCACCTTTGTTTGTCTTTGAATCTGGCATTGGCGGTACTCGATTCGGAGAGCTTCATGATATAGCCCCACGATTATCCTTAAACTTTGAATTTGTTGTATAACCTTGGCTCTTTGTGTGGTTAATCATATGCATTGATGTTGTTGTTTATCATGAGTTCGTAGACACTAACATGTTTCTTGCAGGGATGTGTTTGTGGGAACATTTGGTGATCGTAAAGTACATGTCACCTCTAGGGGGCACGGGCTTTGAGAAATTCGGTGTTCCCTTGTGTATTTTCTTCCTACCTTAATGTGCTTGATATCGATAAGTGATGTCAACCACCTTAAGGTGGGGGCATATATAAGGTAAGTTGTCTATTATAGATTTTAGCAATGTGTTTGACCTCAGATGCAAAGACATGCACCTTAGGGTAGTGTATCATGCATCCTGAGTTTGTTTGCAATCAATCAATCAATCAATCATGTAAGCCCTCTGCTGAGGCAGGATATCGTATATATCCTTTTTATCTTAAGCCCTCTGTGGAGGCGAGGACAGTGTATTTCTCAGAGTAGATTGCATCATCCTATCATTTTTAAAAGTCCTCTGCAGAGGCAGGGAGCAGTTCTGTGACTAACTCAACCCTTAAGCATGTCTTTGGTGATTGTTGTGGTGAAGCCCAATCATCGGTGTGTGCCTGTAATGTGCCTGAAATGGTGTTGGACCTAGAAATAGGTACACTCCATCACTTGTCTGCCATGTTTTCATCATGTCTTCAAGTGTGTGTGTTTTGGTATGCTTGTTTTGTGTGGCGTGTTTGTTGCCCCATATGCAGAGACTAGTGCCTTTGGGTAGTGCTTCCTACATTTTGGGAGGTTTTGCATGTCTTACATGTGTGTTGCCCCATTTATACAGAGACCTACACCCTAGGGTAGTGCATCCTGTATTATGGGAGGTTTGTTTACTTTTCTATAGTTGCATCTGCATTATATATGAGAAAAAGAAAAGAAAAGAAATCATGCCTATCTTTCATGCATTAATGTGTCTTCTATGCATTGGTTGCCTTCTCCATGTTCTACATGACTAACTATCTTCTCCTTGTTTTGCATGCTTGTTACTATCTTCTATGTGATTGGTGTGTCTTCTTCATACTTGATGTGTTTGTTGTGTTTGTGACCTTACTTTAATGCATGTATTGGCCTCACATTTATACATACATTAAAGTGGGGGATAAATGTAACATTGGAAAATATCCCCTTGGGGGCTTTTCCCTCATAAGGTTCAGCTCCCGGGTCTTTAGCATGCAATTAGGACATCTTAGTTCATATTTTGGCATCTCGATGGAATGAGACCTAGGTTTCATGGCAAAAGGACCCCTAGGAGGACCCCTTGAGCTGTACCCTACCCAAAATAGGGGGGAGGACTTGGGCGCTTGTGCCCTAGTCTTACTCTATTTTGGGGTAGCCCCAATTTCCAGGTGTCAGTTTATGACCATTATTTGGGTCCTTTGCTAACACGATAAGTTTGAATTACAAAAATCTTGGTGGGAGTGTTTGTAGTTGAATATATAAGCATGTTTAGGTATTCATTTGTAAACTAGATAGCAATTGTGATGTTCAAGTGTTCTCAAGGTGATTCAAGGCTTTCATTGTGTTGCAAGAGCAAACTTGTGTGGTTTATGTGTTTGTATTTGCATATTTGAGCATCAATTTCCTTCCATGAGAGCTTTACTACAAGGTGACATTATATTGTGTTTTCATCATTGATTCCTGTGGTTTTTACCTCTGCCTCACAAGGGCACACACTCTGTATCTAACAATGGTGTTCGGAGACTTAAGTGTCCTCTAGGGCTTGACTGAGGAAAGCCTCTAAACACCACAACCCCCAAACCAAGTCTTGTGATTGTAGGTTACAGATATCACATTTGGGAAAATTGAAGTTGTAGGAAGGAGTGGCAGGCATAAAGGATTCAAGATCTTAAGAGAAGTAGGACACCAGAGCATTTCTAGGACTTGGGTGCTCACTCTAGTGTCCTCCATAGCTGTGTTCCCAGAAACAGAAGTTACAGGGCTGATTAGTGGTAGAAGGAGGTCCAGATCCTCTAAAGATACTGGTACCTTGGACTTGGGCACCCACTCCAGTGTCCTTGACTATTTCACCTCAGAACCCTAAAAACATGTATGCTGTGATTTGCCATTTCACTTCCATCTACAAGAGCATTTTTTGTTATTCGTTACTTTATTATATATTTGTATCATTAGGGTTTTAATGGTCAATTGAGCATAAGAGAAGAGAATTTGATAATAAAATTCCCTAATCCAAGTTTCCCTACATCTCACAAGTGATCTAGGGTATGATAGTGCTCACCACTTGACCCTAGATCCTTGAATGTAAAGTGGAGAGGAGGATTTAAACATGAAAACACTAAAACATTAACAAATACAATTTTCCACTAAAGAGATCCAAAGGCTTGAAGAGGATATAAATGAAGGATAATGATTTGCTACAAGGCAATAGTGTGGAAGTGACTGATAGCATGAAGAATGAAAACAAGATCTTAAGTTGTTTTGATCTGGTTGAGTAGTAGGATAGAGTAGAAAGTAGTGAAGGAAGTAGAATTAGTTACAGAACTGAGAATTGAGATGTAGATGAAAAAAATCATGAAAGAATTTTGTCGTATGAATCTTTTGTAATGCCTGGGTTGCAACCTAGCATTTGTAAAGCCCTTGAGGCATGTGCAATGCATTTTGAGATCAAATATATATGAAGAATGAGCTTTAAAGGCTAGGTTTTTCCTTGTTAGGGTTTTCCCAGGATAAATCTAATGTTATGTGTTCATGAATCTGATTTATCTTTCTGTTGTTAAACTATAAGCTTCCTTTGCATATCTATATGTCCATGGAGTTAATTGTTTAAGGCTGCAAGGTTGGACAGTCCCTAACCAAACCCTCCTACCTTGAATACATCAAGTGGTATCAGAGCTATTTTTGAATCTACTGGGCTAGTGGTGAACCTATAGAAGGTGGCAAATCTAATAAAGTGCTGTGCAAAACCCTAGAAGTAACAATTATCATTGCCGAAGAAGATCAAGGAAGGAAAGATTCAGTAAGTTTTCAAGTTTAGTTGTTTATCTAGTTTGTTTCAAATGGGGAAGATTGGAAAGAGGATGAAGAAAGAAAATGAAACCCTAATGTGCGAAAAGGATATTTTGAAAGAAGCATTGTGTGAAATCAAGAAATGTAATTCAACATTGTTGGAGAAGATGAAAGATCTAGGAGTGGACAAGTTTGAAGCCCTAGAAGAAGAACTGGAAAATGTAAAAAGTAGAAGTGCAGACCTAGAAGTAGAGTTGAAATTGTTTGAGGATGTTGAAAGGAAATTTGTAGAACTAGAAGGATTTAAGTTATTTTATAAGGTTGAACAAAGGAACAGAGATCTAGAAGACAGTTTGGAAGAATTTAAGAAGGAGAATAGTTTGCAAAAGATTGAAATATCAGATTTGAAAGAACAAGTTAATCAGTTAGAGTAGTCACTTGTAGCATGTAGAGAAGAGAATGCAAATTTGAGATCTAAACCTAAATTTTGTGATGTTTCTTATGATACTAATGATTTGTGTGATGATGCAAAAGTTTCTTTAGAAAGTGAAATTGAAGATGATAGTGTAACTAAACCTACAGTTGTTGGTGATGGTATTAGTTTCAAAATCATGCAAAGAATGGGATATTAAGGACAAGGATTGGGAAAGTGGCAACAAGGAATTATAGAACCTATTGAACCAGTGATTAGATCAAGAAGTGAAGGGATTGGATATGGAAAAGCTAAAGAGGTTATGTCAAACTTTAAATCAAATCAAAGCAAAAAAGGTATGTTTTGTTCACATTGTAATAGGCATGGACATGAAGAGGAATCTTGTTGGGATATACACCCTTGTAAGTTATGTGGATTGAGGAACCATTCTGAAAAGTTGTGTTGGAATAAGTTAAAGAGAAGAAATCCTATGACAAGTTGTAGATAGAAGAACTATGGGTGGATCGATGGACAAGAATGGAGACATGTTACTAGTATGTTTAGAGGAAGGTATAGACTGAAGTGTTCATATGTTGGATTAGGATGCAAAGAGAGAATACCTTATGTGGAGTAGAATAAGGAAAGAAATTAAAACTATAGAGGGAGAAGTGATAGGGGTCATAATTCTTATCATAGAATAGGATACCAGAAGAATGAAAGAGGATTTGCAAGAAGAACCTATTTTCAAGTTTGGAGGAGAAAAGAAGCAAGCAAGGGAAGTCATCAAGAACCTATTACCAGAGAGGCTAATGAAGGAGAAGCAATACATAATTCAGAGATAGTTTGTGCAGAAGAAGAAGAGTTGATTGAATCACTAAGTTTGATAGAGGAACAAGAAGAAAGTGATGCAGAGATAGTTTATGCAGAAGAGGAAGGAGAACCTTTTGAATTATTGAGTTTAATAGAGAAACTGGAAGAAGGTGAAGCATTGGTCTTGAGAAGATTTGTGTTATAGAATTGAGAAAGCAAAGTAAGAGAGAGTTTATGTAAAATCATCTGATAGAGTATTGAAAGATAAGTTGTGTGAACAAATGTGAAGCATAGCAGAGAAGATCACATGGTAGAGAAAGAGGGGATGACAAGATATTCTACCAGAGGAGAAAGTTTGTGTACCAGAGTAAATCAAATGTGGATAATGAAACAGAGAAAAGTATTGAAGCAGTACATGTAGAGCAGAAAATGTAAGATTCTGAGGTGTACGAGAGAAATTGTATCTGAGATCAGGATTGGAAAGTGTTGTAGAGAAGTTTAGGAACTGTATCAGTTGGATTAGTAACTTGATTGTTCTAGAGAATGCATGAATGAATTTGATTAAAATAGACATTGATCTTAAGGCATCTTGCATAGAATACTTTCTCAGACTACCGATCATTGAGGTAGTACAAGGCTTGCAAGTAGACTACCGACCTTAGAAGAATTTGAGGTAGTTGTGCAGGGTGGACTTGAATAGACCACTGACCTTGAGGTAGTTGCAAGTACCTGCAAATAGATCACTGAACCTATTCAAAACAACAACATTAAATCTAACATGATACAAACCAAAGTGAAGAGGGTCACTTTTTAGATAACCTTCAGAGTCTGATGCAGGAGCATTTGGAAGTCTAATGTAGAAGCATCTAGAAGAATTTAGAATTATTGAGATAGTTGATAGAAGCTTGAGTATGCAGAGAAAGTGACCATGGAGAATTCTAGATTTTGAGTATGAGAGGTTGCAGATCTAGACTTAGCATTTTGACATGGGAATTTACAACATATCAAGAATTCAAATCATTTGGTTTTGATTCTAGAAAGTTATTACTATTTGAAGATTGACTATTTTGATAGAACGGAGCTGACTATGTCTAGTGAAGTGGAATCGGCTTGCAGATCATTCCCGTGGCTTGCACAGTGAAAAGAAGAATTGGTTGATGAAGTTTAAGGACTTGGCTAACCTTCAGTAGGGTCCGCATGAAGTTTTATGCATTTGTGAAGTTATGCCTTATGTTTAGGCCTGACCTATTTAGTGTACATGTTACATAAACTAGTCATTGCAATTAGATTGACTTGATGATGATCCAAAGGCTTGCAGAGGATATAAATGAACGATAATGATTTGTTACAAAGAAGTAGTGTGGAAGTGACCGATAGCATGAAGAATGAAAATAAGATCTTAAGTTGTTTTGATCTGGTTGAGCAACAAGATAGAGTAGAAAGCAATGAAGGAAGCAGAATGAATTGCAGAGTCGAGAATTGAGATGTAGATGAAAGAAATCACGAAAGAATTTTGTTGTATGAATCTTTTGTAATCCTTGGGTTGTGGCCTAGCATCTATAAAGTCCTTGAGGCATGTGTAATACATTTTGTGATCAAATATATATGAAGAATGAGCTTTAAAGGCTGGGTTTTTCCTTGTTAGGGTTTTCCCAGGATAAATCTGATGTTATGTGTTCATGAATCTATTTTATCTTTCCATTGTTAAACTATAAGATTCCATTGCATATCTGTATGTCCATGGAGTTAATTGTTTAAGGCTGCAAGGTTGGATAGTCCCTAACCAGACCCTCCTACCTTGACTGCATCAAATACAACTGTCCTCTTTTACAACCACAAATACTAGTTTGATACAACTACTATCACAACTGCAACTGCAAATACAACTATTTGTAATGGCTTCCACTATCACAACTACAAATACAACCACTATTAATGGCTTTTAGAACTACAAATATTGTCAATGGCTCGATAACAACAAATCAAACAAATAAAATATGTTGTCAATTATGCCTTAATGTATGCCCACACCCATTTCCAAAGTTCCAACTTGAGCCTGGAGATAGGGAACATACTGGCAAATATTAAGAAATCTAGATTTACACCCATCAGTTGCACTTGCTTAGAAGTTTTTTAGGCCTTTTTATCAAACCCATGTTGAACATATCTTGAAAACATGTCATTCCATTAGACCACATTTCTTTGAGGCATTTTGTTACAAAGTTCATGTGCCTTGTCTATTCTTCTACATTTTGCATCCATATCTACCAGGGTACTTGCAACTACAACATTTGGCAACAATCCCCTTCCTTTATAATTTGATGCCATACCTTGTTCTAAAGCTCCTAATTTTGCACAAGCTAAAGAATGTTGGTAAAGGTTGTAGAGTCTAATTTTACACCTGCAAACTACATTTTCTTGAATATTCCTAAAGCCTTTTTAACAAATCTATTTTATGTGTATCCTACAATCATTGCAATATAATGCATAACATGTATAGATGTGTCTCTATTCATTGATATTGTATTCCATTTTGATCCTTTGACATATTTTTTAGGCTTTGTTCATGCATCAGGAAGAGTTTACAAGATATTGTCACAAGATAGTAGTGTCTATTTCACTTAACCTTGCACACAAGAACCTAACAATGTAAACTTTTTGTGACCTATTTTACCTCTCTTGCAAGCTTAAAGAATAAGTCTTCAATAGGAAACACTCAAACAAGGAAAACCTCAAATCAATCCTCCATCTGGAACTGTGTTCTCTATAACTGCTCCAATCATCACTTATGCATTATTTTACTTCCTTTAAGGGAGATGAGCATGTATGCATGATAAGGATAAATAAACCTCATTATTGTTTGGAATTAAGGTGTCTCAACCTTGGTAATTCCTTGTATTTATTTATTTATTGCCTATTAATGTATTTTGGATGCAAGTCCTATTTCATCATCTTGTCAGAGTTGGCATGGTGATGTGTCATCCTACATGGAAGGTGACCACATGTAATTTTGTCCTCACATGAGGAGATAGGCATACCACTTAGTGGTAGAGGTATTTTACCATGTGTCAGCACTTTGACTAGTGCGTAAGTGAATCTTGACTGAAACAATTATTATAGATTCCTATGATAGAATCAATGACGCGTAAGAGTTGTAAATGGAATGTTCTATGATAGGTTTTGGAGTGTGGGGTTTTTCACCTGTAAGGGTTTTCCCCACGTTATAACTTGTCTCTCTCTCTCTCTCTCTTCTGTCTTACATTCTTGTGTATGTGTATTGCTGCAATATCTTTGTTATTGTGTCTAGAACACTATAACTGTAAAGGTTAAAAAGAATTTGTATACTTCTCTCCTCTTTAGATTAGTGTAGGAAGCAATTTCTGCACACCTAGCTTCTTTTTAGTTGGTATCAAAGCATGACCAGTTTTGGTTCTAGCTGCGGGGTAGGGGTTTTTTGAGCTAATCTTAGGTTGAGTGGGAGTCTGTGCAGAGTATAATGCATCTTGTTGTGAGAAGGGGATGGCAGGTACATCCAAAAGAGTAGAGGTGGAGAAGTTTAACGGCACCAATTTTGAGTTGTGGAAACTTAAGATGGAAGATATGCTTGTTGATCATGACTTATGGGAAACCATTGAAGACACAAAACCTACGACAATGTAACAAGTTGATTGGGACCTCAAAGATTGGAAGGCTAAGGGTCTCATAAGACTCTATCTAGCTAACTCTGTCCTATTGAATGTCCATAAGGAGAAGACCATGAAAGAACTTTGGAAGAAGATGGGAGATGTTTATTAAGCCAAGTCTTTGGTGAACAAGCTTTTTCTGAAAAAGAAGTTGTTTTCTTTGAAGATGGAAGATGAAGGGTCTGTTGGGGACCATATGAATGCTTTCAACATGATTGTTGCTCAGTTGACATCCGTGGGTGTGAAAATGGAGGAGGATCGATGTATGATCCTGCTTTGTTCTTTGCTAGATTCATGGGATCATCTTGTCATGGCCATTGGAAGCACTACATCCACCTTCAAGATGGATGAGGCAGTGTCTTTGCTGTTATATGAAGAAATGTGGAGAAAGACAATTGAGTTGGCCAAAGAGGGTCTTGTAATTTGTGGAAGACCTAAGGAGAAAGAGAAGAAGAAGGACAAGAAAGGTGAAAAGGGTAGATCCAAATCTCTTAGAAAGTCCAAGGCTCTTTGTTGGAACTATGGTAAAACTAGGCATTTCTAAAAGGAATGCAAAGAAGAAAAGAAAAAGAAGAAGATGAATGTCCCAGATTCAGATTCTGACAAGTCACAAGATGATGATGATGCCTTTATCACAGCCCTAGCCACCCATGCATCTGATGATGTGTGGTTGATTAATTCTGGTGCATCATTCCACATGACCTCGCATCAACACTGGTTCATGAAGTACGAAGATTTTGATGGTGGAAGAGTGTACCTAGGTGATGATTCTCATATGAAGATTGTTAGTCATGGAAGAGTCTTAATCCAATTCCCTAATGGATGAGTGAAGGTGATCACTGGGGTCATGCACATCCCAAGCTTGGCATAGAACTTGCTATCTATAAGTAAGTTGAATTATGCAAGTGTACAAGTTGTCTTTTGAAAGGATGGACACAAGATGACTAGAGGATCTATGGGCTTACGAAGGGTACTCAGAGAGGTACTCTATTTCAGCTAGAGGCATGCACTTCATAGTGCAATATTTCTTCTAACTCAAAGAAAAGAGCTATAGTCACTTCATCCCCACCATCTAAACAAGTAGTGAAGAAAACCATTGTAACAAATTCTAATGGTAGTGCATTTTGGTTAACCAAGGGTGGACAAGCTTTGGAAGTTAAGCTTCATGCTAAAAAGACAATGTTATGGCATAAGACATTTGGTCAAATTGGTGAGAAGGGTCTTAGAACCCTAAAAAATAAAATTCTCATTGAGGGGTTAAATGATTGTAATCTTGAGTTTGACTTTTGTGAACATTGTATATATGGAAAGAAAAACCGTGTTCATTTTTACTCTAGTTCTCACAAGTGTGTTGGCGTGTTGGACCTTATATTATTCTGATGTGTTTGGTCCTGTTAGTGTTCCTTCAATTTCAAAATCTATATATTTTGTATCTTTCATAGATGATTATAGTAGAAGGACATGGATTTATTTTCTCAGAAGCAAGTCTGAAGTCTTTAGTCAATTCAAAGAGTTTAAAGCTTTTGTTGAGAATCAGACTAGTAAAAAGATTAAGTGTTTGAGGATTGACAACAGTGGTGAGTTTTGTTCAGTAGAGTCTGATAAGATCTATAAAGAGCAAGGGATTGAAAAACATAAGACAACTCCATACACCCCACAGCAAAATGGAGTTGCAAAGAGGATAAACATGACACTAATGGAGAAGGCTAGGAGTATGCTTATTGGAGGAAGCCTTGAACAAAAGTTTTGGGCTGAAGCTATAGCCACTGCTTGCTACTTGGTCAATAGGTCTCCTATATCAATTCTTGTTGGTAAGACACCTATGGAGGTGTAGTCTAACAAGAAGCCTTCAGTTACACATCTTTGTGTTCTTGGTTGTGAGGCATATGCACATGTGCTTAGGGAGAAACAATCTAAATTATAGAACAAGGCTGTTAAATGTATGTTCATTGGTGATGGTGTCGGTGTGAAAGGATACAAGCTTTGTGATCCTATGGCTGAAAAAGTGTTGTATAGCAGAAGTGTTATCTTCAGAGAGCTAACATCTTCTTCCATTGTTTTACAACTAGAACAGACAGAAAAGAAAGAGGATGTGGTTTAGTTTCCTTCTACCCCTGAGAAGACTGAACTGATAGACCCTATGAGACTTGATGATGTGGAGAGCTCTAGCAGCTCTAAAATCTCAAAAGAAGAAGTAGAACCTTAACCTTAGCCATTGAGGAGGTCTACATGAATAAGAAAGAAACTTGATAGGTTTGGTTATTTATTGCTTGATTCTAGTTGTACTTTTGTCTTGCTTACTAATACTAATGAGCCTAGAACTGTGACAGAGGCTATGGGCATGAAAATTGCAGGTTCCTAGAAGGAGGCCATGGAAGATGAAATGGCTTCTTTTGAGAAGAATAGAACATGGGACTTGGTGCCTTTTCTTGAAGGATGAAAACCTGTTGATGAAAATGGGTGTTCAAGAAGAAATTCAGTGCAGATGGTAGTGTTGAAAAGTACAAGGCCAGACTGGTTGCAAAGGGGTACTCACAAGTGGAGGGAATTGACTATGGTGAAATTTTCTCTCCCATTGCAAAACTAACATCCATTCTATCCTTGTTATCTCTTATAGCCGCTTATGACTTAGAGGTGGAGTAGATGGATGTGAAGACAACTTTCCTTCATGGTGATTTGGAGGAAGAGATTTACATGTCATAGCCAGAGCATTACATAGAGAAAGGTAAAAAAAATTTGGTTTGCAAGATAGAAAAGTCTTTGTATGGTTTGAAGCAGTCTCCTAGGATGTGGTATATGAAATTTGATGCCTTTGTGTTGTCGATTAGATTCTAAAATCAAAATTAGATCATTGTGTGTATTGTAAATTTGACAATGATCGCATTCTCATTATTGCATTGTATGTTGATGATATGTTGTTGATTGGGAATGGTAAGAATATGATTTCTGATTTAAAGTCTCAGTTGTCAGCATAGGTTGAGATAAAAAATCTAGGGGTAGCTAGGTATATTCTGGGAATGGAAATCAGAAGAGATAGAGCTAATAGAAAACTTTGGTTAAGCCAGAGTAAGTATGTGAAGACCATATTGGATAGGTTCAGCATGACAAATTGTAGACCATTATGTGTTCCTGTATCATTGGGGACAAAGTTGTCTATTAATGATTGTCCAAAATCTCCTAGTGAGGTGGAGGACATGAGCATAGTACCTTATTCTAGTGTTGTATGCCATGGTCTGTACAAGACTAGACATTGCCCAAGTAGTGGGAGTCCTTAGTCGATTTATGGCTAATCCTGGATGGGTACATTGGGATGTAGTAAAATGAGTGTTCAAATATTTGAGGGATACTTCATAGTATTCCATATGCTATCATGGTAATCCTATAGACCTCTGCATTTTGTTTGTATTCATGGATTCATGGATTCTGATTGGGCAGGTCACATTGACAGTAGGAGATCCACTAGTGCTTACGTGTTTACTATGTTCGGTGGTGCAATTAGTTGGATGAGTAAGAAACAACCTATTGTCCCTTTGTCCATGACAAAAGCTAAGTATATGGCACCAACTCATGCTTGCAAGGAAGCCATTTGGCTTAAGAGATTGTGTTCAGATATTGGTGTTGATGCAGGACAGATTACAATTTATTGTGACAGTTAAAGAACGATTTGCCTAGTAAAGAAACTAACTTTCCATGCTAGAACAAAGCATATTGATGTATAGTTTCACTTTGTGTAAGACATGGTGGAGGATGGGAAGGTGAATTTAGAGAAGGTAGACACTTTGAAAAATGTTGCAGATGCATTGACGAAACTGGTGGGCATAGAGAAGTTCAGATGGTGTTCAGAGTCTATGGGCCTCTCGGCCTATAGCACTTAAATCATGTCATTTCCATTGGCTCTTACAAGGTGTTCGACAAGTGGGAGAATGTTGGGAATTAAGGTGTCTCAACCTTGGTAATTCCTTGTATTAATTAATTGTATTTATTTATTTATTGCCTATTAATGTATTTTGGATGCAAGTCCTATTTCGTCATCTTGTGGGAGTTGGCACGGTGATGTGTCATCCTACGTAGAAGGTGACCACATGTAATTTTGTCCTCACATGAGGAGATAGGCATCCCACTTAGTGGTAGAGGTATTTTTCCATGTGTCGGCACTTTAACTAGTGTGTAAGTGAATCTTGACTGAAATGGTTATGACAGATTCCTATGATAGAATCTATGATGCATAAGAGTCATAAATGGAATGTTCTATGATAGGTGAAGACATGTGTCACAAGGCATCTTGGAAGAAGGTATCTTTGGGTACCCCAAGATGTTGTAAGAGAATATGCTATTTTTAGCCAATGTATGACAGATTCTCTTACAGTTGTAAGTACTGTCAATATAACATATTCTATGATAGTCGTAAAAGTCATAAGAGCATCTGTCATTTCCCAACTTGGGAATAGGAGACCATATTGGGATGGGGTATTATGACAAGTGTCAGGACCATGATATAGTGTTGGACAAGTGTCCCTAGGCATTAGTTTTGGGCCATGAGGCCAATTTGGATGCCCATTTCAAGAAAGGTTCATTTTTTTCCTTGTAAACTTCTATTTAAGAAGGTGCTTTGAGAGATGTATTATGTGATTTATAGGTACTGTTATGCTACCAGATTGTCTCTAGATATGAGTGTCGAAGACTCCTATAAAGACTGACATTGCAAGTGTGTTGTAAACCTTGTTGTTTCAATAATACATTGTGCAAGTTTATGAGTGTGGGGTTTTTCTCTCATAAGGGTTTTCCCCACATTATATCTTGTCTCTCTCTCTCTCTCTCTCTCTCTCTCTCTCTCTTCTCTCTTACATTCTTGTGTTGTGTATTGCTGCAATATCTCCATTGTTGTTTTTAACATTCTATAACTGCAAAGATTAAAATGAATTTACACTTTTCTCTCCTCATTAGAATAGTGTAGGAAGTAATTTTTGCACACTTAGTTTCCTTTAAGTTGGTATCATAGCCTGGCCAGTTTTGGTTCTAGCTGCTAGGTAGGGGTCTTTTGAGCTAATCTTCGGTTGAGTGGGACTCTATGTAGATTATTTTGTATCTTGTTGCAGGAAGGAGATGGCGGGCACATTTGGAAGAGAAGAGGTGGAGAAGTTTAATGGCACCAATTTTGAGTTGTGGAAACTTAAGATGGAAGATATGCTTGTTGATCATGACTTATGGGAAATTGTTGATGGCACAAAACATACAACAATGTCACAAGCTAATTGGGACCTCAAAGAATGGAAGGCTAAGGGTCTCATAAGACTTTGTCTAGCTGACTCTATCCTATTGAATGTCCATGAAGAGAAGACTGTGAAAGAATTTTGGAACAAGCTGGGAGATGTTTATCAGGTCAAGTCCTTGGTGAACAATATTTTTCTAAAATAGAAGTTGTTTTCTCTAAAGATGGAAGATGAAGTATCTATTGTGGACCATATGAATTCCTTCAACATGATTGTTGCTTAGTTGACATCCATGGGTGTGAAAATGGAGGAGGAGGATCAATGTATGACCCTGCTTTGTTCTTTGCTAGATTTGTGGGATCATCTTGTCATGGCCATCAAAAGCACTACAACCACCTTCAAGATGGATGAGGTAGTGTCTTCACTATTATTTGAAGAAATGTAGAGAAAGACAACTAAGTCAGCCAAAGAGGCTCTTGTGGTTTGTGGAAGACCCAAAGAGAAAGGGAAGAAGAAGGACAAGAAAGGTGAAAAGGGTAGATCCATATCCCATGGGAGATCCGAATCTCCTAGAAAGTCCAAGGCTCTGTATTGGAACTGTGGTAAAACTAGGCATTTCTAAAAGGAATGCAAAGAGGAAAAGAAAAAGAAGAAGAATGATGCAGAGTGAGACGCAACGGAGGCTAACTAACAGGAAGGAGTAGCCAACAATACAAACAGCATGATAAAATTCTCTATCGGCTGAACATCATCATCATATTTCCTAGAGACACCAACAGCATCATCACATTTCAACAGCATCATCATATTTCAGATGATCGCAAATATCCCCCTGTCGACTCCTATTTACCTCCTCCGTTTGTCGCCTATCATCATCATCATGATAATCAACGAGCGCAAACATCCTCCGGTTGCACTGTTCATTGGGTGCCAAATACAAGCGGCGTCATCATGATATTCAATATCACCTTCACCAGTAGGATATCCAAATATCCGGTTGCTCCAAATATCCTGATGACATTGCACTTCAACAACTTGCCTTCGATGCTCCACTGCCCGACGACACAAGCAACAGCATCATGATATTGTTCATCCGGTTCCTCAAAACCTCCTGATGATGCTAATACAACTTCCTGCCTACGCCAATACCTTCCCCACTTAGCGACAACAGGATAAACTCGCATTGAGGGATTTCTTAATATCCTGATGACGATGACGTCATATCCTGATGACGATGACGTCACACATCATCCTGATGAACTCTTCAACACTTAGCCAAAAACTTAACTTTCACACCCGCATCCGTTAGCGATACGCGGATGATGAGCTTCTCCGAGAGATGATCCTGACTGCGATATATACACTGAGTATATATCCAACTCAAAACATCATGATGCACTTGCAACATGCAAACTTCAACAACTTCACGACCCGATCCTGATGGCGATGCATTCGCAGATGACGATGCGGCTCGTTCCGACTGGAAACGCACATGCAGACTCCTGTGTATCCTTCCACTGCATGTAAGCACTCCGAACCACACTATTTCACAAAGATCATGAGACGACCGGGCCGGATCACCTTCAAACCAAAATCTAACAACTTATCTTCTAGACCTAGCACATGAGGATGCTAGGCTGATTCACAGCATGCTCCTAACTGATCTCCTGAACAATGCAATGCACAAACAGAAAACACAAATGCAAACTAAACTATGATACAGGACCATTCCACCGATTTGCAGGATCAACCAGTGGAAGGGTTGAAAGTGCCCATTAACTTGTAAACAGAAAAGGAAATCAACACAGATACAACTGATCAACTCAAATACTGCAAAAGATGAGATCTTATTCAATTGAAATTCAATGTCCTGAATACAGCTTCACAATGTCTGAACTGCACTCAACTCAACACAACACCAATACATCTATCAACAGCAATCTCAATATCAATATGAACTATCAATATGAACTGTCCCTAAACCCTAACAGATCGAAGGTATATATAACAAATCCTTCGAGTACTACCAACTTCACTTCCCAGCGGCTGGGAGCTTCCAAGCGGCTGGGAGAGAGGACAACTCAGACTCTCTTATCCTGATCTCTAACTGCCTACACATACTCCTAGGCTGAACTAATACATAGCATCGGTCCAATGGACCTTATTACATGATAAGTCAAACATTCTAAAAATAGACTATCTTGTCATCATGCTGATCATTATCCTATATCCTGATCATGTATGTCATCATGCGGACCTATATCCTGATCATGTGCGGGTGCTCCTGCACCAAAGAAGAATGTCCCAGACTCAAATTCTGAGAAGTCACAAGATGATGGTGATGCCTTCATCGCTCCCCTGGCCACCCATGCATTTGATGATGTGTGGTTGATTGATTCTAGTACATCATTCCACATGAACTTGCATCAAAGTTGCTTCACGAAGTATGAAGAGTATGATGGTGGAAGAGTGTACCTGGGTGACAATTCTCATTTGAAGATTGTTGGTCATGGAAGAGTCTCAATCTAATTCCCTGATGGACAAGTGAAGGGGATCAGTGGGGTCATGCACATCCCAGGCTTGGCACAGAACTTGCTGTCTATAAGTAAGTTGAATGATGTAGGTTTGCAAGTTGTCTTTTTGAAGGACGGATGCAAGCTGACTAGAGGATCTATGGTGCTTGAAAAGGGTACATGGAGAGGTATGTGAGGACCGCCCTTTTTACTACTGTTGTTATGACTATTTACAGTACTATTATTGTTACTTTCATATTTGTGGGATAGCAGTTCCCGGAATTTGTCAGACTATTTAACTTTATTATGTTTTCGGAAAAACTAATTGGGTGATGTTTGGATAAGTTTACTTTTCAGAAAAATGAATTAGGTGATGATGGAAAATTGTAATATGATTTTTAATTATGTTAAATTGTACTAGGGCATGAGAATGCATGTTTTATTTAAGTTGCTTCGGCTATGATGAATTTATGTGGTTACTGATCTTGTAATTGAGTGTGCAGGGATTACTAATCGAACCACAGATTTCGGAGATCATTCCACACCTTGTTATTTGTTATTCCCTGTTAAGCCGATCTGGTTCCACGAGGAACCAAGATCTCTTTGTGTTTGATGTCATGATGTAATGTGGTCTTTCGTATGGTCGAGTGGGTTAGGTTACCCTCATGTAACATTATTTTTATAATTAAGTGTTGTAAAGAGATTGAATTTAAAATTTCTTATTTTATTTAAATTATGAGGCCCTTTTCTTGTGCTTTACCTTGACCAGGGGTGTCTTGTATGGGTTAAAGTTGACCCTGGGTTATACCCCATGGGTCCAGGGGCCCATTTGGCATGGGTAACCCTCAAGTAACCTCCATCTAGTCAACTTAACCTTCCCCTGAAGTTAAGTGGCGAAAATTGGAGGTAGGAGGGGACATGATGGGTTGTACCAACACTCAACCCATCCCCTCTACTTTCCCCTAGATAAGAGATGCCACCCATTAGTGAAAGTCACCTCTTCTTTAGTGAGATTCCCCCATGTACTATGGGGACACCCATGTGAAGAAAGGAGAAAGAGGCATGGGTCACCTGTCTTGTTCCCATTTAACTCTTTTTTTTATTTCTCCCATGAGAAAGTGGAGTCACATGAGAGGAATAAGGAGTACCCTTGGGAATGGAGAGTGACATAAGCCACCTGGACAGAATAGTGGTTTTTGGGAAGGGTGAGGAGGTGACAAGTGTCACTTCCCCATTTCTCAAAATTAAAAAGAAAGAGAATTTGGGTTATTTATTTTCAAATTTTGGGATGAGAGGGAGTTAGTTGAATTTTGGGGAAAAACTTTCATTTTGGCCTTACCAAAAATAGAGAAGTTAGTTTGGAAGATAGAGAAGGGAGAGGGAGTTGGTGGCTAAGGTTGGAAGTGAACTCTGTGGACTCTGCAACAACTTCATTCCAGGAGGGCTTTGCAAGGTTGGTCTGAATTTTACCTTTGTTTTTGGTAGAACTGAAATGTGCATGAAATGTGTGTGAAATATGTGTTTAGATTTGTTTTCTGTGGGGTTCTTGTCGGGTTGTTTGACAGAGCGTCTCCCACTTGGGAGAAATGCTCATCAAGTTTGGGGTAGGGGAGGAGAGATCCTCCTCGGGTGCATACCTATTTCCATCTTTGGGATGTTGAAAGCCTTGAGGGCATGTATCTGTGACTGTAATTTTGACTTGAGAGTCATATATAGTTTTCTTAAAAATTGTGATCACACTTGGTTGAGACCAAGAGAAATTTATATTAGTTCATTTATCTATCAGGGTGACACTCTGGAGTCGAGTGTGTCCACTCTCCTGCCCCTTATGAAACTCACTATAGTTGAGTTTCCGTATTGTGTAAAATACCCACGGGTGTATGTGTGCTTTGGGATTGTTGTTGTTTCTGTTGTGAAGTGGAGTGTTTGAGTACCCAGGTGTGAGTATGGTCTCCCTAGCTCGGGGGTGACCCACTTGCGGGTCTACAGTAGGGAGGAGAGCTAGACGAGTGGTATTTTCTTCTTTGTTTGTCTTTGATACGCAGGTTTTTCTCTTGGAGCTTCTGGTTGGCTATTTATGAAGAAACAGTTCATCTTCTTGTCATGAGAATTAGGCTTGGTTCATTTCATAGAGATGAAGAGAGAACACCTCTCTTGTTATTGTTGTAAATTAATGATATTCTGGGAGTGAAGAAAATCACCTCCCTGATCTTGTTATTATTGGACTTTTATTTGGTTGTCATAAGTTCTCAGTTGTATACTGTTTGGGAGGAGAAAGTTCATATCTGGGAAGTTAAGTGGTGGTATTCATGATTGAGAAGCTGTAATATGAATGTGCTTAAATTTTAAGTTGATGTTTGCAAACTTTGTTCAATAGCAATTTTTGTGTTTCAAGTATTACTGAAAGGAAAAGTTCATTTTTGGCAATCTAATCTGAGTTGTTTACATTTGAAAGTTTGGAATTGCTTAACTAGTAGAAATGTTAGTTTTTATAGTTCAATGTTAAAATGGAAAAGACAGTTTTAAATGTTTGAGTTCTTCTCCATATTTAGTGGATTCTGTTAAATTCTAGCATGTATATATATTCTGTTTGTACATTTAAGCATTCTTAAATATTTATGAAAATGGAAAGATATACTTATAATAAGGGGATAGCTGTTTACCATTTCTACCGATTAAGTGAAATTGGGATATATATATATATATATATATATATATCTAATTGTTATGACATTATCTTTATAACAGGTTGTTTTGGAGTAAATGCATAAAGTAGTGAATTTGAGAAACTTAGGAATTATATAAATACATGTAAGAATAAATAAATATATATATATAAATATATATATATATATATATATATATTACATTTTGAGTAATTATCATTTTATAGAATAATAGAGAAATTGAAAGTAATTATCATTTTTATGAGATTGACTGATAAATATCAATATAAAAATAGATATATATGTATATATATATATATATATATATATGAAATATATATATATATCTAAATATAAAATCATTGATATATATATATATACATGAATATATATATATATATATAAATATATTTTATTGTTGATAGAAATCAACGAATAGCACATAAGAATGACTGTCAAAGTTTAAGCAGCGGAAAAAAAAAACACAGTTGCGGTTTACAATGGGCGGTGGGGAGAAAACCCCACCGCAGGCCCTTTTTATATATTTGGAGGTGTGGAGTGGGGCGGAGCCCCACCCACACCCCACGTCATGGGAATGTGGGTGGGGCTCCGCCCCACTCCACATCCCCCCTTCCCCTTATGCCTCCCGCGGCCTGCACAGGCCCGCCGCTCTGCGGCCACCGCCGACCCTGTCCGCCGCTCTGCGGCCACCGCCGACCCTGTCCGCCGCTCTGTCACCGTGGCCACTGCCGCCCATGGCCGCCGTCGGTTGTGAAATTTAAAGCAACAAAAAAAAAATGTTAGGGCTTTGGCCCTAACATATGATTGGTATCTTTGGAAAATAAATACATTTTTCTATAGCTCTATATATAGGCATATATATATACTATATATGTCTATGTATATAGCTATATATATAATAAAATGATTATATATCTATCTATATATTTCTATGTATATATATATATATATATATACATAGAGATATATACATATATAGTGGTAAACCAAGTTCGTCCTATACATAGACATTAAAATATATATTTATATATATTATATATATATATATATATATATATATATATATATATATATATATATATATATATATATAATATCCATAGGAGTACATCTATGAACCATGTTATTGGGCCCTCATTTTAAATCGTTATAAACTATGTCTCATGGACATAGAGAAAACAAAAAAAAAAAATAACAAATTATATTCACACAGTAGATGTTATTAAGTGTTGAACACAACAACCAAAGAAGATATATTACCATGAACAGGGTTTTATAAAGTGGAGAGCCTCCTACATCTATTTACAACGTTAAACGAGTCACAACCAGTGGATTAATAGTCATTAATAGTAACAACAGTAATAGTAACAACAGTAATTATAAACAAGAGAAAATAAAATTATAATGTAAAAGAGAGTTAAAGAATATTCAGTGATACTCTAGAAAGAGTTTCTCGGAAGTTTCAACTATCAACGTAATATCAATCACCCGGAAAATGAAGAGGAAAATTACAGATCACTTGTTCAAAAGAACACTGGAAATAAACTTAAGAAGCCACCACTGACAATCCATGTGGCCATATTAATCTCAACTGTAGCAAACGACCTCATAAGTAAACCTGTAAGAGGGTCCGAAGAAGAAAAACTAACATTGGAAAACACAGAGGAGAAAATGCGCGACATTTCTCACATGGGATAAGAGAACTAAGTTGATGGACCCTTCTGCCAAATTTGCTTAGGAACAAGTTGACTAAGTATATACGAAGAGGAGGAACCTAGATCGGGGAAGATTAGGAGACCGAGTCCAGCGAAATAGTAAACCAGCCTTTGTGACCTAGATCATCCTGAAATTAGGTTTAATATCAACAATAGCTGCAGTGATAACCCTGATTGACGTAAATCATGAAGAAAGGTCAGGATGCACATAAAGAAAGCATAGAAAACGAAAGAGAGAGAGAGACCGAAATATAAACACACTAAATTAACAGAGGAATAGTTAAGGTAAGGGCGATAAAGATATAATCAAAATTAAGAACTTGTGAAAAGGGAAGAGAGAGCAACCAAACCGCCTTGTTGAAAATGCTAAGTCATAGGAGGAGTATGTTTCAGGAAACAAGAGAGGAGACAGACAACTGTGCCTGGCTGAAAAATGACTAAATAGGGAGATCACTAGTCGGTTTAGTCGGAACAAGGCGTCGTGGGAAGTTGTTCCTCTATCAGTGAACCACGTGCGTAAATGAGTGCAGCATAATTCCCACTAACGCCGTAAGGCATTATGCTACCGAAAATTGCCGAGGGTTCGATTTAAGAACTTTGGTAATCTCACTCTTGCAATGACGTTAGCAGCGTTGTATAGACCCTCTTGTTGATCTATATGCTTCTAGTTGCACGCAATTGTACTTGTATTCCACCGAAGAGTGTAGCGTTTCGCCATGAGAGAACACCGTTGAGCATGTGTACGCATGCGAAGGGGGTTTTTAGGACAGTGTGAGAAAAGTTTTTCATATCTCGTGTCATAACCACATGACAGATGTGGCTATGACACGTGCGATGTGTGTTGTGACCACATGGAAAATGTGGGCATGACAAGGTACTCTGCTTCAAATGAAGGCATGCACTTCATAGTGCAATAGTTTTTCTAACTTGAAGAAAAGAGCTGTAGTCACTTCATTCCCACCATCTAAACTAGCGGTGAAGAAATCTGTTGTAACAAATTCTGATGGTAGTGCATTTTGGGTACCCAAGGGTGCTCATGCTTTGGAAGTTAAGCTTCCTACTAAAAAGACAATGTTATGGTATAAGAGATTCATCCACATTGGTGAGAAGGGTCTGAGAACCCTAAAAAATAAAAACCTCATTGAGGGGTTAAATGATTGTAATCTTGAGTTCAACTTTTGTGAACATTGCATATATGGAAAGCAAAACCATGTTCAGTTTTACTCTAGTTCTCACAAGTCTTCTGGTGTGTTGGACCTTATTCATTCTGGATTGTTTGGTGCCATTAGTGTTCCTTTGATTTCTAAATCTATATATTTTGTATCTTTCATAGATGATTACAGTAGAAGGACATGGATTTATTTTCTCAAAAGCAAGTTTGAAGTCTTTAGTCAGTTTAAAAGTTTAAAGCTTTTGTTGAGAATCAGACTAGTAGAAAGATTACGTCTTTGAGGACTGACAATAGTGGTGAGTTTTGTTTGGCAGAGATTGATCAGTTTTATAGAGAGCAAGGGATTGAAAGACATAAAACAACTACATACACCCCATAGAAAATTGGAATTGTAGAGAGGATGAATAGGACATCGATGGAGAACGCTAAGAGTATGCTTAGTGAAGCAAGCCTTGAACAAAATTTTTGGACTGAAGCTATAGCCACTGCTTGCTACCTAGTAAACAAGTCTCCTACATCAGGTTTTTTTGGTAAGACACCTATGGAGGTGTGGTCTGGTAAGAAGCCTTTAGTTAGACATCATCATTTTTTTGGTTGTGAGGCATATGCACATGTGCCTAGGGAGGAACGGTCTAAATTGGAGAACAAGGATGTTAAATGTATTTTCATTGGCTATAGTGTCGGTGTGAAAGGATACAAGCTTTGGGATCCTGTGGCTGAAAAAGTGTTGTATACCAAAAGTGTTATCTTCAGAGAGCTAACACCTTCTTCCATTGTTTTACAACCAGAATAGACAAAAAAGAAAGAGGATGTGGTTCAACTTCCTTCTACCCCTAAGAAGACTGAACCGACAAACCCTATGAGACTTGATGATGAGGAGAGCTCTAGCAGCTCTAAAAGCTCAGAAGAAGAAGTAGAACCTCAACCTCAGCCATTAAGGAGTTGTACATGAATAAGAAAGCAACCTGATAGGTTTGGTTATTCATTGCTTGATTCTAGTTGTGCTTTTGCCTTGCTTACCAACACTGATGAGCCTAGAACTGTGACAGAGGATATGGGCATGAAAGATGCAGGTTCCTGGAAGGAGGCCATGGAAGATAAAATGACTTCTTTGGAGAAGAATAAAACATGGGACTTGGTGCCTTTTCTTGAAGACAGAAACCTATTGATTACAAATGGGTGTTCAAGAAGAAATTCAGTGTAGATGGTAGTGTTGAAAAGTACAAGGATAGATTGGTTGTGAAGGGGTACTCACAAGTGGAGGGAATTGATTATGGTGAAATTTTCTCTCCCATTGCAAAGCTGACATCTATTCAGTTCTTGTTATCTATTGCAGTAGCTTATGACTTAGAGGTGGAGTAGATGGATGTGAAAACAACATTCCTTCATGGTGATTTGGAGGAAGAGATTTACATATCACAGTGAGAGCATTACATAAAGAAAGGTAATGAAAATTTAGTTTGTAAGTTGAAGAAGTCTTTGTATGGTTTGAAGTAGTCTCCTAGGATGTGGTGTATAAAATTTGATGGCTTTGTGTTATCAATTGGATTTCTGAGGTCAAAATTAGATCATTGTGTTTATTACAAGTTTGACAATGATCGCATTCTCATTATTGCATTGTATGTTGATAATATTTTGTTAATTGGGAATGGTAAGAATATGATTTCTAATTTGAAGTCTTAGTTGTCAGCATAGTTTTAGATGAAAAACTTAGGGGCAGCCAAGTACATTCTGTGAATGGAAATTAGAAGAGACAGAGCTAATAGAAAACTTTGGTTAAGCCAGAGTAAGTATGTGAAGACCATGTTTGCTAGGTTCAGTATGGCATATTGTAGACCATTGTGTGTTGCTATTTCTTTAGGCACAAAGTTGTCTATTAATGATCGTCCAAAATCTCCTAGTGAGGTGGAGGACATGAGTAGAGCACCATATGCTAGTGTTGTTGGTAGTTTGATATATTCCATGGTCTACATAAGACTAGACATTTCCCAAACAGTGGGAGTTATTAGTCAATTTATGGCTAATCCTGGATGGGCACATTGGGATGCAATAAAGTGAGTGTTCAGATATTTGAGGGGTACTTCTGAGTATTCCATATGCTATTATGGTAATCCTATAGGACCTTTGCATTCTATTTTTATTTGTGGATTTGTGGATTCTGATTGGGCAGGTGACATTGACAGTAGGAGATCCACCAGTTCTTACGTGTTTACTATGTTCAGTGGTGTAATTAGTTGGATGAGTAAATAGCAACCTGTGGTTGCTTTGTCTATGACAGAAGCTGAGTATATGATAGAAACACATTCTTGCAAGGAAGCCATTTGGCTTAAGAGATTGTGTTCAAATATTGGTGTTGATGTAGGATAGATTACGATTTGTTGTGACAGTGAAAGTGCGATTTTCCTAGTAAAGAATCTAATTTTCCATGCCAGAACAAAGCATATTGATGTACAGTTTCACTTTGTGTTAGACATGGTAGAGGATGGGAATGTGAATTTGGAGAAGGTAGACACTTTGAAGAATGTTGCAGATGCATTGATGAAACCAGTGGGCACATAGAAGTTCAGATGGTGTTCGGAGTCTATCGGCCTCTCGGCCTATAGCAGTTAAATCCTGTCATTTCCATTGGCTCTTACAAGGTGTTCGACAAGTGGGAGAATGTTGGGAATTAAGGTGTCTCAACCTTGGTAATTCCTTGTATTAATTAATTATATTTATTTGTTTATTTCCTATTAATGTATTTTGGATGCAAGTCATGTTTCGTCATCTTGTGGGAGTTGGTATGGTGATGTGTCATCCTACGTGGAAAGTGACCACATGTAATTTTGTCCTCACATGAGGAGATAGGCGTCCCACTTAGTGGTAGAGGTATTTTTCCATGTGTTGGCACTTTGACTAGTGTACAAGTGAATCTTGACCAAAACGGTTATGACAGATTCCTGTGATAGAATCCATGATGTGTAAGAGTCGTAAATGGAATGCTCTATGACAGGTGAAGACATGTGTCACAAGGCATCTTGGAAGAAGTTATCTTTGGGTGCCCCAAGGAGGGTTACGACATGTTGTAAGAGAATATGCTATTTTTAGCCAGTGTATGATAGATTCTCTTACAACTATAAGTATTGTCAGTATGATGGATTCTATGATAGTCGTAAGAGTCGTAAGAGCACCTGCCATTGCCCAACTTAGGAATAGGTGACCATATTGGGCTGGGTTGTTATGACAAGTGTCAAGACCATGTTGCAGTGTTGGACAAGTGTCCCTAAGCGTGGGTTTTGGGCCATGAGGCCAAGTTGGACACCCATTCTAGGAAAGGTTCATTTTTGCCTTGTAAACCTTTATTCAAGCAAGTGCTTTGAGAGGAGATGTATTATGTGATTTATAGGTATTGTTATGTTGTCGAATTGACTCCAGATACAAGTGTCAAAGAC
This sequence comes from Cunninghamia lanceolata, assembly GCA_027924645.1. NCBI lineage: Eukaryota > Viridiplantae > Streptophyta > Pinopsida > Cupressales > Cupressaceae > Cunninghamia > Cunninghamia lanceolata. The sequence continues at coordinate 2,033,145 of BSBN01001356.1, read as the reverse complement.
TTCTGTAAAGACTTTCATTGCAAGTGTGTTGTAAACCTTGTTGTTTCGATAATACATTGTGCAGGTTTTGGAGTGTGGCATTTTTCACCCATAAGGGTTTTCCCCACGTTATATCTTCTCTCTCTCTCTCTCTCTCTCTCTCTCTCTCTCTCTCTCTCTCTCTCTTCTCTCTTACATTCTTGTGTTGTGTATTGCTGCAATATCTCCATTGTTGTGTTTAACATTCTGTAATTGTAAAGATTAAAATGAATTTGCACTCTTCTCTCCTCATTAGATTAGTGTAGGAAGTGATTTCCACACACCTAGCTTGATTTCAATTATGACTATGTTTCCACATTGTGCAGGGTCTCTATATCTGAGTATACTATGTTATCTTGAAACCTAGACTCAAATAAAAACATAGCTTCACCTATACTCATGCAAGCTCAGTACTATTGTCCCTTACAAATTTTGAACAGACTTAGCATGAGGCCTCTCTTCATTTGATATTGTAGATGTCTGAGATGCTACATCTATATACTAGTACTGATATACTAGTATCGTCCTATACTGTCCTGGTAAACTAATAAATGTCTGATGTAGTACTAGCTCCTGTCAGACTATGTCTGATGTAGCACTCTCATTCTACTCTTTATCATAACTTCAACTACATCATAATGTTGTCTAACTTTGTATTGCACCCTCTTTGTCTTCTCTAAGGGGTTTAACGGTAATGTAATAATCATCTCCCCCTAAACTCAAGGGTCAATTTATGCAATCAGTGATGCCTCTTGTGCATTATGCACAAGATTAGATTTTTCCTTCTCTTGGTCTTGTTTTCTTCTCCAAATTTTCATAATACCTTTCTTTTGAGTATCTATTTGTTTATTATGCCTAGATGATTTCATCAACCTTCTTCTATAGTACCTTGTTGTATGCCCAAGGTTACTACACTTAAAACATATGACCAAAGATTCATAGTTTGTTGAAAAAACAAAAACATCATTTCTTACTTGTGTACTACAAAACCTTGTAGTGTGACCTAGATAATTGCATTTATAACATAGGACATTACTTCTTTTATTTGATAGCTCATAAGAACTCTTATTCCAATCAACTTTCCTTGCATCCATCCAACAATCTATTGCTCTATGACCAAAATTGTTACACTTGTAACACACGAGATCCATATTCCTTATTGAGGAAAAAGAGTTCCTACTCATAAATTCAGACCTTCTCCTATGAGCAACTCTACAAGTTGTAGCCCTATGACCATAGCCATTACATGAATAACAATAACTAGGAAAGGAATAATTATACCTTACTTATTGGTTTTTCCTAGTAGGTGGAGATCCTATGGACCTAATGGTTCTTCTTCCACTGTTGATGATCTTGAAAAATCCATCATCAACACTCTTATCTTTTGTCTTCTTCTTGTCCCCAGTCTCTGGAGCAGCAGAATGATAGTTTAGATATATTTTCTTCCTAGGATTTTCTCTGACCTTACAACTTTTCCCTTTTTGATAGCCTAAGCCATCAGTATCCTTGTGTTGTTTTTGTTTTCTCAATATCTCATTCAACCTGCTAGTGCTATCTTCAAATTTCTAATTTTTCTCTAAGTAAATCTTGAGATTTTCAAGATCTTTTCTTAGAGTAACTATCTCTACTTCAAGTTTTTGGCATTCATTTGTTTTGAATTCAAATTTAGACTTTGTCACATCTACTATCCTTTTGGCCTCTTCAATCTTTATTTTTAGGTTAATTATTAATTTGTCTGGTTCTTCAAGTCTTTCTTTTAGCAACTCTTTGTCTTTCAAAGCCTTTTCTTTTAACTTAGAGTTATCCTCTCTTAGTCTCAGACAACTATCTAGATTTTCTTTAAGTTCTAATTTGGTTCCATCAACTATCCTTTGGGCTTCTTCAAGGGATGAAAGTGCTTTGTCTTTGGACTCCTTTTCTTCTTGAAGCCAGAACTTTAATCTTGAGTTTTCCTCTTTAACCTTTTCAACCACATTGTAAGCATAATAGAGTTCTTCCTCAAGATCTACTTCTTCATCATCCTCTAGATCATTTTGACCTCTTCTTCTTCATGTAATATCTCCTTTCTTTATCATTATTCTCAACCACAAGGCTACCCTCTCTTTTAGATACATCACTTCTTATGTTATTTGACATGTCTGTATCATGCCCCAACTTATCATTTGATTTGATTGGTGCTTGTTGAACAACATTTTTCTTAGCATTTCTTCTTCCCTTATTTCCTTTTCTTTTTGCCATAGTATTCAACTACCAAGATCAACCCTAGTCTATTAGACTTCTGCAAGGAACCTCTTGCTCTAATACCAATTGTTGGAATACAATGGATCACTAGGGGGTGAATCAATGGTCTAACAAAACTAATTCATTCATCAGCCCAAAAGTTGCAAAAGAAATTAATATCAACATGCCAAAGACAGAAAATAATAGAATCACACAAATGAAACCATGATACAAGTATTTAAAGTGGAAAACCCTAAACAGGGAAAAAAACCACTATCCAACCTCACAAAAATCACCATTAGGTCTCACTGACCAAAAACTCACTGATTACACTTATGCCTCACTAGACAGGATCTCATTGATCACATCTTCATAGGAACACCAATCCCTAGCACATCAAGAACACTAACTCCACTCAAACTAGGAGCACCAATTCCAATCAAATTAGGACTAAAGATATAGAGTACTACTCTTTTTAAATTGATATCATATGTTATAGATGAGTTCTATAACTATCTTACTCAATCAACTTTATTCTCTTAGATTTGCATGCACACATCAATAGCACTAATTATTCAAAGAATAACTCTTCAAAGATCCATCATCCACTTAATATAGATGCACTATTCTATTCAATCTAAAACTAGAGATTAAAGAAAACAAACTACTTCTACACTGATACTTACCTTGCTCCACACTAATCCTACATGCATACTTACTATGCTCCCTAGATACATATATCTCCCTTATTCCTTCTTGCACAAAGGATACACATATATTCATAGCTTCATCAAGCCTTTCATAACAAAATGATATACAATATGTCGATTAACACTCGTCTAGTTTTAAAACAAATGCAATCCTCTACCAAGTACAATCATGATCTTACCGTTCTTGCCTTCTTACACTGCATCAACAAACCCTTTCTTTCATATTGTTTGTGTATATATTTCTAAGATAAATTTATCATCCTCTATCATTTTTTCTGCATAAGATTCATTAACTAACCTACACACAAAAGAATACCTATACCTTCAATTTATCATCATTTCTAACTCCACATTCTCATGGGACAGCTACTTCAATTAGGTTTGAAAACTACCAAACCCTCGCTATCACAAATAGTTACAAAAAAACTAACTAACTACTATAACAAAAAATGGCTATATGCCCATCAAAAGGCATTCACAGAGGATGCTCGTTGTATTTTGAAAATAGTTTAAATAAACACCATTGATTAATCTTTCATGCCCCTTATAAAATTGATTTTGAACCATAGATTATGTTTTGGTGCTCATATATAAAACCTTCCTCGATCCACCCGATAATGAAGACTTTTATGACTTGCATTCTAGTGTTTAGACCTTGTTGCTTAGGGTTTAAGGAGACCATTTAGGATTTTAGATTTAGGTCTTTTAAACATTTCACACCTTAAGTTTTCATCACACAATATTGACATGAGATACTCTATTTTAGAGAGATAATAAGAAGATAAAGACCCTTTGATCTTGAAGAGGAACTTTGCCTTAGAGAACTTAGGGTTTTAGGACTTACACATTAGGTCATATATTGACAAGCCCTAATATGCATCCAATGAAATATAGACTTGAATAATGATCCTTTGACTTATGCAACCTCTAAGAAGGATAAAACAGAGTAATGCCTTGATGCAGAGTGATGTCATGATGTTAAGAACAAATGAGGGTTTCTATATACACCTAAAAATGGCAAAGATATATTAAATAAATATTTATTATTTATTTAATTCCCATTCTTCTAATCTCATTCCTTAATTAAATAATAATTAAATTATTTAATTGTAAGTCATCCTATTCCAAAGTCTTCATTCATAATTCCACATCATCATGTCCACCTCATCATATTGACATGTAATTAAATATTTTAATATTTAATTAATCCATTTTTCTCTCACCCACATGGCCTATTCTTCTTCCAACCATCCCTATTCCGAAGGGTATGGTCTCTCCATGTCATTATGGTCAAAGAGACACTCTGTGACACTTGTTCCATAGTCCCTAGAATCTTTCCAACCTTCCTATAAGCATGATCTCCTTGTCTAACCTTCTTTCTTTTGTCATTGTGAGCCTTGTGACATGTGGACTCATGTCACACCTTTCTCTCCACCATATCAAGGTGAGAGGAACATCTTCCTTCTTTATCTCCCCCATCTCAACCAATTCAATCCTCACCATACACTTCACAAAACCAAGTATCCACCGTTGAGATCTTGAAACATGGATTTACCCTCTCCTTGGCCTATAAAATGAAGCTTATTCCATCATTTCTAAACACACAAGTTATAGCAAAGTTACTCTGCAAAAATCCCAGCATGCCTTTGGAAAAGCACCCATATTGTTCATTGCATTTTATATCCATTATCTTCTTATCCATACAACCATGGCTTCAATCATCCATCCCTTATCCTCACAATAGTTGCATTGTAGGTAATCTTCATTGCATTTTATCCAACATACAGCCATTCAAGTATTGTCATCTTCAAACAGCTAGGAAGCATGCTTCTAAGCGCACTATTCATCAACAAGATCAATACAAGATAAGCGAACAATGGAAGCTTTCGAGGTAAATTAGTCTTCAAGGTAAAACATCTTTGTTTATTTGATTTGCATCATATTTCATTGAGATTATTAGATTATTAGTAGTTTAATATTGTTGACAATATTTCCATTAACATTTTTGGCATCCATCGTGGGGCCTTGCCCCGTTATTAACTTCCATCTGAGTGTTTTGTGAAGGTTCTATTATGACAGGTCATTTCTATGCATACAACTTCTAGTTCAATGCATTCAACACTTTCTATTGTTCTTTTACCTTTCAGCGCTTATGACATATCCTACTGCACATCTGAAACATTTTTTGTGCATCTGATTCATTTTACTGTGCATTTGCAAATCTACACATGTACTATGCAGTGTTACACATATGACCCGCAGTCCTGCGAATTCAATTTGTAACAGAGAGTTGTAAAATTTTTATAAGGTTTTTTATACTAACTTTCATTTGCAGGTGTTAGGAGCTAGATTTAGTCATTTTAGCTACATTATTAAGCCACCTAGAACTAATCAGGAAGGAGTAACTTAATATGTTCATGCAAATCATTACATAGACTTAACTAGGAGGAAAGTAAATCATTTTTTTGCATCACAACTTTCATCTAGTCCCAACCTAGGGGTTAAAACTGAACAATTCCTTTATTTTTTACTATCTTGCACTATAATGTATCACATAGCATAATAGGGGAAACCAATACTTGTCTTATTTCTTCAAACAACAATCTACACCTAGATTTTTTAGAGGGATAAAATTAACAAAATCTTTTCCAAGTTATTGCTATCTTGTTACATATTTCTGTGCTTGGTAGAGTTAACACATGTAGTTGTTTTTCTTTTAACTAGGGAGATAAAGAACTAGTGTTCTCTATGTTTTCAGAATGATAATAGGACTAGCTCTCCCCTTAACTGGGTGACCAAAATGCCAAACTTATCATTTTGCATGTTTTACCTTTAGAGAAGCCTGCCCTTGGAATTCCTTCCTTCTAAGTGGGACGACCTTAAGTGATAATAGGCTAAAGCCAAGACACCTCCAAGTCACTATAAATGAATTGTGTTTGTGACAAAAGTTGCCAACAATGAGTGTTGTTATGTTACACTGACCAATGTTTCCCCCCAAACCCTGTCGAGTGTAACTTCTGCAAGCTGGGAAGCCTTCTTATCGAAGCGAATGGCCACACATGTAACCACCCGAACAGATGCCTTGACTAAAATCCTTTTGTTGTAGTAAGCTAAAATCCTCTATTTGGTGACATGGGAGGAGGAACCTCTAGAGTCATCCAACGTCATACACTCATTTAGTGTAGAGATAGAAAAGTTCAACTCTTCAGAGGAACTATAACTTGGTATGTGTGAGAAGTGAGTGCCATGGAGGGGAGCTGGTGCTACTAAGTTATTAGCTGTCTGCCTTTATGCAAGTGGCTATTGTAAAAACCAAGTTGGAACTCATTAAATACTATCCTTTCCATACCTAGGATTGTAAGTGTTTGTTTTTAATTTTGTTAAGTAATCATGAAAACCTTTTGTTCTCTATGTTTTCTAGCAATAACTTTAACCAAAGTTAGCATTTCAAACCTTAGATTAACTTAGGAAAATGTTTCAAACAAATCAAACTATCAAACTAAAATAGAAAACCAAGTACCTACAATTCTGTGCATGAAAAACATTCTGCTAGGCATATAACAAGTTTTTTTGTGCATTTAATCTTGCTGTGCATTTAATCTTGCTGTGCATTTAACCAATTCTACTGTGCATATGAACCTTTTTCCTATGCTTATAATGTTTTTACGCTTTCAACACATAGAATGACGCATGTAAACACAGTGCTGCACATATAAACTCAACCAGATTTACACATTTGACCAACAGAGTTGCATATTTGACCCGTTATCCTATTCTTTTGAAGCTGTGCATGCAAAATAGAGGCATATTTCGTATAGTTTGGGATAAAAAATATTATCAGTTTTAGGTATCCTTTTTGTTGTAGTTTCACCTTGAAAAATTAGTTATACCATGCAAACACCTTTCCATATCATTTTCACAAACATCTTCTTTTCACATCATTGCCTTGCTGTCAAAACACCTCAAAATCAAACCATAACTTGCTTCTAGGACCCTATTGATACTCTACCAACCCAGACAAGAGCTAGTTAGTTTTTATTACAGGATTTCAAATCATCCCTCCCAACAAAACTATTCTAGTGCAACCTTGACAAGAAAATAGTCCTCATCAAATAGCGGTGTTAATCTATCCTTATTTGGACTACCACTTGTATCGACACTTCGATAGCTATTAGACGTTATAGCTCAAGAATTACATTGTTTGAGTCAAACATAGAATCAACAAAAACCTTAGCAAAATCTATTCCAATCAAACTAACCTTCTACCACTTCACACCTCCAATCAAAAATCAAAATCCAACAAATCTCATTTCATCCCATCCCAAAATCTTGCATGGTGTAAACTAGATCTCAATCAAAACAAAAGCAAAACATGGACAACCTTAACAATAATATACCCAATATGGATGATGAGGAAGTCACTCAAGAGGAAATTCTCCAACAACTCCAAGATCCTAAGTTCTAAAATATAATGGATAGAGTTGTTTCTACGAAGCCTCAAAAGTATTTCCTCATGCTTGCTCAACAAGGAGAAAAGCTACCCACAGACTTTGATATCTCTAATCTATGGGAGAATAATGCCTCAAATGAAGCTGAGTCATCAAAAGATGGCTCCAAAACTGAAAAAGAGACTCCAAAATAGAAAAGGATAAGGATACACCTAATCCCTTGGATGCATTGGCAACCCAAATCCAAGCCTTACAATAGCAATTGGTAGATATCCAAAGTGGAACCACAACAAAATATTATTTACTTGAAGATATCTCACCTTACCCATTTGACAAATCCTTGAACATGATACCTTTTTCGATAAGATTTGAAGTGCCAAAATTTGACAAGTATAGTGGAAAAGGAGATAATAGAGATCATATCAGGAAATTCAGTGCTGCTTGTCTTGAAGTTACCCATAATGAAACTTATCTAATGTGACTATTCCCTAGAAGCCTAGGAGGACAAGCTATGGAGTGGTGTTCATGTCTACCTCCTGGCATCCACACCTTTAACAAATTAGTGGAAAAATTCATCACACATTTCTCTTATAACATAGAACATGAAATCTCCATGCTAGACCTTTGTAATAATAAACAAAAAGGAGAATAATCATTTGCATCTTTCCTACAAAGGTGAAGGCAACTTGCAAGAAAGCGTCCCTATCACATACTTGAAAAACAAATGATAGAAATGTTCGTGCATAATTTTTCCACTGAGCTAAGCTATCAAATACAAATTCAATGTCCATCAACTTTTAGTAAGGTCATTGAGATAGGGATTCTCATTGAGAAAGCCTTGATAGCAAAGGGGCAAGTAAAGATATACAAAGACAACCCAAGCTCTAACAACAATGTGGATAAGTCACAGTTTTGGACTAAAAGCAAACCCATAGTGAATGATGGTGTGGTAGATGCAAAACATGTGGCACCAAAGCAACCTATTTTCAACCTATCCAATCTATGAAATAACACACCATCTACCAAACCTCAAGGTACTGAACAAAAACAAAACAACTACCCTCCAAGAAGAAAGTTCACACAACTTGGTGAATCACTTGAATTTACACTTAGAAAGCTAATTGGGGGCAACATGATCACACTTCCACCAGTGTGTGAATAAAAACCCAAGTTCAAATCTCCTTGGTGGAATGAAAATAAATTTTGCGAATACTATAGGAGCAAAGGTCATAAAACCAATGATTGTATGAAACTCAAGCATGTCATTCAAGACCTTATTGACCAAAAATGTATATCTATTAATGAAGGACATACTACCAATGATGAACATATAGCATTCAAGAATCCTCTTCCTCATTACAAGAAAGGAGGTTCTTCAAACCAAAACAACAAAGGGGTTGACAAAGTAAGCTATAACAATGCTTCTTTTGATTACACCATCAATCATATCTCCCAACGTGATTCACACATCAATGTGATCACCATCAATGATCAGCTAGATTGTAATGTGACCACACATTATGGAAACATAACTCTAAAAGGAGCTCAATCAAGGCTATCTTCCACATCCATGTCACCCTCTACTTCAAATTAGTACAACATTATCGACCAACTTCACAAAACACCCATGCATATATCCATCTTGGAGTTATTGCATTTATCACCATCCCATAAGGCCATTTTAGATAAATCTCTCTTGGAAACAATGGTTCCTACAAAACTTTCCCAAGATCAATTCTAGGCTATGGTAGGCCATCTCACCGCACCGTATTTCCTATCCTTCACTAAGAAGGATGACATGTCAATAAATCAAACACACAATGCATCCCTACACATTGAGGCCCAAATACATAAGCACAGAATAAAAAGGGTCCTAATAGATGGAGGGGCTGGTTTGAACATTTGTACACTAAAGTTAATCCTTGCATTGGGGTTCCCTAAAAATGCCATTGATCCCAAGAAGAAGATAACCATCAAGGCATATGATGAGGAAGAAAGAACCTCCAAAGGAATGGTGGTTTTGCCAATACGAGTGGGGCCGATAGAAAGAGATGTAGTGTGCCAAGTTCTCGACATGGAGATTAAATATAACATTCTTCTAGGCAGACCTTGGATCCAAGAAATGAAGGCTATCCCATCAATGTATCACCAATGTATCAAGTTCCCACATAACGGTCAAGAAATAACTATACAAGGGGGCCCCGATCCATTTCAGTATTGCAATACCATACAGTCTAAACTAGAAGTTGTAATACCCACCAATAGAACAACTTCTTCTTCCTCTAAGCAAGTGGATCCAAGTTCTTTAGCTTCCACCTCAAAAATATTAGAGTTAAAAATCAAAGACAAAGACAAAGGCATTGGGGAGCATGTGATTGAACAATCTTTCTCTCTAGCACAGTTGCCACTATCACCAAAGTCTTATGGGAGACCTTCCCCAAACAAAGCTAAGTCACTTGAGACTCTCGTGGGTCCTTTCATTAAATGGGGAAGCCTATTCAATGAGAGTGATGAGAAAGATGTCTTAGAATGGATTTTTGAAGATGAAGATAGTCAAACCATACCAGAGGACTAACAACCTAAGCTTCCTACAAAATAATATGGTTAAAGTTTTTCTATGAGGGACAAAGCTCTAGGGCTAGACCACTAGAGTTTAGACCGCAAAATGATGAGAATGAATTTCACGAAGAGAGTACAATATCAAGCTTGACAAACCAACTTGAGGAGAGTATCATAATAGACCTTGTTGATACGTTGTCCCATTCAAATGAATTCTCCATCCTAACCATAACTACCCTTGAGTATGATCAACCTAATGATCCCTTACCTCTTGTTCACCCTAAATTAATAGATTGGGATCTATTTGAAACATCACCTGATCTTGACACCTTTGAAAATGATGATGCCATCATCGACTACCTAGAGCTTAGGGAACACTTACCCACAGGAGACCATTAGGCTAGCTTCTTATTGATCATGATGTTAATCATAAACAAACATAGAATAAAAGTACACATTAACCTTTATTCATCTTGAAAGATATGATGAATTTAGAGAATTCATGATCCCAAGTCTCCGGTGATTAGGTCTTAATCTTTTGACGTTACTCAGAGGTTGATGTGTGTTGCTGTTTCCATTTTGGGGCCTTACGTAAATCTCATCTATAAGATAATATTTCCTGTAATGATGCTACACAGATAATTATTCTACACAAGATATGCTTCAAAGAGCATGTCTATCTTTAAATATTTGCATGATATTTATCCTTTTGACATGATTTAACCTCAAATATGCTGAATATGTTTAGTTATCTACGGGATGTCTGCATATTTGTATTGTTTGCTTATGATTGTCAATTATTTGCAATTATGATGATGAAATGCTCTGAAATTGAAAGAAATTGAAAGAAAATACTTCAAATTAATGTCAAACCTTCAGTTATTGAACCACATACACATCAGATACAATCATAAAGAGAAGAAATCAAACCATATGTTCACCAGGACATTCCACAGCTAGATACAGTCGATGCTAACTTCAAAGGAATGGTACATGTAGGTCAATATGCACTCCAAGGGATGCAGCAAATCATAGTATGTATCAAGAATTCATACACTGAATACTCAAGATTTACTATGGATTGTAATCAAAATAGTCTTCTTCTTCATTAAGTATGCAAGAACATATATGTATACAACAACTTTGAAATGAGCCCTGAATATTTCAGCAAACAAATTTCAATTAAGTTTCCAATGTTCAAAATAAGGGATCTCTGCAACTTTTATAGAATAAGGTGAGGGACTGTTACAATTGATCTACGATCAAGATTTATCCATTAAGATCTATGGTGTATATTCATCTTTGACTTTGTCAGCAGTTTGACGTGGCATAGGTTGCCAGCTGGCAACCATCTATATTACTTATTTTCCTAAGTATCAGATGCTTATGTCTTTTCTTGGTAATGCATCTTCATCTACTTTTTATCCTTCAAGTTCCTCATCTCCATCATTAGGAGCATCAGGATCATCACTTCCCAAATCTTCATCATCTTGATGACCTTCTCCTTGTACATGGACCTGCATGGATGTCCAGATATTTTCATAAGATTTCACTATCTTTTCTACTTCCCCGCCATCCTGAATTCTTACTTTGGTGATGGCATGCTTGTGTATCTGGTATTTGCCTCAGAGAGTCTCTAATTTACTCCTCCTACTATTGGATGTTTCATTTAGTTCTCTACTTTGACCTTGATCCTCATGATTTTGTCCATGACTTCTTCTGTCAAGTGATTTAAAGGGTCATCAGCTGCTAGCTGGAAGTTACTATGTAGAGATTTAATAGCAAACTCTTCATCTTGATTTTTAATCTTTCCCTCTATTTCACCTTCCAAGGTCTCCAAGACTTCTGCCTCATATGACATCATGTCATGCAACTTCATACTGATGTCTCTCAATTTCCTATTGCATTTTTGGAGCACATCACATTCAAATTGGATGTCTTTGTACCATATATCAATCAAAATGGCAGTATTATTATTCAATACTTGGTTATTTATGAGAACCTAAGGATTAATCCTCTTCATTTCATCTAAAGTACTCAATGCTTTCTCTAACTGAAAGGACATTCTTCCTGTCTCCATCTGTAACTTGTCGACCTTCTTCCTGGAGATGCTTAAAGAATTCCACCTCTTCAACAAGGCTTTCACTATTTCCTCCACTCCATCAAATGTGGATAACATCCATTTCCTCATTATTGATGACTCATGTTTCATGAGATCCAATTTATTCACCTCATCCTGAGAAATAGTAGTCAATGGGACTGCATGATCACTTGAAATAGCATCAGGGTTAGTTAACCCTTTTATATAGGCATGCAGCTGAGCAATGTGCTCTTTATGCTGCTTATTCTTCTCTTTTTCTCTCTTCACCTTTTGGGTTAATGAATCAATTATATCTTTACCTTCTTTGCCTTCTTGATCCTCATTAGCAAATCCCAAATCTACAGTACTAATCTGGAATTCATCCAGAGTGATCTTGCCTTTTTCTTTGTCAGCTATAGGAATGGCTACCTGGGCGGTCCTTTTGCCCATAACAGGATCTCTTCTTATGGCCAAAGTCAACCTGGCCCTCCTCTTTGGCTTCATTAGAGTCTCTGAAAACAACGTTGAAACATCAAATTCCTGTATCTCTAATCCGGACTCTATGTTTATCTCTTTCTCCAGCCATGAAGGAACTTGGTCTCCGAATCCTGGGTATCCACGATCATCATGATGATCATCCCGATCTCTAGCAATTGAATCTATTTTTTATGGAGATGGTGACTTCCTTATTTCTTCCTCATGATGTTCTTCATGAGGGTGATCCTGGGGTATTTCCTCTTTTTCTAGAGGAGCTTTTTTTTGAGGTGGAGGATCTTACGATGCTTCCACCTGATGATCATGTACCACCTCCTTTTGTACCTTATCCACTTTGATGATTTCCTCATCTTGAGGCATATTAATATTCGTGGATGTTATTGTGTCTACCTTAGGTACATTATCCTGATCTAAAGCTATAATCTGCTCCGCAACTGTAATAGTTTCTTTTTGAACTTTTAGGATAGGACCAATTGATGTATCCTTTTCTTCTCCTCCCTTGTCTTGTACTTCCACTATCTTGGGTTCAGCAGATGTATCTTGTTGTTGCTCACCCATATTCAAAGTATGGCTTTCTACTTCTGCCATCTTCACTTCCTCAACATTTTCTTCTTTATCAAGAACACTTGCTTGATTTTCAGGACTTGCATCCTTTCTGTATGTAAGATCAATCACTATAGGACTGGTTACCTGATCAATCAATGCATCAAGTGCCATTTCTTGGGCTACCTTTTCTAGACTCTTTTCTCTCTCCTGCTCTACTCACTTCAGCTCTTCTAACACTATCGCCTGGACTGATGGTGTACCTTGTGGTGTTATGCGAGTGTTAGCAACAAGAGTCTCCATTTGCTGTGAAGCAACATTATCTACCACTTCATCATCTGATAGGTCTACAGTCTCATCTAATGAGAAATAACCTCCTTGACTTGTGCGAGTGGTTTCCTTGATTTGTTCTTTAGTTTGTTCAGTCTTAAACTAAACAATGGTAGGGAGTAGTACATCATGCTGTAATTCCTTTCTAAACACTCCACTACCTGCTCCCCTCAACATTATAGGGTCATGTCTTATCTCACCTCTCATGGATGTTCTTGGTTTCTTAGGTGTGGAGGCCACCAACTGAGTTGCTTTTCTTTTTCTGATGAGGGACAGTGGGTCTTCTTCTATAGGCTCTTCATCAAGAGGAACATCCTCTTCAGTTTGTGCTTGTGATGCTTGACCCTCCTCATATGTTTCCATAGTTTCAACAACTAGCCTCTAAATCTTTTTAGCCTTTTGCTTATTCATAGGAGGTGGTGTTGATGACATTGACACTAGTTTTGATGCTAATGCACCTTCAGCTGTTATACTAACTCTCTCAATTATCACCTCTTTAGGCTTGTTATCAGTCTTCTTACCTCTAGGGGGTCTTTTTCTTTGTTGTTGCAGAGGTGGAAACCTTTCTCCCTTAGATTTCCTCTTCTCTATCAGGAAATCATCATATTCCTCATCAGGGATATCTTGTCTCTTCCTATTATCAACAGTAAGGGCTACACCCTTCTTCTTCATTGCATTAACCTATTCATTAACCCAAGCTTGGGTTAACTAGATGATCCTGCCTGTGAACTGATCCAATGAAATATCTTCCAGTTGAGTAAGATCAGGCATTGAGATAGTGTCACTATATATCTTTTTCTCTTCATACTCATCTACCATGATCCTGCCATCATCTTTCTTCAATTGTGTTGGCACTGGGATGCAATCAAAGGTCCCGATCTGGTTGAGAGTTAGCCTTTGGTATTTTCTTCTTCTAACTTTGGCTTCATCCTCACAATCTGTCTAGAAATCTTCAAGATGACTTCGATGGATGGGCTTCCCCATGATCTTCTGCATCCTGTGATAAGGATCATATGATCTTAATAGTGGGAATGGCTGTAATTTCATCATGTCTAGACCAGTTGTGGCCTTCTTCATGTTCTTAGAATCCTAGCATATATACCAGCCCATTGTCACTGGAAACAATATTGGTGGAAGCTTATTATTTGCTTTATATGCGTCCAGTATTGTTGATACTTGCCTCATAAACTCCATTAACACTACTGTATCAGTGGGATATCTGGGAAGTATGAGGGGCTGACCTTCAAAACCCTCTATCCTGATGTAGGAGAAAGTAACATAATGTATAAACCAGGCACCATGCCTGTAGATAACCTCCTGAGCTTCCATGCTCAGTCTTTTAGTCCTGTGTTCCTCCATTGTCCTGACTAGATGCATAGAAAATGCATCATTTACTAATTTATAATCATGGAGGTAATTTACTCTTTGCAGCTAGGGATAATGATCCCAAATGCGGGCATCATTTGTGGTACCACCAATCTTTCCTATGGTTGCAAGTGCATCAAATGTACCCTTATAGGCACATGAATATACCACATATGAAGTCATGTAAACAACACATTCCAGGCCTCCTAGGTTCATGAGCTGATCATGGAGGGCATCACTTATCATTTTTGGCCACAGTGGCTTGTTGTCTGTATAAACACACATGAGGATGACCACATACATCCAATCTTTAAAACTTCCAACATCAGGCTGGCCTATCACTCTGCTGAGTAGAGCTATTACATACTGGTATTCCTCATCAAAATCAAACTTATATAGATGCACTGGCAATTTAGCGGCTGTAGTATACAGACTATTTTTCAGTCTCCATTGGTACATTCTCTTCCTGGCTTCCTTCTTATTACTTTCATATTTAGTTTCCAACCTCTTCAGATCCATGCTGGTAACCTTCTTCCCTAATGGCAAATTGAAAGTGGCAGCAATCCCCTTGATAGATAGATCAGCATAAACCCTACCATGTTTCTCAACTCTTCTAGTCTATGGGTTGTAGTTTCTTGCACATTCAATAACTAATTCCGGAGCTTCCATGGAGTAAGGGAATCTTGCAGCACTCCACATCCCTGACACAAAAACTGCATCTAACAAGGTGTTGTTATTCCTTCCATCACTCAACTTATCAAACCATGCCGCTAGGTTGGTGCTTCCATGGTGTGTATCTGTGATGGCACCATACTTAAACTGTACCCCTTCAGGTTGAACGAACATGGGTTTAATGAATTCGGCCTCGGACCTGAGCAGTCTCTTGTCTACCATGATCTCCTGCAATGAACATTACCAGTCTTACCATACCATATTTCTCATGCATACATATAACAATATATTATCACGGTGTGATGCACATTATACTCGTTTATCATTACTTCATTATAACATGCATAATTCACAGCTTCAAACCCATAGAAATCATACTACCTGGACATGCCAAAATTACAGGAGAAGGGTTTCAATTACTTACTTGATTATGCTTATTCTCCTGATATGCTGATGACTATGTGAAAAGGAACTGAAATACTAGTTAAGTTCACGTGTTTTGTCCTGTTGCAAGCTGTATGCGTCCATAGGTAATCATATGAGGGTTTGAAAATTTGGAACTCTGTAAAAACTCATTTTTATTGCAAGATGAGTGTAAAATGAGCCTGTGAATTCACTTTTAACCTTCTCTTTAAGGCAAATTAGGGCAAATTAATTGAAACAGCTAATTTTTTGTATGAAATTTTTAGATCTCGCCAGGCATATAATCGCATCCGTAATCAGTGGGAACCACCTACCAAATTTATGGTATTTAATGTCATGGCGACAAAAGGAGCAGGGTGATCTCTAAAGATCAGGTGATATTCTGAATATTAGGTGATATTCAAAATATAACCCTCTATGTGTAATATGATCATCTGCTTTTGCGTGCGAAGACCCATGTCGAAACATCAGGTGATGTTTAAAAGATGATGATCCTTAGACTAAAATGACCTCCTTTTGGAATATTAGGATGATGTCATCAAGATAATGATTTGGTTCATCATTGTAGCACCATGACATCATCGTCATGTTATGTAGGAAGGATCACTTTGAAAATATACCTCTGCGCGGTAAAAAGGATGCTAACGTCATCATCAGGTTAATTTCCTTTTCTATCAGGATTGAATGACATCATCAGGATAATGACTCTAGGGTGATATTTTGCAACAAGATGATATTTGAAAGATAGGGTGATATTCAGAATATCGGGTGATATTCAAAATATGACCTCTACAAAATATATGATGTTGTTTGAAGGGTAAATTCCTCTATCACCTAAAATTGATGTCTGGATCTCTGGATAAATGATTTATCGGGTGATAAAATGGGATCAGGGTGATCTTTCATAAGATGACTGATGTCAAGAAATATGATCCTCCCCTTGGAATATCAGGTTTGACCGGGACTTTGACTCACCATAACTCTCATTCTCTAAGGAATATCAGGGTGATCCAAAAGGCAAACCTGCATGAAATTTTGTGCTCTATCCAACCATGAGGTTATTGTCACAAAATATTAACTTTGAAAAATTGACCTCATCATGATGACTTACCCAGTCCCCTTTATGCAGGATCCTCTATATTGACTTACTTTTACCAGACTGCCAGCAAGCAGAAAACACAATCAAAGCCAAACAAAAAAAGTTGGGTTTCTGTTTTGTCAAATCAAAATGGGGTGTGTTGTGTAACCACACAACACTTCCCCATCAACCTTAATGACAAGGCATACTTCAGAGAGAGTTTGAATCCTTTTAGTCATAAAAATGTCAAAATAAATATGAGATCTAATGGTGAAAACTGCTCTGTGACAGTGTTAGATCATGAAAAGAGAAAAAGAAAAGATGTATTTGAAGGTAAAAACCTATTTGAGGAACCGACAGATGAAAGGATTGACCCTCTCCCACTTTATGCACATCTAGAAAGATCTTTAGTATTGATTGAAACAGTATAATCAATCAACATTGGCACAGAGGCACAACCAAGATTCTTTTATCAACAAGAGTCATTAACTTTACAAGAGAAAATAGTGTTTGCTGAGTTATACAGAAGAAAGAAGATAAACTTTTCTTGGTCTTATGATGATATGCTAGGTATTGACCCTGATCTAATCATGCACCATCTATCACTAGCTCTAGGAGAAAAGCTAGTTAAACAAAAGATGAGGAAAATGTACCCCCACATAGCTTTAATGGTATAAGAAGAGCTCAAGAAATTACTAGATGTGGGGTTCATTAGAGCCATTGACTACCCATAATGGGTTTGTAATATTGTACCTATTTTAAAACCTAACAAGAGAATCAAAATATGCAACAAATTCAGGGATTTAAATAAGGCTTGTCTAAAAGATGATTTTCCTTTACCAAACATTGATATCATCATTGAGATCACATCAGGTCACACCATGTTGTCCTTCATGGATGGTTTCTTCATATATAACCAAATCAAGATAGCACTGGAGGATCAACATAAAACAACATTCACATGTCCATGGGGCACCTATTGTTGGTGCATTATGCCATTCGATCTCAAGAATGTAGGGGCAACATATCAGCGAGCAATGACAACAAGCTTCTATGATATGATGCATACCATCATGGAGGATTATGTTGATGATATCTTAGGGAAATCACTCACCAGAGAAGGACATCTTGAAGTCTTAGACAAAATATTTAGAAGACTAGAGCAGTTTAATGTACAATTGAATCCTAAAAAGTGTGTTTTTGGAATAACATTCAAAAAGCTACTTAGATACATCGTATCAGCAAACAGAATAGAGGTTGACCTCACAAAGGTCAAAGAAATTATGGAAATGCCACCACCAAAGAATCTGAGTCAGCTACGATCTTTACAAGGAAAGTTGCAGTCAATTAGAAGGTTCATCTCCCAACTAGCAGACCAGGGCCATCCATTCTCACATCTATTACATAAAAATGTTTCATTCAAATGGGATGATAACTGCGAGCAAGCATTTCAGAACTTAAAAGAATATCTAATGAATCCACCAATCCTAATGTTGCCAATTCAAGGCAAACCTCTACTGTTATATAGCTCAGCTACACCCACAACTTTGGGAGCATTGCTAGCACAAGAAAACCATGAAGGAAAGGAGCAAGCAATCTACTATATCAACAAGACATTAGTAGGTTATGAGCTTCAGTACACACTGATTGAAAGGGCATGCCTTGCAGTCATCTTCGCTTCACAAAAGTTGAGACACTACATGCTCTCACTCCATAAAGTTGGTAGCAAAGATCGACCTACTAAAGTATCTCCTTAGCAAAGCTACCCTAACAGGTAGAATATCTAAAAGGGTTATAATTCTTAGTGAGTTTGGCATTGAGTATGTGGACAGAAGAGCCATAAAAGGATAGGTCATTGTAGATCAGCTGGTGGATGCACCTTTGATTTATAACAACCCCTTGAGTTTTGAGTTTCCTAATGAATCTATATTCAACATCACGACAATTGCTTGGAAGCTCTACTTTGATGAGTCATACACGCAACATGGATCTGGAGTAGGTATTTTGCTAGTAATAGCATAGGAGGATACAATCCCTAAATCATATATACTTTTGTTCCCATGCACCAACAATGTGGCCAAGTATGAAGCTCTAGTTATTGGCATAAAGATGGAAGTTGAGTGGAAGATCAAAGAACTTCATGTGTATGGGGATTCACAACTTGTCATTAATCAAATAAATGATGAATACCAAACAAAGGATGAAAAGTTGATACCATACAAGTGTATGGTGGATGAATTTAAGGAATATTTTGTTGTGATCTCCTTCAAACAAATACCAAGGTTAGAAAACAAAGCAGTAGATGCAATCACCACTATTGCATCCTTTCTAGATATCCCTAAAAATCAATCACATTGTGAGTTTTTGGTGGAGCCAGTTTCCCTTATAGACATCGTAGGAGCTAATTCTCCTTTATATGGAAAAGTTTACACCTATCTTAAAGATAATATTTTACCTCCTAACCTGTCAAACAACCAAAAATGTATGTTCATACACCAATCATCCAGATATACCATTGTTGCCTACACCTTATACAAATGAGGTTTAGATGGTACTCTCCTTAGGTGTTTAGATAGTGATGAATATCAAACCACTCTAAGGGAGGTTCATGAAGGCATTTGTGGGACGTACTCTAGTGGTCCTACTTTGGTGAAGAAACTCATGCATTTAGGATATTACTGGCTAAGCATGGAAAAAGATTCCTATCAGTTTGTCAAATGGTGTAAGAAATGTCAGATTCATAGTAATCTGATACATGCAGCCACTTAGGAATTACAACCTTTAATGACACCTTGGCCCTTCTATCAATGGGGACTTGATCTAGTAGGCAAGATTCACCCTTCCTCCTCCAACGGCCACAAATTCATCATCATAGCCACAGAGTATTTTACAAAGTGGATTGAGGTCGTTCCATTAACCACCGTCATAGGGAAATAAATTTCATCCTTCATCCTTAACTTTATCATATGCAGATATGGTATTCCATTATCCATTGTCACAGACAATGGAAGACCCTTTAAGAATCAGGATGTATAGGAACTCTATAGTAAATTCCATATCCAACATCATTTCTCCACTCCATACTACCCACAAGGTAACAACCATGCTGAGGCATTGAATTAAACCATTCTAAAGATACTCAAAAAGACTATCAATGAAACTAACTGGGACTGGCATATGCAATTGAACCTGGTGCAGGAGCACCCCTTCATCAAGTTAATTAGCTAAGGGAGAAGCCTAAAGTCTTAATAGGTTGTTATGCATTTACTTTGTAATAAGGTCTGTTTGACCAACGCATGTTATTTTTGGGTTGTTTCTATCTTTTGGACACTTGTCAATTTGTAAATGACAAGGTTGTTAGTTTGTTAGTTAGTTATGTCTCCTAGCTGCTTGGAATTGTCTGCCAGCTGCTGGGAATCCAGTCAGTACTACTCCTTATGAGTTGTTAAATAGTTTAGTTTTGATCGATTAAAGGGAGATAGATTAGAAAGGAGAAGTTAGACAATGCAGTGATTGTGAAATTGAGTTGTATTGTGAAAAAAAACATTTGTATTCATCCTCAGAACAATAAATAAGATCCTATTTTGCATTCAAATTACATCTATGTAGTCAATTTTTGTTTTACAGTCGATATGGGGTTTTTCCATTCCACCGGTTGATTACTCTGTAATCAGTGGAATGGCTGTACATATTAGATTAAGTTTTTTTTTTGAATTTTCTGGTTGTGTGAGTTTTATAGTTACAGGATCGATTGACATCATGCTATGGTGAATCCTAGCATCCTCATGTGCTAGGTTATGAAAGGTTGAAATCTGTGTAGTCTAACAGAGACAACACAGAGTGTCGGCGTGGAATTCGTCATCGGATGAAGGATATTAGGTTTCGCTGATAACTTACATCAGACTAAAGTCCTTTGTTTGAACCAACTTTGAAAGCTCGAGGGTTTGTTAGTTCAACAACATTTGAAGCTAAATGATTGGCATGATAAGTTTGGCAAAGAAAACCTTTTGGTTGAACCTTTGAACTGGTTCAATGGTTTAAAGGGTTCAATGGTTCAACCACGTGTTGGTTCAGAGACCCAGCAGAATGATGAAAGTGGTAAAGATTAATAATGATCATTGAACCACCCATTGAACCGGTTCAATGGTTCAATGGTTCAACGAGCCCAGCGGGTTCAATGACGGGCATTGGTTCAGCGGTTCAATGGCTCACCAAGACTCGAAGGTTCAGTGAGCTGATAGTCTAGCGATTCTGAGCTAGTCATGGGGTCGGTAGTCCACCATGGGAGCTGACAACATTTGGTACAATAAAATATTAAGTGTAGTGGTTCAGATGTTTAGCCATAGCGACGGTATTGTATTTTAAGTAGTTTCCATTAGTGTTGTGTTTTTGACAGGTTCCACCAATTTGGTCGTGCGCTCTGCATCATAGTGGTATCAAAGCAAAGGAGTATCTTCTGGAAAGATAAGAAGATAGAATGTCAGATGAAGAGGGATCATCAGAGCTCCTAGCAAGGATGACCAATGTTGAGTTGGTTGTCCTGGTAAAGAAGCAGATTGCAGAGAGCAAAGCAGTGAAAGCTTAGAATCAGGCCTTGTTGGAGAAATTGAGGGACAAAGTAGGTTCTGGTAAAGATGATGATAGGGATGAAGAGGAGATCCCTAGGCAGGAAGAGGTAGATGTTCCTATAGACTAGAGACCCTTATTGGATGCCCTCAAATCCATGGAGAGGAGAACCATGGATGTGAAACTAGATTTGCTAGTGTTTACAAGAAAGACGGATCCTGATTTAGTGATGGAGTGGATAGACTCCTAGAATAATTTCTTTGAAACAAAAGAAATACCAGAACATCAAAGGGTAAAGATGGCTCAGTCTAAAATGAAAGAGGCTACATTGACTAGGTGGAATTTCATCCAAGATGATAGGGTGAAAGAAGGAAAAAGTAGAGTTGCTACTTGGAAGAAGATGATGGCTTTAGTGAAGGAAGCCTATGTTCCATTGGATTACAACATCCAATTATACAAGAGGAGAAAAAATATGAAATAGAAAGATTTAGATGTCAACTCATACACTGAAGAGTTCATGAAACTATGTGTCAAGACAAAATTGAAGGAGAGTGAAGAGGAGAAGGTGGCAAGGTATCTCAATGGATTGAGATTTGCAATCTAGGAAGATTTAAATCTGTATAATCCAGATATAGTTCAGAAGTGCTACCAATTGGCACTCAAAGTGGAAGAGAAATTAAAGAGAAGACAAGAACAGAACATCAGAGGAAGAGGAAGACAACAAAGAGGGGTAAGAAGTCCTTTCAAAGGCAGAGGAAATGGATTTGGGTATCAAGGTGACTCCACTCAGGAGAATAGCAAAGGAGAAAGCAGTCAAACACAAAAAGGAAGTTATGATCAAAAAGGAAACTTTAGGGGTAGAAGACCACCATTTAGAGGGAGATCCCAGGGCAGAGGACCTCTTAGATGTTACAATTGCAATCGAGAAGGCCACATAGCCAGCAGATGTCCAAATAAGGCAACAAGTTCAATGGGAGAAAGAAGAACAAATCTGATTCAAGAATCTAACTGTCAAAGTGTGACAAGCTCAAACACTTGTCAAAGTGTAAGAGCCTGTGATGGTTATGGATATCCTAAGATAGGAGAATCTTTGATGATTAGGAGAGAAATGACCACCATGAAGGAGCCTGATAGAGAACCCCCACAAAGAAAATCTCTTTTCAAAACATCTTGCAAGGTAGGAGGAAAGGTATGTAAAGTTCTAATTGACTCTGGTTCTACTAAAAATTTTGTGTCTGATGAAATGGTAGAAAAGCTTAAGCTTAGGAGGCTACCACAACCTTGCCCATACAAAATTTAATGGCTCACTCAAGGTCAGCAAATAGTTGTGGAAGAACAAGCTTAGGTAGAGTTTCAAATTGGACCATACAAGGATAGGTTATTGTTTGACATAGCTCAGATGGATGCTTGCCATCTCCTATTTGGAAAACCATGGCAATATGACTTGGGAGCACAACATGATGGAGTCAACAATACATATTCAATCACCAATGATAGTAAGGTATTTGAGTTATTACCATTAATGGAGAAGGAGGTAGAGTCAAAAGGAAAATGAGTCAAAGTAATGCTGGTAGAAGGTAAATAGTTCATGAAAGAGATAGTAGAAGAAGGTGCAGTTGACTATGCACTAATTCCATGCCTAACAGTGAACAAGGAACAACAACAAGAAATCAAGGGAGAGAAGAGACAAAGGTTCATAGATCCTGTTATTCAAGAGTTATTGGATAAGTATAAAGGCATCATCTCTGATGGAGTGCCAAGATCCCTACCACCTATAAGGGACATCAACCATTGCATAGATCTGATCCCAAGATCTACACTTCCATACAAGGCAGCATACAAGCTTACACCTGAGAAGAATATAGAGGTATCAAGGTAGATTGAGGAATTGTTGGAAACATGTCTAATTGGCAAAAGTTTAAGCCCATGTGCAGTACCGACTATATTAGCACCAAAGAAGGAAGGCACTTGGAGACTTTGTACTGAATCTAGGGCTATTAACAAGATAACAATCAGGTATAGATTCCCAATCCCAAGGATAGAAGATTTGCTTGATTACCTGGGAAATGCTAAGTATTTCACAAAAATAGATTTGAAGAGTGCTTATCATCAAATTAGCATTAGGCTAGGGGATGAATGGAAAACTACATTTAATACCAATGAGGGGTTATATGAGTGGAAGGTCATGCCTTTTGGTTTGTGCAATGACCCCAGTACCTTTATGAGGCTGATGAATGAGGTCTTGAGAGAATTTATAGGCAAATTTGTCATAGTATATCTAGATGACATTCTAATTTTTAGTAATACAAGGGAAGAGCATCTCAAGCATATAGACTTGGTTCTCAAAAGGTTACATGAAGAATAGCTAATGATCAACTTGAAGAAGTGTTTGTTCATGTAGAAGGAGATCATATATAACAAACTAAAAATAGATCAAGAGAAGGTAAGTGCCATATTATCTTGGCCAACTCCTAGAACTATGAATGATGTCAAAAGTTTCCATGGGTTACCAACTTTTTATAGGAAGTTTATAAAAGGGTTTATTCATATCTATGCACCCATGCTTGACAACATAAAAAGAGGACAGAAGTGTAGATTCACTTGGACAAAGGAAGTAGATGATTCATTTGAGACATTAAAAAAGAAGGTGGCATAGCAGCCAGTTCTTGCACTTCCATATTTCAACAAGACTTTTCAGGTAGAATGTGATTCAAGTAACATGGCAATTGGAATAGTACTCAGTCAAGAAGGTAGGCCTATTGCATTTTTCAATGATAAGCTCAATGATGCAAATAAGATATACTCGTCTTATGATTTGGAGATGTATGCTCTAGTCTAGTCACTCAAGAAGTGGAGGCATTACTTAATGCCAAAAGAATTCATAGTATTTATGGATAATCAGGCTCTTAGTTTCATTAATAGTCAAGAGCAGCTGAACCATAGACACATGAAGTGGGTGGAAACTTTGCAAGCTTTCACCTTCACACTCAAGCACAAGAAGGGAGTCAAGAACAAGGTAGAAGATGCTTTGAGCAGGAGGATTCTAACCATAAATTAGATTCAATTGGAAAGTATTGGCATTGATTCCTTGAAGACTATGTACGATGATGATGAAGAATTTAGAGAGATATATCAAGTATGTACTTCTTTTGGAGATAAATATCATGCAGAATTCTCTAAATTTCTGATCCAGGATGGATTGTTGTTCAAAGGTGGATAGTTGTGCACTCCATGGTGTTCTATGAGACTGAATATCATTAAGGAGAAGCATTGTAGAGCCATGGCAGGACATTTTGGTCTATATAAGACTCTTGATCTGGTGAAGAGGTATTACTTTTAGCTAAAGCTATAGCCAGATATCAAAAAATTTGTGGAGACATGTGATCTGTCAGAAGGCAAAAGGGAGATCCACTAATGCAGGTTTATATCAGCGATTGCCTATTCCTTCTAGACCATGGGAAAGCATAAGCATGGATTTTGTATTGGGTTTACCTAGAACAAGGAAGGGGTATGATAGTGTCTTTTTTGTAGTTGACAGATTCAGCAAAATGGCACATTTCTTGCCATGTAAAACCACCTGTGATGCTTCATATGTTGCAGATTTGTTTTTCAAGGAAATAGTGAGAATACATGGATTGCCATTGAGCATAGTGTCAGATAGAGATGTGAAGTTTATTGGTCATTTTTGGAGGACTCATTGGAAGAAGCTTGGAACCAATTTGTCTTTCTCATTAGCTTATCACCCTCAAACAAATGGATAGACTGAAGTGGTCAATCGGTCATTAGGAAATCTACTCAGATGTTTGACAAGAAAGCGTGGAGAGAAATGGGATAACATCCTTTCATAGGTAGAATTTTCTTATAATGACACCATCAATAGAAGTATAGGAAAATCACTTTTTCAAGTAGTATATGGAATTCATCCCAAAGGAATTTTTGAATTAAGAGCTATACTTGCAAGAGAATCTATTAGTGCAGATGGAGAAAATTTTTGAGTAGCAATCAAAGAGGTACATGATCAGGTCAAGACCCACCTCCAGCAAACTACACTGAAGTATAAAGAATATGCTGATAAAAAGAAGAGAGATGTATAGTTTGATGTTGGAGATTTAGTATGGGTTAATCTGAAAAAGGAAAGACTTCCTAAAGGAAAATATACTAAACTCATGCAAAGGAAGATTAGACCATGTTAGATTTTGAAGAAATATGGACTGAATGCTTATGAGATCCAACTTCCTCTTGATCTTGGATTGTCACCCATATTCAATGTATGTGATTTAACTCCATACAAACATAATGTTGATATGGAACAACAGGACACACTATCGGATATAGCAGATGATGATATTTCTAAACATGATCCACCAAAATTGAAGAAGATTTTACACTCAAGAGTGGCAAAGAATACCAGGAACAAAGAGTATATGTAATATTTGGTGGCTTGGCAAGGGACACTTGATTCAGAGGCAGTTTAGATGACTAAAGAGTAGATCATCAAATAGGGTGCAGATCTTCAAACTCTCATCTCAAGTGGACTTGAGACTTCTTTTGTCAGGGAGTATGGTGCAAGAGCACCCCTTCATCAAGTTAATTAGCTAAGGGAGAAGCCTAAAGTCTTAATATGTTTTTATGCATTTACTTTGTAATAAGGTCTGTTTGACCAACGCATGCTATTTTTAGGTTGTTTCTATCTTTGGACACTTGTCAATCTGTAAATGACAAGGTTGTTAGTTTGCTAGTTAGTTATGTCTCCCAACCACTTGGAATTGTCTCCCAGCTACTGGGAATCCAATCAGTACTACTCCTTATGAGTTGTTAAATAGTTTAGTTCTGATCGATTAAAGGGAGATAGATCAGAAAGGAGAAGTTAGATAGCACAGTGATTCTGAAATTGAGTTGTACTATGAAAATAGACATTTGTATTCATCCTCAAAAAAATAAAGAAGATCTTATTTTGCATTCAAATTACATCTATGTAGTCAATTTTTGTTTTACGGTCAATATGGGGTTTTTCCATTCCATCAATTGATTACTCTGTAATCGGTGGAATGGATGTACATATTAGATTAGGTTTTGTTTTTGTATTTTCTAGTTGTGTGAGTTTTGCAATTACAGGATCGATTGACGTCATGCTATGGTGAATCCTAGCATCCTCATGTGCTAGGTTATGAAAGGTTGAAATCTGTGTAGTCTAACAGAGATAGCACATAATGTCAGGATGGGATTCATCATCAGATGAAGGATATTGGGTTTCACCAATAACTTACATCAGTTATTAATCTTTACCACCTTCATCATTTTGCTGGGTCTCCAAACCAACACGCAATTGAACCATTGAACCCTTTGAACTATTGAACCAGTTCAAAGGTTCAACCAAAAGGTTTTCTCTACTAAACTTATCATGCCAATCATTTAGATTCAAATGTTGTTGAACTAATGAACCCTTAAACTTTTGAAATCAGTTCAATAGTTCAATGAGCCTGGCGGGTTCAACGATGGGCGCGGGTTCAACGGTTCAATGGCTTACCAAGACTTGAAGGTTCAGCGAGCTGATAGTCTAGTGATTCTAGGGTAGTCGCGGGGTTGGTAGTCCACCATGCGAGCTGATAATATTTGATACAATAAAATATTAAGTGTAGTGGTTCAAATGTTCAGCCATAGTGACGGCACTGCATTTTAAGTGGTTTCCATTAGCACTGTGTTTTTGACAAGTTCCACCAATTTGGTCACGCGCTCTGCATTAGAACCCCACTCTGTGGGCCTACAGAACTAGTATACACACACCCATGGGTGCAACACCATATTCCCTTATTTATGGCTCTGAAGCCATACTACCTATCAAAGTTGAAATTCCTTCCCTGAGGGTGTCATTAAAGGGACTCATAAATGATGAGGAATATAGAGTATCAAGGATTTAAGAACTAGAACTACATGCCTTTAACCATCTTAAGGCATACTAGTAGAGAATGTCAAGGAGCTACAATCCCAAGGTTAAACCAAGGGACTTTTAGGTAGGTGATCTAGTCCTAAGAGAGAACCCACACAATCAATAGGATAGAGAGAAGGGGAAGTTGAACCTAATTGGTTGGGTCCTTATATCATAGTTGCTGCCTATGGATCAGGTGTGTATCAGCTCTCAATAGTAGAAGGTGAAGTGTTTGATGATCCCATCAATAGTATGTACCTTTGAAGGTTCTATACATAATAACCCCAATGCAAGGAAAATAGAAAAAAATGGTACAAATAGAAACAAGTGGTGAAAACCTAGAAACAAGCACTATTTGTGACTAACTGCTACCTCCATCTATTAGTACAACCCAACCTGCATCCATCTTTCCTATCATATTCATCTAGTAACTGCATCCATTTTGCATCTACCTCAC
This sequence comes from Cunninghamia lanceolata, assembly GCA_027924645.1. NCBI lineage: Eukaryota > Viridiplantae > Streptophyta > Pinopsida > Cupressales > Cupressaceae > Cunninghamia > Cunninghamia lanceolata. Next base: position 2,005,255 of record BSBN01001356.1, on the reverse strand, counting down.
AATGACTTACCATAGCTTGGTTTCTTGTCACCCCTATCACCTTATCTAGTAGGGTCATCCAATCACCTTATCCAGTAGGGTCATCCAATCACATTATCCTATCGTTCATCCTATTACAAGTCTATTTTCAGTATCAGTTATTTCTGAACTACATTGCCTCTGAGTTATCACATAGGCAAGGCCATCTTTGATGGGCCCTTAAGGCTCCTTTTCCATCCATTCCATCCCATGTCATCCAACCTTTGGTCTATTTGAGTATGCACCATTTCTCATCACCTAGGTCTTTAGGTCCACATAAGTCCACCCTGAACTACTTTGCCTCTGCATCGTCATATAGGCAAGGCCATTTAGCAATGAGCCCTCGAGGCACTAGGTTAGTCCATTAGGGCTCATCACATTGTTCATCATCAGTTCATCCATAATAAATAAATCCTCTACTTGACTAGGGGAAAATCCTTGACCTAGTCAGGGAATAGGATTCATGAATGCTATAAATTTAGAGGGTAAATAATCAGATCATGATTTCATCACTAGACAACAAGCAACATGACAAGCAAGTTTTCAACATCATCTTGACACAAAAGACAACAAAAAATATGCTTGGCAAATCCCTTTTGCCCTAAGACATCAAATTGATTCTATCAAGTTATTGCAAGAAAACATGTTTTGGGGCAAGAAAGTTTTTCAATGGTTGTTTTAAAAGTCTTATATCATGATTTTTGTTATTATGTATTTCTATGCTACTCAAGAATGTATCAAACTAGAGAATCTATGATGGGGGCATAATCATTTTATTTGTTTGTTGTTTGTGGATTTACCTTTAGTAACGTGAAAGCCTTGTCTAACGACATGATCAACAAAATGATCATCGAGGACATCAAAGGTCTAAACATGAAATAGGTTTAATCCTTTTATGTTGATACACAAGTAGTACTTAGGTCATCTTGGTTCAATTATACTTAGATGCTTGTACTAACTTGCTAAATCAAAATCCATGTAAGAAATACTCAGGTCATCATGGTTTAATTATACGTAGATGCTTGTATTTTCTTACAACATTTTAAAAGCTCAATGATGAAACAAAGTACTTCAAAAACTTGCACAATCAAAGATGACAAGAATTCATATCCATACTTATCCTGTTGCATTCCATTTCATTATAAGCAAGTTATCATTCCATGTGTCTTTGTGATCATTCATTATCCAATTTCTTATCATTTATTACCAAATCATTCATTATCATTTCCTTTCATATATCTAATTCATTTTCTTCTAAAAAGTTTATTGTTATTAAGATTGAGTATACTTGGCATTAACAAAAATAAATCATTGTGTGTCGTAATTAAGTCCATCATCATAGATGCATATCATTTTGTTCATTATGATGCATAAACACAAGTAAATCATAAATTATCCATAGCAAGAGTCATATACTCACATCATTCCATCCATCTGAGTTTCATATGTATATCATGATAGAAAACAAAAAAATGCAGAAACATAGATAGCATGATCATCAAATTAAAACCATCTTAGTGCATGCATACATGATTCATATCATTAAATTTAGCATTGTGCAAATCAACACATGTAGAAATCATAGCATATATGTATATCTTTCATCTCATATTAGGTCAAGCATCATAAGCATGTAGAGGCATCATGTCTAGTAAATCAAAAAGCTATAGAAGCATCAACATAATCATCATAAGTGCTACATCATACAAGTCATCATATAAAGCATTAGGTCCATCACATAACATACACATAAGCATCAAAAATCATAACCATATAAGTCATCTATAAGCATAGCACATCATAAACATAATAATGTAAGTCATGTCCATCACAGTAAATCATAGCATAGTGTGTCAACTCATGATATCATATCATCATCATTATCAAAAAAAATAAGAGTGTCCAAGTATACAATGATGTAAAAATAATAATACACCCTGAAGTGTCTAAACCAAAGTGGTGTATACATGTCCAAGTAAAAGTACTAGAAGCAAATGCATGTCTAAGAAGCAGCTAGGTGTGGCTCCCCCCGATGGTGCTGGCTATGGCAGCTGGGTACCTCCTCCTCCTCCACCTGATGTCCCTGTCCCTAGTGCACCCCCTCCTAATGGCCCACGAGGTAGTCCCATAGGTCCCATCACCCCGCCACTCTTTACGGGTGTCCTCTGTGATCTACTATGGTAACTAGGATGATAGCTGCCTACCTTGTACTCTGGTGGTACAACCTACTCATATAAGGACTACCAATAGAAGATCTCATGACTTGCCTTGACCATCTCTACAACCATCTGGCCAGTGCCACCCTATCCCGTAGTCTACTACACCTACTCTAAGAGTGCCTCTGCCCTCCCATATCTCTAGATAGTTGTATCTCTCTCCAACTGGGTAGTTTGTAGGTCACCTTGTAGCTATGTAATCTAGGCCTACATCTACCCTATCTATCCCTATTACTGTTGTAACATAGATTGGGCCTAAACTAGCTAGGCCAGTAATCTTGCTATCACCCCATCATCTGGCCCCTGCCCCTGTGGCTACACTGGAGGCTGCACCTATGCCTATAAAGCTAGTTAATCATGCTGGGTAAGATCAATCCATCAATGAACCCTCCTCCCATCTCCATCTCTGACATCATCCCTGTCACTTCCATCATGTCCACTCTCATGACCAAATCCTTCACCGCCATCATGACCTCCTCCTCCTCCTCTGCCACCACCATCATCCCCACCTTGGCCACCTCTGCCTCCCTATCCTCTGCATCTCCTAGGACACCTCCATGGCCCCTCATCATCATCCTCCTGGTCATCCAGAATTAGGGCTCGCACTCCTGGTCTAGAGTAGCATGGAAACAGATGTGTAGCAAACCAATCAAAGAAATCCTATGTCATGGCTGTGTCTGCCACTGTCCTATGCATTGCCCATGGATGATATGGAATATATAGGAACTCATCTTAAGCTAACTCATAGGATGGGCTAGGTCCCCATCATGTCCTCTCCTTATGCGTATGAGAAAATATGGAATTACCCTGGAGCATCCCCTAGATTATGCCAAACTACCTGTACACATATGAAACTATGTGTCTCTCCAACATATAGGGTGTCCTCCCTATAAGCCATCTAATCTGAAAGGAAAACGGGAGCTCAAAAGCATCATCATCCCATACCTCACAATCTAGGTATGGTCACCAAACAACAAAGTCAACATTGTCAAAAGCATGTCTCCAATACTCCAACTTTCCCAGCTTAGGCTGGGAAAGGCTATCCTGAAACATGTAGGAGTAGGGTTGACCCCTACCCCGAGTGCCAATACCAATAAGGTGAGTAATGGTTATGTGTGTCCATGCCCATATCTGCAAAAGTGAAACTCCACAAGCCAAAATAGAAGAGCCATCATAGACAAACTGCTATAAATCATGGTATAAGTGAGCAAGGATGTGAGCTCCCCACACATATATGGTACCCTCTATAGTGATCCACTCTAGTACATGCCCCCATCCAACTACAAAACCACACAATTGTCTATCAAACACATAATACCTCTAATCAACCTAGCCACAACTGAAGGAAGAGGCTCATAGTAAGCTACCATGTCAGCCAAGCTGATCTCAGTACCCTCAATCTCATCATCATCAAAAACCTGTCTACACTCATCTAATCCTACCCCAGTCTGGGGTACATACTCAACAAGCTCTCCATCAATCGGTATATGCAAAATCTTGTGAAAATCCTCTAGGGTCATTGTAATCTCCCAAGTGGGAAGGTACAAGGTCCCATCCTCACTGTAGAATCTCTCAACTAGAGCAGTAATCATGTCAAGATTGGCCTTGGTTTCAGGCATGAAGAGCACAAATGATAATCCATCCAATCCAATAATAAGAAGATCAGTCTCTATGAGATAAGGCCTCAACATCTGCATAACTAGAAACCACTCCCTTGACATGAGGACAACATCTAACTCCTACAAATAAACAAGTGTGCATTAATCAATCAAAATTGACTAAACTACAAGTCTATCTATCCAACATAAAAAACTTAGTTATTTCAATAGGAAAACAATCCTATCATCTCTTGAAAGATTCTATCAATCTCAGAGATGACCTATCAGTTGACTAGCATCTATCACATAGTCAACTTCATCAAATTTCTAAGTGTTTTGATAACTAAAATCATTTGCACAATTCTGCTTGTCATATGTGTAGAATTTTCTCATAAGTGTAGATTTAGCTCGCATGCACAGGATAAACTCATATGTGTATAATTATCTTGAATGCATAGCTTTACATTGCATACGTAGGACTATTCTTTAAAAGCACAGCATTGTCATGTTCACGTCGACAAAATTCAAAAGCGCAGTAGAACATTGAATGCACGTCATCCCTCTTCGTTTGTGTAGTGGAATTTCATTTGCACAGCGGTAAACTTTAAATGTGAAAATTCCACATATGCATCGATTCCAACGTCATATGCGTGGAATCATGTCATATGCACCATATTGTGCATCATATGCATAGTTCTGGCTTTCAGTACATTCAAAATGTAAAATTTTGACCTACAATTAATGCTATCATTAATGACCCTAACCTAAAAACAAAGAGGTACCTACTAGTAGCCCGTAGTTCGCTAGATGGTTGAACTGTCAAATCTACTTGAATTGATGAAGCTCAATAGGAAATCATTGCATCTTTGCTGACTACTTTGTGCTCAAAAGGCTCTAATCTCCTACAAGCTCTCTCTCAAAGATAAGCGTGTAAATGACTAGGAATGTGACCCCACACTCCTATATATAGCGCATGGAACCCTAGTGAGAGGTGCTTGATCTTGTCCATGCTAGGGAATGATTTTCACCTACTTTTTCTTCTGCGTCAACCAATTTATTCACCCATCTATCTAATCAACATGTCATTTAACCTATCTCATCGTGAGATTGTCTGTCATCCTGTCATCAATTTCTTCATGTCCAATCTCCCAAGGGGGAATCCTACCATCACTAAACCTCTACTAGAGGCAAACTGGGGCATGTATCAATCACAAAAAATTTTAATTCTTTGAAACAATGTGTTAAAACACATTGTCTCAAAGAGGGGCAAAATGTATACACCTAAAAATGGGAAACACAAATTAAATAAATATTTATTATTATTTAAATCCCATTCTTCTATCATTTAATAAATTCATCAATTTATCTATTTGATTCACGTTCATCATTAATAGTCCAAATACTAAATAAATATCAATTTATTTAATTAAATCAATTAAACCTATTCTTCTAATCTCATTCCTTAATTAAATAATAATCAAATTATTTAATCACAAGTCATCCTATTCCAAAGTCTTCATTCATAATTCCACATCATCATGTCCACCTCATCATCTTGCACATGTAATTAAATATTTTAATATTTAATTAATCCATTTTTCTCTCACCCACATGGCCTATTTTTCCCCCAACCATCCCTATTCCAAAGGGTATGGTCAATTCCATGTCATCATGGTAAAAGGGACACTTTGTGACACTTGTTCCATAGTCCCTAGAATCTTTCCAACCTCCCTACAAACATGATCTCCTTGTTTGACCTTTTTTCTTTGGTCATTGTGAGCCTTGTGACATGTGGACTCATGTCACACCTTTCTCTCCACAGTGTCAAGGTGAGAGGAACATCTTCCCTCTATCTGCCTCAACTCAACCAATTCAATCCTCACCATACACCTCACAAGACCAAGTCTCCACTGTTGAGATCTTGACACATAGATTTGCCCTCTCCTTGGCCTATAAAAAGAAGCTCATTCCTTCATTTCTAAACACAAAAGCTATAGCAAAGTTACTATTTAGAAATCCCAGCATGCCTTTGGCAAAGCATCTATATTGTTCATTTCATTTCATATCCATTATCTTTGTATCCATACAACCATGGCTTCAATCATCCATCCCTCATCCTCAAAATAGTTGCATTGTAGGTAATCTTCATTGCATTTTATCCAAAATGCAACCATTCAAGTATTGTCATCTTCAAATAGCTAGGAAACACACTTCTGAGAGATCTATTCATCAACAAGATCAATACAAGATAGACGAACAATGGAAGATTTTGGGGTACATTAGTCTTCAATGTAAAATGTCTTTGTTTATTTGATTTGCATCATATTTCATTGAGATTATAAGATTATTACTAGTTTAATACTATTGACAATATTTCCATTAATAGTTTTCTTAATCAAGAGACAATGAACTCTAGACAAGAACATCAAACCAAAACCTTTTTCCTACATCAAACCTAAACCTTTAGAGGATCATAGGTAACTTTTCTATGACAGAGGATACTTTGTGAGACAAAGAGGTCGACAAGAACATCTCAGAGATCAATGACAAAATCAGATGAACTCCACAAAGATTGAATGAGACTAAATGATCTTCAACTCCACAAATACTAAATGAGACTGAATGAAACACCTTAACACCTAATCTTTGATGTCATGCAAAGAATGGATTAAAGAAAACCTTGATGTATGCCTCATTACATGTCTCCTGATCTCTATTATCAAGGGCCAATGTTAAGAACCTTCAAGGCCTTCAAAGTGATAAGGACTCGAAGTGATAAGGACTGTCTCCTTCATGTTTAACTACTTCCATCAGAAGGATTGAACACAAACAAAGATGGTCTACAATCCTTCTAGGTCCACTCAAACAACCTCTTTCCACTTGATCACATTTGACATCAATTGAGAAAATCCAACTAAGTTCACTCCATCATCACTCTACGACTGACATACCAATATAGTCTGAGATCCTATGACAACATTGCTCTTTTGACATCAATGACAAAACCTAATGCCAACAAAGGTACAACTGTGTATAGAAGATACTAATCCAACATCATGCTCATGACTTTCATCACCATATCCTACACCTCACAACTCCTTTGATCATCACTCCTTTGTCAGTATATGCAACATTATTCCTTCGACATATTCTAAGATCAATCATCACCACTCTTTCAACATCAATGACAACAAATGCAACACCTGCATCATTACAGAAATTAAACAAAATTTTCTTTCCATATATTATAGAAAATTACATTATTTTTTCTTATCTTTTTTCTAAAGAAGTTGTGCTTGAATTCCTTGGTACATGTTGGAATTTTGTTGGTCATGATTATAGTTTCTACTTTTGTCAATTACATCTTTGTTGTGGAAGTTTATAATCCATTTTTTTTTAATTGAAATAAGGAATCTTCTCTATAATTTGGGAAAAAAATTATGGTTAAGTTTTCTAGTGTGTTAATACTTATCTAGTTGTGCTTGGAAGGAACCAAGGGAGTGCTTTCTTTCTACCATACATACTAGTTAGATTTCACAATATGGTTTTTCCAAACTTGTTAAATATTTACATTTGCTAACAAAAAGATAAGGTCTTGGTGCTTTCCTATATTCTGATTATGTGAAGCATCCTTAAATAAATATTGATCACTTTTCTCAGTTGCATCTTATTTTTAGAATTGTATTTGTGTTAGAACACTCTAATATACTAAGAAGGGGGTGAATCAGTATATAGCACAATTTAATCTAATTCAACTTTATCAACAAAAACTTTCTATTGTCTTAAATAGCTAATGAAGCAATTCAAAACATAATAACACAACCACAACACCAAATTTATGTTGAAAACCCTAGAAGGGAAAAACCATGGTGAACAAGCTGCTTGGATATGCTAAACATACTTACAACAAGTTTTATGGGCTACAACCCAAAGGAAACTACAACTCCCTAATACATTATTTTATGGACTCCAATCCAAAGGAAGCTACAACTCCCTAATACATAGTTTTATGGGCTCCAACCCAAAGGAAGCTACAACTACCTAAAGTGCTACAACACTTACAAGAAGGGGCTATAACCTCTATGCAAAATAGTTGATAAATTTTGTTGGTTCAATCACCTCAAAAACAACAACATCTTTCACACTGACATATGACTTCAACACCTTTTTCCAAAAAACTTTGCTATCTTCAACACACTTATGAAACACAACACAACAATACCTCTATTATAAATCATGCAATATAGTCACCAAATTTCCTTCTCATCTTTCAGATCACTTATCTCCTTCACAAACACATACTCTCTTCACACTTGCACATACATCCTCTCTCCCTCACACACTCTTTTATTTACAACAAACTTGATCTTTCATTTATATCCTCCACAAGTCTTCAAAACATCACCTTTGTCACCCAAGATGAAATGTGTAACATGAAATGTGCAACGACCAAAACATGTCATCTTCCAAGTCATCGACGGTAATGTAGGAATTAAATCCCATTAAGAAGATCATGTCAAGTGATAACTAGGACCTATTTTACCTCAGCACACATATCCACACTGGCACACACTTCCAAACACATGGTGCAATCACCTAAACACACCCAGTCAGCCTCACAAACACTTATCCTTTGCACATATTAGTTCCAGACCTAAAGTGGTACTGGAGAGACAAAATTACATCATGTGGTTCATACACTAAGCATTATATGACTTGAAAAACACTCCCATACATTCCTTTTACCCACTCATGCCACTTCCTACTAGCACAAATAATCAAACTCTGATGCCAATATGTCTTGCATACTTTGATTACATTGTTTGGATATATAACATTGAAAATCATACTTGCGTTACTCCTCAACACTTAAAACTTGAATTGCGCACACATACAGTCAATTTGAATTTATCCTTCAAACAACAAAGCCAAACATCATAATGTGGTGAAATATGATTTCTTTCACTTTCTCCTTCTGGCAACCCCAATCAGTAACATGATTTGTCCTTGCTTTACTAACTCTAAAGAATCTATGTGGTACATCTTATCATTTGAAACTTGAATATAACATACCTCTCATCTATATCTAACTATCCTCCAAGCTACAAGATCATATCATCTAGTGCATAGAAATGTAAAGCATTATACCATCTCTTTGTGTTTACAACAACATTGTACCATTGTCTTTACTTCTTCTAGCTCTGGAATCTTCTATTGTAACTTTTATGCTCTAAAATTAGGATCATGCATACTTCAAATATATCTTTGACTAATATTTAAAGAATAGGGCCACATCTTCAAATATAGAGAAATGTAGAGCAATCTCCTAAGCTCCTTTAGTACAACATCCCATGCCTTTGACAATTGAAACCTTATACACTTTCCTTCAATGCTTTTCAACAAGAAACAATGAATGCAACATTCACAACACAATAGACAACAATCATAACTATTTTCATCAAAAACAAGAAACTACTTCTTTGTGACAACTTTCATGAACTTTAGAAGATAAGGTACAATTGTGTATAGATGATACTGATCCATCAGCTTGCTCATGACTTCCATCACCATATCCTTCACCCAACAAATTCTCTAATCACCACTCCTTTATATTCTCCTCTAAAGATCACTTACTTTGACACATATACACATCGCTATGCTTTCCATCTCAAAACACTTCTGACATCACCGATCACCATTCTGTTGACATCATATACAATAGCATGCCTTCTCCATCACAACTCTATTAACATCAATGACAACATATGCAATGATTTATCACCATGATTTAGTTGTATGTTTAAATTATATTTTTTTTTTGTGCCTTTCTTTAATTTGTTGGTTTCTTATCAATTTTGTGCTACTCTAAAATTAAAGGCTTGAAGTTGTTTTCTATTTCAAACACTGAATTTACTATCAAGTTTGTAAAAAATAAGTCTAGCCAATTTATTAGTCCCTACCTACGACATGAATTCTTTTTGATTCCCTACTTTGCATTGATCTACCTCATAATTTGTGCAAACAAAAAATAAAGTAATTTTCCTCATCCAAAGTTATTTTCTATTTCTTTTTAGTGCTTTTAAATGTTATTTATTCTTGACATTCTAATTGGTCTATCCTAATTTAGCTAGTAGTTTTAAGTATCTTTCAATTAGAAAAAAAGGAAAATAGCTATGACCAATCAAATGCCATCTAGGAAGAAAAATTGTTTTCAAATCTTTGTGTTTGCATATTGTGCACATCTAGAATTATGACTAGCTAAACAAATTCTAGTCTATTATTTCTACTTCATGTATGCATATTGTGAGTAAACAAAATATTAATTTGTTTTCTAGGTGCATGTATGCATATGGGGAACAACTTGCATGGGGGACAAGTAAGAAAATTAATGTTGCATGGATAGGGCATGAAATTAATGTTTGTGTGATGCAGGAGCATCCAGTGGTGTAAGGGCAAACTTGCATCACCCAAAAAAAGATGTGTTTCAAAATTGTTGATGTTCTTTCCATTTTTTTTCAAAATTTTTGGTTCTGGTTCCATAATCGCTTGAATAATGATGTAGAACTTTCAATTTTTCCAAACTGCTAAAAATAGTAACCTGCTATTTTTAGAAAGTTTACATTTGGGCATAGATTAAAGTGAAAATTCACAGGAAGTTACATAACATAAATATAAGACCTTTGGTGAAGGAATCACGCAAAGATCATTTGTGAGCTAAAAGATATTAAAGTTTCTATTTCCCAAAAAATGCCTAAAAATTATTCAAACTTAGGTTTGAGGCACTAAACAGCCTTGAATAGGCCCAAAAATGGCTAAAACTAGAAAATCAGGTTCTTAGAGTGTAGAGCACTCCGTGAACTTTCTGACGCATAAAACGGTTCGTCAATCGGACACCCAGATCAAAAGTTATGGCTCTCAGAAGTTGACCTATATTTGGAGGGAGATGCAAATTTCAAAATTAGGTTGTTGGCCACCAAAAAGACTATTAATAACCATTTTTGGGAACCCTAAGTGGTAGTAGAGTTGGGGGGGGGGGGAAGTGTAGAGTCAAGAATAGGTGGGAAAATAGAAACCCTAGCTGATTTGGGGTTACAGAAGGCAAATGGTTTTAGAGTCTGGGAATATGAAGCTGTAATGTGTTGCAGCTTGTGGAGGGTTGATTCCTCTAATTGTATTTGAGCTTTTGTAATGTAATAAGTTGTCCAAATCAATAAATAAAGTTTTATTTTTTGTGTGCAATTTATGTCGTTGTGTGTTTTATGATTTAACACCTTCATCATTGTGTGTAAGTTTTTTTCCCATATTATATGTGTAATAATTTGCACTGTGGTAATAGCCATGAATGCAAAACATGTAGGCATAGTGGGGGCCAATATGGCATGCTAGAGGTTAGTTTTCTAAGTAGAGAGTGGCTTTTATTTAAGATTTGATATTGTAGGCACCTAAAATTAGCCTCGCTTCCCAACTCAATTATTCATCTGTCATACCTTCACATTAATTAAAAATAATTCTTAATTATTTGATTAATTTCATCTATTATTACTTTACCTTATTCTTCTGCATTAATTAAATAATTATTAATTATTTAATTAATTTAAGTCTTCCATTTCCTAGCATTAATTAAATAGTTTTATAATTATTTAATTAATCCTTAATTTCTTATAATATTAAATAAATAAATAAATAAATTTCTATTTGTCTACCACAAATAAATAAAATTAATATTTTATTTATTTTCCAATATTATCCATGTGCACCAAAAATTAAATAATTTAATAATTTAATTTCCTCCATAATTTCCTCTCACCATAATTCACTCTTGTCTCACCATGATTCTCTCTCATCACTCCATAAATCACTCTTAATTAGATTAGTTAACTAATCAATCAAACTAGTTGACTAATCAATCAAATCAATTAACTAATCAATCAAATCAGTTGACTAGTCAATCAAGCTAGTTAACAAGTCAATCAACTCAGTTGATTAATCAATCAATTCAGTTAATAGATTAAACAATTTAGTCAACTCACCTGTTAACTCCCCTGATTCATGAGAGGACAAGGACACTTGCCACTCTCTCATTCATTCAAATCCTCTCATCCATTTCTAGCCATTGATCTCTTGGATCATTCTCCACCATTGATATTCATTTCTAAAAGTCTATAAATAAAGCATCTTCTGAACCTCTCCATCATCTCTCATTTTCATAAACTTATGCTGCTACTTTTCATTCATCTTGGGAGATCAAATTTATGCTATTGACATGAGTAATCCACATGATATCCATGAAGGTCTAAGGAGAAAATTTGTTGGTGTTTGGGTGCATTCCAATATGCTCAACCAATGAGGTTGAATTTGTATGCAAGGGAAGGTAAATTGTTATTTTATTTTCACTTGCTTTCATTTATTCTTTGCGTGCAAATTTTCACAAGATGATGAGTGCATAGAACTTATGCAGTGAATGCTTGAAGTGAAGCCTGATAAATATTTTGTCATGTTGGCTCAACGTGGAGCTCAACTACCTTTGGACTATGATATTTCCAATCTCAATCCACAAGATCCATTTATGTATGATCCTCACAATCATCCATCAACATCACAACTTCCCATAAATAATCCCTCATCTCATCTTTGTATCAACCCAAGCATTAGTAAACCCATTCATACGAATATATCACAAACTTGAATTCTAACTTCTATGGCATCCATGGCAGATAAGTGGTTGGCTAAGTTAGAGGTAGAATTTCTAAAGCCCATGTTTGCTCAACCCGAGGGTGTCCAGTTTAAATATGGTGCCATCACAGATATGCACCAAGGAAATACAGATCTGGCTGCATGGTCAGCTAAAATAAGCGATGAAAAGAGTAATAGCACCTTGCTGGATGCAGTCTTTGTATCTGGAATGTGGAATGCAGCTAGTTTCCCTTATTCCATGGAAACTCCTAAGCTGGTCATTGAATGTGCAAGAAACTCTAACCCACAAACAAGGAAGGTAGAGAAGCATGGCAGAGTATATGCTGATCTGTCTATCAAAGGTCTTGCTGCTACATTTAGTTTTCCATTGGGCAAGAAGGTTGCCAACATAGATTTCAAGAAATCGGAAGCAAAATATGAAAATAACAAGAAGACTGCTAGGAAGAAAATGTACCAATGGAGGGCGAAGAATAGTTTTTATCCTGCAGCAGCTAAACTTCCAGTACACTTATATAAATTTGACTTTGACAATGAATACCGGTACATGATAGCCCTACTCAGCAGAGTGACAGGCCATCCTAATGCTGGAAGTTTTAAGGACTAGATGTATGCAGTCATCCTGATGTGCCTTTACATGGATAACAAGTCGATGTGGGCTAAGATGATAAGTGATGCTCTAGATGAGCAGCTGGTGAACCTAGGAGGTCTAGGTTGTTCCTTCTACATGACTTCATACATAGTTTATTCATGTGCCTACAAGGGTACATTTGATGCATTGACTACAGTTGGGAGAATTGGTGGCACAACAAATGATGCACATAAATGGGATCATCATCCCCAGCTGTAAAGAGAAAATTATCTCCAAGATTACAAACTAGTGAATGATACATTTTCTATGCATCTGGTAAGAACAATGGAGGACAGAACTAAAAGACTAAGCATGGAAGCTCAGGAAGTCATATATAGGCATGGAGCCTAGTTTATTCAATTTGCAACTTTCTCTTACATCAGAATTAAAGGCTTTGGTGAGGAGCCTCTCATGCTCCCAAGATACCCTACAGATGCAGTTGTCTTAATGGAATTTTTAAGACAAATTTCCACAATACTGAATGCTTAAAAAGCTAACAACAAGCTTCCACCAGTATTGTTTCCAGTTACAATGGGCTGGTATATGTGCCCAGACTCTGAGAATATTAAGAAGGCCATAGCTGGTCTAACTGTGATGAATTTCTAGCCATTTCCATTGACAAGATCACATGATCCATATGGGAGGATGCAGAAGATCATGGGGAAGCCCATCCATCGAAGACACCTTGAAGACTTCTGGGCAGATTGTGAAGATGAAGCTGAAGCCATAAGAAGAAGATATCAAAGGCTTACACTCAACCAGATCAAGACCTTTGATTGCATTTCCATCGTGGCACAATTGAAGAAAGATGATGGAAAGATGATGGCTGATGAATATGAGGAGAATTAGAAAAGATAGTACAAATATATGAAAATATCAGGACATCTATGCAGGTCCATATTCAACAAGATAATCATCATGGTGATGAGGATAGCTAAAGTGCTGAAAGTGATGATCAGGACAGTAAAAATGATGATGAAGAAGTTGATGAATAGATGAAGATGCACCATAAAGGGAACATATACATTAGGTACTTAGGAAAATTTGAGTTACCTAGATAGTTGCTAGCTGGCAACCTGTGCCACGTAGAAAGAGTTGACTTGGTCAATGAAATGTGAACTCTAGATCTTAATAGATAAATCTTGATCGTAGATCAATTGTAACCGCTCCCTCACTTTGTTCTATAAAAGGTGCAGGGATGCTTCATTTTAAAGATTTGAAACTTAATTGAAATCTATTTGCTGAAATATTCAGGGCTCATTTCAAAGTTGTTGTATACATATATGTTCTTGCATACTTAATGAAGAAGAAGACTGTTTTGATTACAATCCATAATAAATCTTGAGTAATTAGTGTATGAATTCTTGATACATGTTGTGATTTCCTGCGTCCCTTGAAGTGCATATCAACTTACATGTGTTGTTTTTGTACTATTCCTTTGAAGTTAGCATTAACTGTATCTAGTTGTGGAATGTCCTAGTGAACATATGGTTTGATTTCTTCTCTTCATGATTGTATCTAATGTGTATGTGGCTCAATAACTGAAGGTTTAACATTAATTTGAAGTATTTCTTTCAATTTATCTCAATTTCAGAGCATTTCATCATCATAATTGCAAATAGTTGACAATCTTAAGCAAATAATACAAATATGAAGACATCCCATAGATAATTGAACATATTCAACATATTTGAGGATAAAGTATGTCAAAATGATAAATATCATACAAAGATTTAAAAATAGACAGATTATTTGAAGCATATCTTGTGTAGAATAACTATCTGTGCAACATCATTACAGGAAACATTATCTTACTGATGAGATTTACGTAAGGCCCTAAAATGGAAATAGAAACACACATCAACCTCTGAGTAATGTCAAAAGATTAAGACCTAATCACCAGAGACTTGGGATCATGAATTCTCTGAATTCATCATATCTTTCAAGATGAATAAAGGTTAATGTGTACTTTTATTCTATGTGTGTTTATGACTAACATCATGATCAACATAAATTGGTGCTAAAAGGAGGGCCCAAAGCTAAGGATCATCATCAGTACTCTAGGTGATGATAAAGATTGTAAGGTAATGCTTAGACACCATTAAATTTCTAAGTTAGATGCAAATATTTGTTGTTCTAAGCTTATACATGCTAATTCTATGTAAAGTTTTTGAAATTAATCATAAATATTGCAAGCTTTACAGCTAATCATCATGAATTTGTAGAAATAAGCCTTGTCTCATGTAAATTTGCCCAAATCTTTGAGGTAAATAGCTCGAAAACTTGATATCCCACCGTTTGTGACACAGAACTGCAAATATCACCTCATATTTGCAGCATCTCTACAAATATTCTGTAAATATCCAGTCAGTACAATTTTCTGACCACAAATACAGTCCTTACTGGTGAATTCTAACTAATCTTTACAATCATCTAGCCAATTTTCCTCAAAATCAAGAAATCCTGGCTCACAGGATAAATACCAGGTCTAGATCCATTAGAAATTTTGATGAACTACCTGTTAGAGGGTTCAAACCTAGAACTGTAGATATCCATCACTCCAGAGTATAGTGCATCAGGAGCATCACTATAATGTTCTCCTGTAACTCCTATTGGTTTACATATACCTGCAGGATCTCCTCAAGGTGCACCTTTGGTTCAGGCTCAGCCTGTTATACCTCAAGTTCAACCTCCTCCGGTTGCAATGTCATTCTTTACGGCAAAGTCACCTTTAACTTTCACAACCTATCATCCTTTACCAAAGAATCCAGATAAACTTTGTCCAAAATATCATCCATATCAAGATGCAAATGATCATATCAGAGCTTTTAAGGAAGCCTGCTGCAGAGCTAGAATAGAGCATCAGGACGTTGTATGCAGATTATTTCCTTTTTCTTTAGGGGAAGAGGCTTATAATTGGTATATTAGTCTTGGTTAGAGTTCAGTCAAATCATGGGCTGTCCTAGAGAAAGATTTCAGTGATAGGTTCAAAATACCTATCGATCCTTCAATGAACTATCACCTATTTACCACAATTAAGCGGTTTGAGGGAGAAACTATTGCCAATTTCAATGCTAGGTTCCAAAAAATGTCATCCAAGTTAGTTGCTCCATATGTTGTAGTAGATGAAGCTGCTAGGAGTATCTATTATTCATCCCTAGATCCTCTAACCTCTATGTTCATCAGGAGGGCTCATTCTCAAATCACAATGTTAACAGGAGCTTTTTAGGAAGCCATCAAAGTTAATCAGTAGTTAGTCCTTGCTCCTACTCCAAATATAGCATTTCCCGCACTTCCTGGTTATCTAGGATATCCTCCCCAGCCATAGTATAATGGAACCATGATGCCTCCGGCAGTAATGCCAGCACCTCTGCAGATACCTCCATTGAGTATAATGCCACCTCGTAACAGAAATGGCCAGATGATGTAGTATCCTGGACAAGTCCAAGAACCTCAGGTTGTAGACTAGATCAGAAAAATAATGGATCCTCATTTTTCAAGCCTTCAATAGAAAATGTAGTAGCTAAGGCTCAGGAAGAAAAAGAAGAGATCAAAGAAATATCAGCTTAGCTAAGGAAGCTTACAACTAAGATCACTCATTTGAGAAGCCAAACTTCTACTCTCAGCCTAACCAAAACAGAGGCTATAACAATGATAGACCAAATTATCCTAATAGGGGATATAACAACAATAACTATAACAATAACAGTGGTAATAACGTTCCCCCTAGATAGCCCAGAGTATGGAAATCCAGGCCAAATAATGGTTCCTTACCATCACCTTTAGATAGTCAGCCTCCTGGTGAAGTCAAATAGACTACCAAGGTCAATCTTGCTGAGGCAGCCCTCACTAATTGGTGTAGGATACACAATACAAATGCTCATGCAGAACTAGACTGTCCTCAATTTCAAATTGCTGCAAGTATTTTCCAAACTGAGGTATCCAATACTGCAGGAAATCCACATCATGTGGAAGGGAATGAGCTTGTTCCCTATGGATATGATTCAGATTTAGTATTGGAAAGCTATACTAATCAACCTTATTAGCAGACTGTGTCATCTCATTAGCATTATACCCAGACATGTGAAGAATCAGCCATGACTTTTGAGTCAAATTATGTTTTCCCCTTTCAGGATGACAATGAGCCATCCAATGAGCCTAAGGAGGTACATGCTTACCAATAGCAGTACCAGGGTAAGCACAATTATAACTTGAAAAATAGTGCCAACAGACCTACTGGTCCATTGACCTCTTCCTTACCCCCAAATAATTTTAATATCCCTCCTAATCCTAAAGTGAGCAATAACCCAAGATTTCCCAAAGTTAATACTCAGTATTTATCACCACCAAACATAGCATCAAAATCTTTGGGTGTGCCTCATGAGTCTGATAAGTTAGTTACCTATCTGACATATGAGATGAAGAAGATCAAAATCAGCCTGTCCTTGTCAAAGTTGCTAAAAACTCCAGCCATTAAAAAAGCATTTATGAAATCACTAGATGATCCTACTCCTAAAGAGGATATTCATCAATCAGGTCAGTCTGGAGGTAAGGATCATGCTGTCAGAGATAATAATGTTAAAACTAAAGTCCTGGCTACTATTCAATCTATGGAGACTTCTCACATGACCTTGTACAAAGATAAAAGTGAATCACCTCCATTCCTCCTAACCATACGAATGTTTAGTAAAAACCTGCACAATTGTCTAGTGGACTCAGGAGCATCCACGAATGTCATGCCATTGGACATATCTAATGCTCTAGGGCTACATCCTGCTAAATCTCTGAAGAAGGTAACCCAACTAGACAAAACAGAGGTAAATGTAATGGGGGAGTTGACTCGCATTCACATGCAGCTGGCATCAGACCCTAGAATCCAATACTATATTGACATTCAGGTAGTTGACATACCTGATACGTATGGTATGTTACTCAGTAGAGATTGGTCCAAGACTCTCAATGGATATATGTCTATCAACTTCAGTCATATGTGGTTACCTTGGAAAGGTATACCAAACCAGATAAGGATAGATGCTGAACCAAGGATGAAACACATGATCACCGAGTACAACAAAATAAATGAAATCATGTACATGAATGTTGAACCTGGAGTATATTCCATTAGACCTCAGACTGTCAGAATAGAGGAGGTCCTGATGTACGACTTTCATGATGATCATGATCCTAATGATCATCCTCATGATGATAATGCTGTAATCTTAAGATCTGGTCATGATCATAGAAATGAAACAGAAGTAGACCATTTCAAAAGTTTTGAAATATACTTGTCCAAATAGGTAGAACATTGTTGATTATTAGATATACATGTTCATGATATTTTGATTGATGGTTGGTGCAGATTACATGATGAAGCAGATTCTGAGAAAACTTGTGAAGCATGCATTGACATGCTAGAGCTTGAGCAAACATGCGAAGAAGCATCATCATCATCATCAGAGGTAAGTTCCATATGCAGTGATGATGATCATACTAATTCTTGTTTGTTTGTTATAGGAACAAGAGAAGACATGAGTCAGAATGAAGATTTTATCCAAAAGATAGAAGAAATTATAGTCTACAATGAGAAGAAGGATAACAGAAATAATAAGATCACCCCTAGGAGTGATTGTCTGATGGAGTCAGATTACGAATTATCTGATGATGACAGAGGTAGTAATTTGACCAGATTTGAGAAGTTTTTATCAGAAGAAATTAAAAGGATGATAGAACATTAGAAACCTCCATGAGATGCACTAATTGAAGGATGGTGTAGATTGCATGAGGCACCTCACTCAGAGACTACCTGTTCACTGTGCTTACATATTTTAAAGAGGCATATAGTTCCTAGTTCAGAAGATCATCCTTTTGGTGATGAAAAGAAAGTAGATAGATCAGCTTCCCAGAAGAAAGGAAAGATGAAATCTGAGAAGATTGAAATTCCTAAGTTAAAATGGATATCAAGTGGTGCAGCTGCCAGAGCTGCAAAGAAGAGGAAGCTCAGCTAGGCCTCCTATTGAAGATAAACCATAGATCCTTAGATTTGATGGATCCAAGTTGAAACAAGGTGCTGGAGTGGGAATTGATCTCATAGATCCATCAGGAAAGTCCTACCTAGTAGCCTACAGACTACAGTTTCCCTATACTAACAATGTAACAGAGTATGTGGCTCTAATTCATGGGATACTGTATGCCCTCATGAAAAAAGTAAAAATTCTGCATGTCTTTGGAGACTCAAAATTAGTGGTGAGACAGGTGAGAGGGATTTACTCCTGTAATTATAAGAAACTATCTAACTACAGACACAGAGCGTCGGATATGATTAAAGACTTTGATGCATTTAATATCACCCACATACCCAGAGAACAGAACCATAGAGCAGATGCTCTAGCCCAGGCTACTAGTACCTTAGAGCCATTGTCTATTTTAGGTTTAAAGAGGTTTTCAGTAGAATTGATATCAGTGCCTTCAATACCTAATAATGTTACTAATCTCCAGGTATTTGATGATGATCAGCATATCCTTGATTTCATCTCCAACAGAGATATATTTGATGCTCAGATCATAGATGAGAACAATGTGGAAGATCATGTTTGGGAAGAAGAGGAAATATTAGAGTTGCCTAGCAACAGGATTCCCAAAGGTATGATTGAATTAGAAAGAGCCTTTGACTTGGATAATATGCTGAAGCAAAAGGATCTTCCAAAGGTTGATGGAGGGCAATATTCACAAGTGAATATTGGACAAAATGATGACAAAAGAAATGTCTTGATTGGTAAGGTATGCACAAAAGAAGAGTTAGAAGGAATAACTCAGGCCCTTAAAGACTACATCCATGTCATTGCATGGACTTATGATGAGCTAAAGACATATGACACATTAGTCATAACTCACACTATACCTCTCAAGCCAGATGCTAAACCTTTCAGACAGAAGCAAAGGCTAGTCAATGCCTTGCTAGAGCCTATAATTTTTGAGGAGGTCAAAAAGTTGTTAAATGCCAGGATCATATTTCCTATGAGACACTCCACCTGGGTAGCTAACCTAGTCCCAGTGAGAAAGAAGAATGGAGATATCAGGCTATGTGTGGACTTTAGAAACCTGAATAGAGCATCAGAGAAGGACAACTATCCTTTGCCTTCCTTAGATGAAGTCCTGCAAATTGTCAATGGATAAAAAATGATGTCATTCCTAGATGGTTTCTTTGGCCACAATCAGGTCATGGTTGACAAGATTGACAGATTGAAAATTGCCTTCACCACCAAGTGGGGGATATTTGCTTATAGATGCATGCCATTTGGACTGATAAATGCTAGAGCAACATTCCAGCATGCAATGGACATAGCCTTTAGAGGCTTAATAGGAAAATGCATAGTCATATACATGGATGACTTAATAGTGTTCTCTAAAAATAGAGAAAACCATGTAGCAGATCTCAGAAATGTATTGAAAAAGTGTGAAGAGTATGGGATATCCTTGAACCCCAATAAATGCATATTTGAGGTGACAACAGGAAAGTTGCTATGCCACCTAATAACTAAGAATGGAATTATCATTGATCTTGATAGGGTGGAGTCCATTATGAAATTACAGCTTCCTAGAAGCAAGAAAGAACTTAAATCTTACTTCGGTAAGATAAATTTTGTTAGAAAATTTATCACTGGCTTTGCTGAAATAGTTAGACCTTTAAATGCTATGCTGAAGAAGGATGCAAAGATTGAGTGGACATCAGAGGTGAAAACAACTTTTGAAGACATAAAGAAAGCTATATCTGAAGCTCCAGTGTTGATTAGTCTAGACTACACCAAGGACTTCTATATCTATTCATTTGCTTCAGAGCATACCTTTGTAGCAGTGCTGACACAAAGGAATGAAGAAAAGGAAGAGAAACCTATAGCATTCATGAGCTATCCATTCAGAGATGCAGAACTCTGGTATATGGATGTAGAGAGGCAGGCACTTACCTTGGTCAGAGCAGTAAAGAAATTTAGGCACTATATCTTGAGAAGCAAAGTGATTGTTGTGGTGCCAGATGCAGCAGTGAAGATGTTATTGATGCAAAGTGAGCTAGGAGAAAAGAGGGCTAAATGGATCACTATACTACAAGACTATGACATGGATATCACACCCATGAAATTGGTAAGAGGATAGGCTTTAAGCTAAATGATATCAGAAATTGATCCAAATATCACAAGTCATCAGTATGTTATTAATGAGAAGGACAGTGGAGAGTGGCATTCAGATATTAGGCATATCTTGATCACTAGAAGATGTCCTCCTAGACTGCAGGCTTCACAGAGAAGAGCCCTAAAAATAAGGTCACAAAAGTACATGATGAAAGCAGAGTACTTTTTAAGAAAAATTATGAAGGAATATACCTAAGATGCCTAGAGAGGCCTGAGGTAGATAAAGTATTATCAGAGCTACATGACAAGTTTGGAACAACACATGGGTCATCCTTGGCCACCACACATGCAATCCTCAGAGCAGGATACTACTGGCCCACAATTTTCAAGGATACTATTGAACATATCAAATGCTGTCATGTATATCAGGTAGCTGCCAATAGAGAGAGGTATGTTGCTCAACCCCTGCAGCCAGTGATGGAAGAGCGCCCATTTGCACAGTCGAGCATGGATTTCATAGGGCCAATTAATCCTCCATCATCATCAGGCCACAGGTACATTTTAACCATTACTGACTACTGTACTAGGTGGACTGAAGCCACTAGCAGAAAGACTTGCAGCACAGAAGATGTCATCAGATTTCTGGAAAGTAATATAGTCACCAGGTATGGGGTTCTCTATGCTTTGGTAAATGATAACGTCTCTACTTTCAATTCAACCAAATTGTCAAGTTGGGCATTTGATTATGGGATCATACTGAAGTTCTCATCTAATTATTATCCCCAAGGGAATGGATTGGCATAATCCACTAACAAAAATTTGTTGAATATCATAAAGATGTTAGTAGACAAGAACCCTAGGGAATGGAATACACTTCTAAAATATGCCTTATGGGTAGACAGAACCATAAACAAGGCTGCATTAGGAAACTCACCTTATCACTTAGTCTATGGGGTGGATCCCATCCTCCCTGTTAACCTGAAGATTCCTACCCTATTGTTTGCCCAAGAGTACCTAGGCATAGACAATAACCAAGATGTTAGGTTGCTTCAGCTGATGCACCTAGAAGAAAAAAGAAGTTAGGCAATTGATCAGTTTGCCAAACATCAGGCTGTTATCAAATGCTAGTTTGACAAAAGAGCCAAAGTCAAAGCCTTCAGGATATCTGATTTAGTCCTGATGTGGGATAAAGCGCATGAGAAGAAAGGAGACCATGGTAAGTTTGACAAATTATGGATAGGTCCCTTCCAAATTTCTGAGATATTGGGAGACAGCACTTTCAGGCTTAAGAACATGACAGGTGAGGATGTTCCATTATCAGTTAATGGATAGTTCCTCAAACATTATTTCCAAGCCTAAGTAGCTTCATGTCAGTCATGTGTATCATAATGTATATTTGTATAGTTGTTTGTACAGTGTTTTGTTTTGTTTTTGCTTTGTTTTCTTGTTGAGTTTTGTTTTGGTTAGTCAGGATGATGCAACTCATCACCCCAGAAAATAATAAAAATTGTTAAGATTCAAGTGATGGGAACACATTTATATATAGGTTATGACTCATTTTGAGAAAGTCATCATGATTAGGTCTATGATATCTTTTCATCAGGGTGCCTTTTCCTAACCAAAGTGATTTCTTCACAATGACTCACCTAACAGCCTTGGGTTTGTTGAAAATACAAGTGTAGGTGTTAAGTGAAAAATATAAAGACTCCCTTGCTACCAATGTAATCTCCAACCTAAAATAGCAAGTGACCATACCTTGCATGCTGAACTTACATGATGACATCAAATATATGAAGTATAAAAAATCAAAAAAATCCAAAATATAATAAAATTAGGCCATCTAAGTAACTCTATCGGGGCTATAGATGCCTACTGGAAGTGGGGCTCTACTTAGGGGGATTGTATAGATAACCTTGCCAAGGCTATAGACACCTACTAGTAGCAAGGCTCTATCCAGGTTGGCTATGAGGGATGATCTCCAACTATGTAGCTTAACATCAGTTACTCATGTTTTCAACTTGCTTTCAAGACGAGGATAATTAATCATTTGCACACTACTGATCCTTTGTTAGCATTGTTACCATGAGGATAGTTTATCATTTAGGAAGATTATGATGCTTATGCTTAGAAAGAGTTAGAATGCTATGTTAGAATTTGTTCCCATTCTTTTTAGGAACTATGACAAGGGGTGAGACGCATTGACTATCTGAGATTGGATATATGAACACTGCTTAAAGTAATTTTTCTATTTCAGTTTTGACAATGTCCTCTAAAGCAGGATTCAATCTTCTCTGGGGTTGTCTGACATGTTTTATATCCGTGGTGTATATATGATGGGTACAGATCTCAGGAGGTATACAGATCTCAGGAGGTATGCCTTTCATATCTTGGTATTCCCAAGCAAAAGATGTTGAATGGGAAATCAGAAGTTGGATGAGTTTTTCTTCCTGGTTGGTTGTTAACTAAGTATTGATATTAAGTGTTTTCCCTGGTAAAATCATGACCTATTTTGTGATTTGATCCATAGATGTAGTTAACCTGCACATAGGAGTCATGGTATTGAGAGGACAAGAATGTGGAAGCAACATATGGAAAGTGGCTAAGTCTCTATAAAATGTTTCCCCACAAGGAATGATGTTGGCAAGAGTACAATGAGAAGAAGTAAGAAGTTCTCTCTTAGGATCTTGGGCGAGTTCCATCACATCCTTATTAATTAGGATGTGAGTGAAGTCTTCTATTGTATCATAGTATACTTCTTCTAATTCTCCTAGATGTTCCTTGATGGTTACCATAGCTACTGAGGCATTGTTGTTATTGTTCACTGGCTCATCCACCCATACTCTTCCTGTATAATGTATTGATGGTTTAGTTGGAGGATACAAAGATATTTTCTTTAAATCTATCCCATTAGAAATGACCATATCCCCAGTTTGACAATCAATAGATGTTGTTGCTATAGCCAACCATGGTCTTCCTAAGATCAGTGGATAAGCATTTCTCTTGTTTCTAGGTTCTAGTATCAGGAAGTCCACTGGAAATTCCCATGAACCTATCACAACTGGTACATCAGTGATTACTCCTTTTGGAATAACTACTGACTGGTCAGCAAGTTGAAGAATTATAGTTGTGGATTGGATACCTGATAGAGCTAATTTGTCCATTATGTGGATTGTCATCACATTAATTGCTGCTCCTAAATCAACCAGAACATTTGAAATTTCTACTCCTGAGATGAAAATAGTTATGACAGGGTTTCCAAGGTCTCCATATTTTGGGAGGAGAATTTCTCCCATCAATAGATCTACTACTTTTCCTTCCACCTGTATTGTGGAGGGAAAGTTTTTCTTCCTACCCTGCATTTTGATACAATGCGATTTAATTAATTGATTTAGTTCTAGAACATCTCTAATTGCCTGGAGGAGAGGAATTTCAATGTTTAGTTGCTTGATTTCTCATAAAAGTTATGATTCCAGATTGGTTTGAATTTGTTTTTGCAAGATCTTTTTCTGGGGAACATTCTATTTAAGCCGTTCTAGGTATGGTGCTAGTTTTTCCATCTCCAGAGTATCTTTGGAGCTATTGTTAGAATTATGTTCAAGAACGTTCTCCGGAGTCAGTCTTTTAGGTGCAACTCTGGAGTTGCCCAAGGATGATCCTTTTAGCACTTTTTCGTTAGTAATCTCATTTGGGGGTTGAGTGGATGAATCTTTAGGTTCCTTATCATTGGTTACTTCAACTATAGTTGGAGGAGATGGTCTTGGGAATGCTTTCCCAGAATGCAGCTAGAGATTATTTGAATATATAGCATTAATTCTAGCCAGATTTTCTTGCTCTATCATGTAAACAACTACTCCTTGTTTATTCCATGGGTTTGGTATAGGCTGATCTAGTAAAGGTGGTTGACTAACTAGTTCATTTTGTTCTTAACTTTGTGTGTTGGAGGGTCCAGTTAGTAAAGCTTGTTGTTGAGGTTGGAAATGTCTAGGTTGTCCCTGGTATTGTTGATTATATCCCTGTTGAGAACCCCATTGAGGTTGCATGTTTTGTGATCCAAATTGTGGTGGCCACTGTTGATTTCCCCAAGGCTGATTTTGCCAATTTTGGTTTTGCCAATCCTATTGTCCCCAAGGAGGATTATTTTGAGGCCCATGCCAAGTTGGATTCCACTGATTATTTCCCTAATTAGAAGGACCCCTGTAAGAAGGCTGGTTTGGATACTGATTATAAGGAAAATTTCCAGCTTATTTTTGTCCCACATAGTTTAATTCCTCTTCTATTATAGCATTCTTCTTACTCAATCTTTTCAAGAATGGAAGTTGACTACATTAACTGGTAGGATGTTCCTTATCATAGATTTAACAAATCTCTGATTTGTCCAAAGGGCATTCTCTCAACAAATGTTTGTTTCTACACCTAGGACAATAGATGGAGAGTGGTTTAGTTGCTCTGTTTTGATCAGTTGTTCTAGTTTTTTCCTGAATCCCATCTAATGTAGTATTTAATTGGACCAAAATGTCTATTTTTAGATTTGCAATCTCTTCCATCAACTATCCTATTTCATTCTTCCCTTTAAAATTTTTGGATGACCTCACTCCATCTTGGGTTCTGGAATAGTTTCTTTAGAGTTTTTCTATATCAGGTATTTCCATTTTGTTGATGTTCCCTTTTCCCATTAAGTCTAGTGCCTGTTTTGATTCTTTATCCAACCCTTTTACAAATAGGGTTCTGGCCAAGGAGTGATCTACTAGGTTACCATACTTTCTCAAGGTGAAGTTAAACCTATCCACATAGTCCTCTAAGGATTCTTCCTCCGCCTGCCTAATTTTAAACAGTTCTTCATTTTTATTACTAGATCTGCAGTAATCTTGGTATTTTTCCAAAAACTCTGTTTCCATCTGATCCCAAGAATGGATAGAATTCTGGGGTAAACCCATAAACCATCTCATCACAGAATCTTTTAGAGTTGAAGGGAACAATTTGAGTTTTTGGTTATCTAATCCATAATCATAAGTCTAGCAGACTACTTTGAATTCAAACAAGAATTGATCTGGATCCTGTTGTGTGGTTACATAACACACATCATTTTACACTTATCTTACGATAAAATAGGCTTTTACAGAGCACAGCTTGCAAACCCTCATAAGACTACCTGTGGACACATATAGCTTGTACCAGAATGGGATACATGAGCATTGTAGGTATTTGAATTCCTTTCACACAGTTATCAACATAATTGAGAGGATAAGCACATTAGGTAAGTAATTGAAACCCTCTTATTGTCGTGTTCTATATATCCAGGTATCATGATGTTTTCTAGTTTGAAGTTCTAAATTATGCATATTAGGATAAATGAAATATTGAAAGAGTATAATATACATGATGAATAATCAAGATACAACGTATATGCGTGCTTATAAGATATCAATTGTAAGACCAGTTTTGTTAATTGCAAGCATCCATGGCGGATAAGCAGTTGGCTGATTCAGAGGCAGAATTTCTAAAGCCCATATTTGCTCAACCCAAGGGTGTCCATTTTAAATATGGTGCCATCACAGATATGCACCAAGGAAATATAGATCTAGCTACATGGTCAACTAAAATGAGTGATGAAAAGAGTAATAGCACCTTGCTGGATGCAGTCTTTGTATCTAGAATGTGGAATGCAACCGGTTTCCCTTATTCCATGGAAACTCCTGAGCTGGTAATTAAATGTGCAAGAAACTATAACCCACAAACAAGGAAGGTAGAGAAGTATGGTAGAGTATATGTTGATCTATCTATCAAAGGTCTTGCTACTACATTCAGTGTGCCATTGGGCAAGAAGGTTGCCAACATAGATTTGAAGAAATCAGAAGCAGAATATGAAAATAACAAGAAGACTGCTAGGAAGAAAATGTACCAATGGAGGGCAAAGAATAGTCCTTATCCTGCAGCAGCTAAACTTCCAGTACACTTATATAAATTTGACGTTAATGATGAATACTAGTACATGATAGCCCTGCTCAGTAGAGTGACAGGCCAGCCTGATGCTGGAAGTTTTAAGGACTGGATGTATGTAGTCATCTTGATGTGCCTTTACATGGATAACAAGCCAATGTGGGCTAAGATGATAAGTGATGCTCTAGATGAGTAGCTGGTGAACCTAGGAGGTCCAGATTGTTCCTTCTACATGACTTCATACATAGTTTATTCATGTGCCTACAAGGGTACATTTGATGCATTGACTACAGTTGGGGGAATTGGTGGCACAAAAAATGATGCACATATATGGGATCATCATCCCCAACTGTAAATAGAAAATTATCTCCAAGATTACAAACTAGTATGATGCATTTTCTATGCATCTGGTAAGAACAATGGAGGAGGACAGAACTAAAAGACTGAGCATGGAAGTTCACGAAGTCATATATAGGCATGGAGCCTGGTTTATTCAATTTGCAACTTTCTCTTACAACAGAACTGAAGGCTTTGGTGAGGAGCCTCTCATGCTCCCAAGATACCCTACAGATGCAGTTGTCCTAATAGAATTTTTAAGACAAATTTCCACAATACTGAATGCTTAAAAAGCTAATAATAAGCTTCCACCAGTATTGTTTCCAGTTACAATGGGCTGGTATATGTGCCCAGACTCTGAGAATATTAAGAAGGCCATATCTGGTCTAACTGTGATGAATTTCCAGTCATTTCCATTGACAAGATCATATGATCCATATGGGAGGATGCAGAAGATCATGGGGAAGCCCATCCATCGAAGACACCTTGAAGACTTCTGGGCAGATTGTGAAGATGAAGCTAAAGCCAGAAGAAGAAGATATCAAAGGCTTACACTCAACCAGATCAAGACCTTTGATTGCATTTCAATACCGGTACAATTGAAGAAAGATGATGGAAAGATGATGGCTGATGAATATGAGGAGAATTGGAAAAGATAGTAAAAATATATGAAAATTTAGGACATCTATGTAGGTCCATATTCAACAAGATAATCATCATGGTGATGAGGATAGCGAAAGCACTGAAAGTCATGACCAGGACAGTAAAAATGATGATGAAGAACCTAATGAATAGATGAAGATGCACCATAAAGGGAACATATACATTAGGTACTTAGGAAAATGTGAGTTACCTAGATGGTTGCCAGCTGGCAACCTATGCCACGTAGAAAGAGTTGACTTGGTCAATGAAATGTGAACCATAGATCTTAATAGATAAATCTTGATCATAGATCAATTGTAACCGCTCCCTCACTTTGTTCTATAAAAGGTGCAGGGATGTTTCATTTTAAAGATTCAAAACTTAATTGAAATCTATTTGCTGAAATATTCAGGACTCATTTCAAAGTTGTTGTATACATATATGTTCTTGCATACTTAATGAAGAAGAAGACTATTTTGATTACAATCCATAATAAATCTTGAGTAATCAGTGTATGAATTCTTGATACATGCTATGATTCGCTACATCCCTTGGAGTGCATATCAACTTCCATGTGTTGTTTTCATACTATTCCTTTGAAGTTAGCATTGACTGTATCTAGCTGTGGAATGTCCTGGTGAACATATGGTTTGATTTCTTCTCTTCATGACTATATCTGATGTGTATGTGGCTCAATAACTGAAGGTTCAACATAAATTTGAAGTATTTCTTTCAATTTCTTTCAATTTCAGAGCATTTCATCGTCGTAATTGCAAATAGTTGACAATCTTAAGCAAATAATACAAATATGCAGACATCCCATAGATAACTAAACATATTCAGCATATTTGAGCTTAAAGCATGTCAAAATGATAAATATCATACAAAGATTTAAAGATAGACACATTATTTGAAGCATATCTTGTGTAGAATAACTATCTGTGCAACATCATTACAGGAAACATTATCTTACTGATGAGATTTACATAAGGCCCCAAAATGGAAACAGCAACACACATCAACCTCTAAGTAATGTTAGAAGATTAAGACCTAATCACCGGAGACTTGGGATCATGAATTCTCTGAATTCATCATATCTTTCAAGATGAATAAAGGTTAAAGTGTACTTTTATTCTATGTGTTTATGACTAACATCATGATCAACATTACCCTAGGTGGTTACCCATGGGTCTAGGGTCAATTTGGACTACCTAACCCTTGGACTAACTCACTTTTGGTCACTCTAAACTATGGTTTAGTCAAATTGATGAAATTTGAACTTAGGGAAGGTGGGAGATGAGTCATGCCTTGGGAAAGACTCATCTCCCTTCCCAAGGTTTAGGAATCCTTTCCCAAGGAAGACTTGGGAGGTCTTCAAGACTCCCAAGTGTGTGGGAGCTTCCTCCAAGACTCTCACACACGTGTGAGAGCATCTTGGAGGGAAATGGCTCTTTGAGAGAATAAGAGGATGCCATATTGCATCCCTTATCCTCTCGAAGGTGTGAGTGGGAATGCCACCTCACCACTTGTCCTCTCACACATGTGTGAGAGCATAAGTGGATAAGGTGAGGATTGAGATGGAATGGGAGGATGACACTTGTAAGCTAGTATTCTGTTTTAAAAAAACAATGTTGAGAAAATGGGAGCAAAGTGTCTATACATTCAAAAACTAAAGTGTTTTTATTATCTTATGAATCTAGTTGCTATTCTCTATTTTATAACCTTACTGTGTATATGCTTCATATAGAAAATAAGATACAGAAGTTACTCCTTTTTCTAAATAGATTTTATTATTTATATATATACTTATTTATTTATATAAATATATATATATATATACAAATATGTATATTTATAAGTGTAAACTGGTAAATAAATATTAGATATACGACTGTAGAAAAGTAATTTTACTAAGAAATTTAAGACAGACTGTTGTTTTGAAAACTGAGTATATACATATCTATATATAAATATACTCATATATATACACAAGTATTTATGTACATATATACCTTTTAACTGAGAGTTTGCATACAAATGAACTACTAGAAAATATAGGACAGAGGTTGAATTTTACTATAAGGATAGATTTTTTTTTGTTTTAGTGCAGTATTTATAACAATAATAAAAAGAAATAAAAACTAAACAAAAAAAAAAGTTGATTTGGGTGGGACTGTGGGCACCACGCCCATAGCCCCACCCCCCCTTGTTATTGTGAATGTTGTGGGGAGGAGGCTACGCCTCCACCCACACTTGTGGGTGTGGGTGGAGGCATAGCCTCCTCCCCACACACCCCCTAACCATCGCATAACCTCCAGCAGCAGTGGCCTCCTAACCGCCGAACCCTCCCTCTGTGTTGTGCCCTCTGCCATTCCTTGGCCATAGCTCCCCCTCCATGACCTCCTCCTATCTGTGCCACTACTTTAGCCTCCTCAGCTCTTCCAAACCTCCTGACACCGTGGCCTCACCTCTGCCTCTATTTCTCCACTCCATCCTCTCACAGCTAGTCCGCCGCCATCATTGACCCACCCTTGCTTTGAACCCTGTGTTTAGCAAAACAAAAAAAGACTCTGTTAAAAAAAGAGGAATACAGTATAAACCTACAAAAAAAATATAAATAACACCTTATGCCTCCACCTTGAACAAACCCTAACCTGCAACACATAAGGCTAAACAAATAAAGAAAACAAAAAAAGTTGAAATGAAGTTAAGGCAAAACTAGTAGAAGAGCAAACAAAAGGGAGACAAGAGATTAGGGCATAAGAGGAAAATAATAGAAAAGAGGATTTTGGGCAACTTGTTTTTAGAAAACAATTTTAGATGGTAATAGGGCTTTTCTTATTTTTCTTTAGAGGATATTTTAATTGTGAGGTTGAATTTTATTCCTTAATTAAAAATCTCCATTTTTTCCTTGTTTTTAATTAAACTTTTGGGTTCATTTAACTAGTTCTCTATTTTGGAATGGGTTAATTTTACACTTTGATTATTGTCTTATGAGTTGAATTTAATTTTGGGGAAAGGTTAGTTTTATTCCTTTTGGGGAAGGAATTTTCTCTTGTTGATAAATTCATCCTTGTTGAGATTTTCCTTTATTTTATTAAATTTTTCCCCTAGTAGGATTTTAGCGCTTTTAATTATTGAATTATTTTATCATTATTTGGTGGGGAGAGTTAGTTAAACTCTCCTCCCTCACCTATTATATTTTTGAGTAAGTTATTAAATATAATGCCAAAATTATATTTAATAATGGACTTGGTTTTTTGTTTCATATTTATCAAGCGTCTTGTAATTTATTTTAATTTTATTTGTTACTTTACATCATTTTTGAATTTGTTCTTAAGTTTTAATTTAATTTATTTAGTCTTAAATTTTATTTAAGATCTCATTGATGTTTTATTAAAAATTTAATTTTACATTTCTCAAAAACGCGTTATGCTTTCGAAATTTTGTTTGATTTCTAGGGTTTAATTTATGTGATAGTTTATTTATTTTTATTCCACCTTTCCACTCCAATCATGTGCCATCATGACATTCTATTTAATGCCTTTTTGATCTAAGTTAAATTAGGGTTCGATGTGGCAGAATCTTCTTCACCAAGGAAACATAGGGTTCAGATTAAAATCGGTCTAACCCTAGAAGCAACACACTACGTGTCGCATACCACCTAGACGGCCTTCACCTTAGCGTTTATGTTTACATGCTTACACCTTAGGCATATTTCCACCGAGCATGCAGACGCGTGAAAGGGGGTTCCTAGGGATAGTTAGAAAAGTTTTTCGTAGCTCATGTCATGACCACATGGCAAATGTGGACATGACACGTGTGTTGTGTGTCGTGACCGCATGGGAAATGCAGGCATGACATTTGGTATTAGAGCATAAGTTTAAACACTAGGCTTGTTTGGGCACATTATTATTTCCGCATCTTTGATTAATATGTGGCTACCTCATTTTTGTAGGATGCCTCCTCGACGAGTTCGGTGAGTGCAGTCTCATCACACTCCACCTCCCGAGGTGCACACACTGACTCTTTAGCTCAGGGACAGGATCAACCAGACCTACCAGTACCATAGGCACCACTGGCCCTACCAGATATTAGGCCACATATATTGCAGGCCTTACAGGCAATTTTAGATAGGCTTCCATCGGCTGTAGTTAAGCCACACATAGAACCACGTGTTGAGCCCTGTGAGGATCCGCAAGAGGAGCCACACATGGAGCCACGAGCTAAGTCCCGTGTCAAGCCATGTGTGGAACCCCACATTGAGCCGCGAGGGGCACCACGTGTGGAGCCTTACATTGAGTTTCCAAAGATAGAGGAGGTTAGTTCGGCCGACAGGGCCTGTAGAAGGAGCCCTTCATGTCATGATATGCATGATGAGGCAATACAAGTAGAGCACTTTGGTCATAGGCCTTATGACTATTATACAAATGAGCCTATCAGGAGGCCTAGAGACAGAGGAGACCCCATTATGGATTTATTGAGGTTGAACCCTCCTACATTCATTGGGACCACAGAGGGAGCTGAGGTAGAGGCCTGGCTTATCAGATTAGACAGATGCTTCGCGTTGCATCCTTACAAGGGTAACATGAAGGCCCATGTGGCAGTACACTTGTTGTGAGATGTAGCAGCTACCTGGTGGCACACTAAGGAGTGCAAGCATCACCTTTCAGTAGACACTCTCACATGGGAGACCTTCATTGAGTGCTTTAATGTGCGATACCTATCAGATCATTACAGACAATGTTGTATAGATAATTTCCATGACCTTTAGCAGAGGGGACGTATAGTGGCATAGTATGAGGGTAGATTTACTGAGTTATCTCGTTATGTGGAGTATCTCCATGACAAGAAACTCTTGGTGCTTAAGTTTATCAGAGGACTGAACCACAGTATAGCAGGGCCTGTGTGGATGGCAGACCCCTAGACTTTGAGTGATGTTGCTAAGAAGGCATATATCGCTAAGGAGATTCAAGGATGAGGGCAGAGTTCACGTCCTCTATTTTAGGATCGTGGCTAGCAGCATCATCAGTAGAGTTTTCGTAGACCATCACAGCCACCTCATAAGGGAGGATTTAGTTCAGCACCCTTACCTCCTAGGCCCCCACAACAGTAGCAGCCATAATAGCATCATCATCATCAGTAGGGCCCACATAGAGACCAGCGACAACAACCACAAATTGCAGGACCTGCATGGTCACAGCAGTCTTTTGGAGGATCACAGAGTTCCACTAGCTGACCTACATAGCAACAATCTCCAAGCAGGACACAGAAGGTACACATTTAGGCTTGGGGACCATGCTATGTTTATGGTGGAGTGGGACATCTAGCTAGAGAGTGCCCATAGGGCTTTACAGCAGGGGGATAGCCTCATGCCAGAGGATCTGAGCTGACAGTTGGAGATGTGGGTAGATCTCACCACATGCTTGTAGTGGTTGAAAACCACGAGGCCAATTTTAGACCCCCATCTTTGAGACTATGGGTAGAGGTAGACGAACAATTGGATTTGGAGCCAATTCACATATTGGCTCATTGGACGCTGGGCCTTCGAGGTTGAGAGCTGGACCAGGTTAGGGTCCAGTGGGATCGTTATAATGAGATCATAGCAACTTGGGAGGATGCAACTAGTTTGAGAGCACTCTATCCTCACCTTTTTGACGACTTCCAGGAGGAAGTTTAGTCTTAGGGGGGAGGATGTGAGGCCGATTATTTTACCTTCCTTATTTTGATCATTATGCATTTTAGTTGATGACATTATCAGATTTTTAGTGACTATGGTTTCATTATACAGACTTGATTTTTATCTCCTGATTATGATAGGACATTGATTTGACATATGTGATTCGACTTGATCATATTGATGTTATTTTGTGATTTGATATATGAGATACATATTTGATGATGCTTGTGTTGAGATTCTAATTATTTATGTGATGTAGACTATTTGACATGTGATTGAAAAATGTAGTTTAATTTGGAATTATGTATTGATGATTATTGTTGTATTCGATTACGTGAATTTAATTCCAGTTGCTTCGGCTATGGTTTTTTCCATGATATGATTGACACTTGATCAATATGTGTAGGTTTTTACATTCCCTATCCACAGGAAATTAGAGGTGGAATTCACACTATGTTATCCCCTATAAACTGATCCATTCCCAAGAGGGATCAAGATCACGTTTGAATTTGAATGTTGATTTAAGTGCTTGATTTAATTTTATTATTTTGGCCTTAGTACCCTTTGTTTAAATTAATTAATAATAAGTGTTGTATAAATTTTACTTGATTTACACCACTTGGTATTTATTTTATTTTTTGAGGCCATTTAAAAGTGGATTTTTAACCCCCTTTATGAACCATAGTGTCCCAAAAGTTACCCTAGGTGGTTACCCATGGGTCTAGTCAATTTAGACTACCTAACCCTTGGCCTAACTCACCTTTGGTCACTCTAAACTATGGTTTAGTCAAAGTGATGAAATTTGAACTTAGGGAAGGTGGGAGATGAGTCATGCCTTGGGAAGACTCATCTCCCTTCCCAAGGTTTGGGAATCCTTTCCCAAGGAAGACTTGGGAGGTCTCCAAGACTCCCAAGTGTGTGGGAGCTTCCTCCAAGACTCTCACACATGTGTGAGAGCATCTTGGAGGGAGATGGCTCTTTGAGAGAATAAGAGGGTGCCATATGGCATCCCTTATCCTCTCGAAGGTGTGAGTGGGAATGCCACCTCACCACTTGTCCTCTCACACATGTGTGAGAGCACAAGTGGATAAGGTGAGGATTAAGATGGAATGTGAGGATGACACTTGTCATCCTCACACTTCCTCTCCCTTTCAGGTGGCATTGGAGGAGGAAGGAGAAGGTGACAAGTGTCACCTTCTCATTCCTCAATGCCAAATTTATGGCCTATATTATCTCCTCTTGTTGAGGAGTGTGGGGTTGTTGTAAGATTAAGTTTCTTTCTATTTTGGAGGAGTTTGGGGGAAAGTTAGAGGAATTTCTTGAAGATTGGAAGGCTGGGAAGGCTTGGAGATCTTCACCAAACATGCTTCCATTATAGGGCTTTGTAGGTAAGCCTCTTAAACTTGTTTTCTCACCCTTGCTTATTTAAAGTATTGTGTTATAGTTTTTGGTTGTTTTGTTGTTTGCATTATTCTTGTTGGGATGGGAGTATGGTGAGAGCACCTCCAATGGAGGTAATGCTCAGCTTGTTCGGGTAGGGGAAAGGAACCTCCTTGAGGTCACTCCCACATTTTGTATCTATGCCTTGAGGGCTTCTATTTGTTGAGGAGATTATTGAATGGCAAGAGTGCCATGGAGGTTATTTTGTGATATTGTGGAGAGTGGTGTTTTTAGATATTTTGTTTAGCTTGAGGCCATGAGTTTGATATTTTATTATTTGGGTGACCTTTGAAGTAGAGGGGTCCATTCCCTACCCTCAACAACTCATTTCCATGAGTTGAGTTTCATGTTAAACCTATGGGTTTTTGTGTTGTTGTGTTTGATATTTTGTTGTGGATTGTTACACCCGTGTGAATCCCTACCTCCCTATCTCGAGGGTGACCCACTTGCAGGTCTACAGTAGGGAGGAGAGCTTTTCAAAGTGGCTAGTTTTGTTGTTCTTGTTGTTGTGTTTGTTTGCAGGTTTTGAGTGGAGAAATGAAGTGGATGAAAGCCCTTCTTGTGTGGTTTTAGTGGTAGTTTTATTGGTTGTTGAAGCCATGGCCATTATGGCCTCGTTGTATTTTTTTTGAAAGATTGCTAAGATATTTGCCATGGAGTTGGCTGTGACAAATAAAGAAATGTAAACATTCTATTATTTTATTTAATGCTATTTACTTCTTATTTTGTGAGTTAAAATTTGAGAAATGTATAAGAAATGTTATTTATATTTCTGTCATTAATCTTTCAAAAAGAAAAATATGCAAGAGTTGTAATGTGCTTGTCTAGATTTTATGGTAGAAGAAAGAAAGAAAAAATGTATTTACATTTCTGTCATTATTCCTTGCAAAAAAAATATACATGTGAATGTCTAGATAAATTTTAGTGAATGCAAAGAAATAGAGTGAATATTTAAATTTTAGTGAATGCAAAGAAAGAGAGTGAATATTTAAGTAGTCCTTTTCTGTCATTATATTGACTGTTACACTACTAGTTGTTGTAGGGAAAATAAATAGAGCTGTTAGAAACTCATTGGAATAGTAGCTTCTACCTTATTGTTGCATTAAAAAAAATATATAATATTCTCTATATGTACTTATGTTTTCAAAAAAAAGGGAGTGTTGTTGATTTATTATGTTGCAACTTATAAGCTAGTATTCTTATTTAAAAAAAAAAGACAATGTTGAGAAAATGGGAGCAATGTGTCTATATATTCAAAAACCAAAGTGTTTTTATTATCTTATGAATCTCGTTGTTGTTCTCTATTTTATAACCTTACTGTGTATATGCTTCATATAGAAAAGAAGATACAGAAGTTACTCCTTTTGCTGAATAGATTTTATTATTTATATATATACTTATTTATATATATAAATATGTATATTTATAAGTGTAAACTAGTAAATAAATATTAGATATACGACTGTAGAAAAGTAATTTTACTGAGAAATTTAAGACAAACTGTTGTTTTGAAAACTGAGTATATACATATGTATATATAAATATACTCATATATATACACAAGTATTTATGTATATATATATATATATGTATATATATACATATATATATATATACCTTTTAACCGAGAGTATGCATACAAATGAACTATGCGAAAATATAGGACAAAGGTTGAATTTTACTATAAGGACAGACTTTTTTTTTATTTTAGCATAGTATTTATAAGAATAATAAAAAGAAAAAAAAAACTAGACAAAAAAAATGTTGATTTGGGTGGGACTGTGGGCGCCACGCCCACAGCCCCACCTGCCACATTATTATTGTGAATGGTGTGGGGAGGAGGCTACGCCTCCACCCCACACACCCCCTAACCGTCGTATAACCTCCAACAGTGGTGACCTCCTAACCACCGAACCCTCCCTCTGTGCTCTGCCCTCCACCATTCCTTGGCTGCAACTCCCCCTCCACGACCTCCTCCCGACCGCGCCACTACTTCAGCCTCCTCAGCTCTACCAAACCTCCCCTTTGCTGAGGCTCCCAACACCACGGCCTCACCTCTGCCTCTATTTCTCCACTCCACCCTCTCACAGCTAGTCCACCGCCGTCGTCGGCCCACCCTTTCTTTGAACCCTATGTTTAGCAAAATAAAAAAAGACACTTTTAAAAAAAGAGGAATACAGTGTAAACCTACAAAAAAATTATAAATAACACCTTATGCCTCCACCTTGAAAAAACCCTAACCTACAACACATAAGGCTAAACAAATAAAGAAAACAAAGAAAGTAGAAATGAAGTTAGGGCAAAACTAGTAGAAGAGAAAACAAAAGGGAGACAAGAGATTAGGGCATAAGAGGAAAATAATAGAAAAGAGGATTTTGGGCAACTTGTTTTTAGAAAACAATTTTAGATGGTAATAGGGCTTTTCTTATTTTTCTTTAGAGGATATTTTAATTGTGAGGTTGAATTTTATTCCTTAATTAAAAATCTCCATTCTTTCCTTGTTTTTAATTAAACTTTTCGGTTCATTTAACTAGTTCTCTATTCTGGAATGGGTTAATTTTACACTTTGATTATTGTCTC
Source organism: Cunninghamia lanceolata (assembly GCA_027924645.1). Lineage (NCBI taxonomy): Eukaryota > Viridiplantae > Streptophyta > Pinopsida > Cupressales > Cupressaceae > Cunninghamia > Cunninghamia lanceolata. The sequence goes on along the minus strand of BSBN01001356.1, from coordinate 1,967,363 downwards.
GTGAGTTGAATTTAATTTTGGGGCAAGGTTAGTTTTATTCCTTTTGGGGAAGGAATTTTCTCTTGTTGATAAATTCGTCCTTGTTGAGATTTTCCTTTATTTTATTGAATTTTTCCCCTAACAGGATTTTAGCGCTTTTAATTATTGAATTATTTTATCATTATTTGGTGGGGAGAGTTAGTTAAACTCTGCTCCCTCACCTATTATATTTTCGAGTAAGTTATTAAATATATTACCAAAATTATATTTAATAATGGACTCAGTTTTTTCTTTCATATTTATCAGGCGTCTTGTAATTTATTTTAATTTTATTTGTTACTTTACATCATTTTTGAGTTCGTTCTTAAATTTTAATTTAATTTATTTAGTCTTATATTTTATTTAAGATCTCATTGATGTTTTATTAAAAAATTATTTTTGCGTTTCTCAAAAATGCATTATAATGCTAGAATTTTGCTAGATTTCTAGGGTTTAATTTATGTGATAGTTTATTTATTTTTATTCCACCTTTCCACTCCAATCATGTGCCATCATGCCATTTTATTTAATCACTTTTTGATCTGAGTTAAATTAGGGTTCAATGTGGCAGAATCTTCTTCACCTAGGAAACTTAGGGTTTAGATTAAAATCAGTCTAACTCTAGAAGTGACACACTACGTGTCGCATACCACCTAGACAGCCTTCACCTTAGTGGTTATATTGACATGCTTATGCCTTAGGCATATTTCCACCATGGACACAGACGCGTGCAAGGGGGTTCCTAGGGATAGGTACAAATATTTTTCATAGTTCGTGTCATGACCACATGGCAAATGTGGACATGACACGTGTGTTGTGTGTCGTGACCACATGGAAAATGTGGGCATGACATTTGGTATCAGAGCCTAAGTTTAAACACTGGGCTTGTTTGGGCACATTATTATTTGTGCAACTTTGATTAATATGTGGTTACCTCATTTTTGTAGGATGCCTCCTCGACGTGTTCGGCGAGCGCAGTCTCATCACACTCCACCTCCCAAGGTGCACACTGACTCTTCAGCTGAGGGATAGGATTAGCTAGACCTACTAGTACCACAGGCACCACCAGCCCTACCAGATATTGGGTCATAGATATTACAGGCCTTACAGGTAGTTTTAAATAGGCTTCCATCAACTGTAGTTGAGATACGCATAGAGCCACATGTCGAGCCCTGTGAGGATCCATGAGAGGAGCCACACATGGAGCCACGAGCTAAGTCCCGTGTTGAGCCACGTGTGGAACCCCACATTGAGCCATGAGGGGCACCACGTGTGGAGCCTTATGTTGAGGTACCAAAGATAAAGGAGGTTACTTTTACCGATAGGGCCTAGAGTTGGAGCCCTCCACGTCATGATAGGCGTGATGAGGCAGTACATGTAGAGCACTTTGGTCATAGGCCTTATGACTATTATAGAGATGAACCTATTAGGAGGCCTAGAGACAGAGGAGACCCCATTAGGGATTTGTTGAGAGAGAACCCTCCTACATTCGTTGGGACCACAGAGGGAGCTAAGGTAGAGGCTTAGCTTATCATCTTAGACAAATGCTTCACTTTGCATCCTTATGAGGGCAACACAAACCCCCATGTGGTATTACACTTGTTGCGAGATGCAGTAGCTATCTGGTGGCACATTGAGGAGTGCAAGCGTCACCTTTCACTAGACACTCTCACATGGGAGACCTTCATTGAGTGCTTCAATATGCGATACCTATCAAATCATTACAGATAGCGTCATATAGATGAGTTCCATGACCTTCAGTAGAGGGGACTTATAGTGGCATAGTACGAGGGTAGATTTACTAAGTTATCCCATTATGCGGAGTATCTCCATGATGAGAAAATCCTGGTGCATAAGTTTATCAGAGGACTAAACCATAATATAACAGGGCCTGTTCGGATGGCAAACCCCCAAACTTTGAGTGATACTACCTAGAAGGCATATATCACTGAGGAGATTCAAGGATGAGGGTAGAGTTCAAGCCCTCTATTTCAAGATCGTGGCCAGTAGCAACATTAGCAGAGTTTCTGTAGACCATCACAGCCATCTCATAAGGGAGGATTTAGTTTCGTACCCTTACCTCCTTGGACCCCATAGCAGCAGCAGCCACAGTAATAGCAACATCATCAGTAGGGCCCACATAGAGACCGGCGACAGCAGCCACAAGCTACAGGACCTGCATGGTCGCAGCAGTCTTTTGGAGGATCACATAGTTCCACAGGCTGACCTACACAGCAACAGTCATTGATCATGACATAGACAGTACACATTTAGTCTCAGGGACCATGCTATGTTTGCGGTGGAGTGGGACATCTAGACAGAGAGTGCCCATAGGGCTTTATAGCAGGGGACAACCTCATGCTGAAGGATTTGAGCTAACAGTTGGAGATGTGGGTAGATCCCACCACATGCTTGCAGCAGTTGACAACTGCGAGGCTAATTTTTAGAGCCCTATCTTTAAGACTACAGGTAGAGGTAGATGGACAATTAGCTTTGGAGCCAATTCGTATAATGGCTTGTCGGATGCTGGGCCTTGGAGGTCGAGAGTTGGACTAGTTTAGGGTCTAGTGGGATCGTTATGATGAGGTCACAATGACTTGGGAGGATGCAGTTAGTTTGAGGGCACTCTATCCTCACCTTTTTGATGACTTCCAGGAGAAAGTTTAGCTTAGGGGGGAGGATGTGAGGCTGATTATTTTACCTTCCTTATTTTGATCATTATACATTTCAGTTGATGACATTATCAGACTTTTAGTGACTATGGTTTCATTATGCAGACTTGATTTTTATCCACTGATTATGATAGGACATTGATTAGACATATGTGATTCGATTTGATCATATTGATGCTATTTTATGATTCGATATACGAGATACATAGTTGATGATGCTTGTGATGAGATTTCAGTTATTTATGTGATGTGGACTATTTGACATGTGATTGAAAAATACAGTTTAATTTAGAATTATGTACTGATGATTATTGTTGTATTCGATTACGTGAATTTAATTCTAGTTGCTTTGGCTATGATTTTTTTCATGAGATGATTGACACTTGATCGAGATGTGCAGGTTTTTACATTCCCTAGCCATGGGAAATTGGAGGTAGAATTCACACTATGTTATCCCCTATAAACCAATCCATTCCCAAGAGGGGTAACGATCACATTTGAATTTGAATGTTGATTTAAGTACTTGATTTAATTTTATTATTTTAGACTTACTACCCTTTGTTTAAATTAATTAATAATAAGTGTTGTATAAATTTTACTTGATTTACACCACTTGGTATTTATTTTATTTTTTGAGGCCATTTAAAAGTGGATTTTTAACCCCTTTATGAACCATAGTGTCCCAAAAGTTACCCTAGGTGGTTACCCATGGTTCTCAGGTTAATTTGGACTACCTAACCCTTGGACTAACTCACTTTTGGTCACTCTAAACTATGGTTTAGTCGAAGTGACGAAATTTGAACTTAGGGAAGGTGGGAGATGAGTCATGCCTTGGGAAAGACTCATCTCCCTTCCCAAGGTTTGGGAATCTTTTCCCAAGGAAGACTTGGGAGGTCTCCAAGACTTCCAAGTGTGTGGGAACTTCCTCCAAGACTCTCACACACGTGTGAGAGCATCTTGGAGGTAGATGGCTCTTTGAGAGAATAAGAGGATGCCATATGGCATCCCTTATCCTCATGAAGGTGTGAGTGGGAATGCCACCTCACCACTTGTCCTCTCACACATGTGTGAGAGCACAAGTGGATAAGGTGAGGATTGAGATGGAATGTGAGGATGACACTTGTCATCCTCACACTTCCTCTCCCTTGCAAGTGGCATTGGAGGAGGAAGGAGAAGGTGACAAGTGTCACCTTCTCACTCCTCAAAGCTAAATTTATGGCCTATATTATCTCCTCTTATTGAGGAGTGTGGGGTTCTTGCAAATTTAAGTTTCTTTCTATTTTGGAGGAGTTTGTGGGAAAGTTAGAGGAATTTCTTGAAGATTGGAAGACTTGGGGAGGCTTGGAGCTCTTCACCAAATGTGCTTCCATTATAGGGCTTTGTAGGTAAGACTCTTAAATTTATTTTCTCACCCTTACTTATTTAATGTATTGTGTTATAGTTTTTGGTTGTTTTGTTGTTTGCATTGTTCTTGTTGTAATGGGAGTATGGTGAGAGCACCTCCAATGAAGGTAATGCTCAACTTGTTTGGGTAGGGGAAAGGAACGTCCTTGAGGTCACTCCCACATTTTGTATCCATGCCTTGAGGACTTCTATTTCTTGAGGAGATTATTTAATGGAAAGAGTACCATATATGTTATTTTGTGATATTGTGGAGAGTGGTGTTTTTAGAGATTTTGTTTGGCTTGAGGCCATGAGTTTGATATTTTATCATTTGGGTGACCTTTGAAGTAGAGGGGTCCATTCCCTACCCTTAACAACTCATTTCCATGAGTTGAGTTTCGTGTTAAACCTATGGGCTTTTGTGTTGTTGTGTTTGATATTTTGTTGTGGATTGTTACACCCGTGTGAATCCCTACCTCCCTAGCTCGGGGGTGACCCACTTGCGGGTCTACGGTAGGGAGGAGAGCTTTTCAAAGTGGCTAGTTTTGTTGTTCTTGGTGTTGTGTTTGTTTGTAGGTTTTGAGTGGAGAAATGAAGTGGATGAAAGCCCTTCTTGTGTGGTTTTAGTGGTAGCTTTATTGGTTATTAAAGCCATGGCCATTGTGGCCTCATTGTATTTTATTTTTGTGAAAGATTGCTAAGATATTTACCATGGAGTTGGTTGTGACAAATAAAGAAATGTAAACATTCTATTATTTTAGTTAATGTTGTTTACATCCTATATTGTGAGTTAAAATTTGAGAAATGTATGAGAAATGTTATGTATATTTCTGTCATTAATCTTTCAAAAAGAAAAATATGTAAGAGTTGTAATGTGGTTGTCTAGATTTTATGGTAGAAGAAAGAAAGGGAAAATGTATTTACATTTCTGTCATTATTCCTTGTAAAAAAATATACATGTGAATGTCTAGATAAATTTTAATGAATGCAAAGAAAGAAAGTGAATATTTAAGTAGTCCTTTTCTGTCATTATATTGACTGTTACACTACTAGTTGTTGTTGGGGAAAAGAAATAGAGCTGTTAGGAACTCATTGGAATAGTAGCTTCTACCTTATTGTTGCACAAAAGAATATATATAATATTCTCTATATATACTTGTGTTTTCAAAAAAAAAAGGGAGTGATGTTGATTTATTATGTTGCAACTTGTAAGCTAGTATTTTGTTTTAAAACAAAACAATGTTGAGAAAATGGGAGCAATGTGTCTATACATTCAAAAACCAAAGTGTTTTTATTATCTTATGAATCTAGTTGTTGTTCTCTATTTTATAACCTTACTGTGTATATGCTTCATATAGAAAAGAAGATACAGAAGTTACTCCTTTTGCTAAATAGATTTTATTATTTATATATATACTTATTTATATAAATAAATATATATATATATCTATATTTATATGTGTAAACTGGTAAATAAATATTAGATATATGACTGTAGAAAAGTAATTTTACTGAGAAATTTAAGACAGACTATTATTTCAAAAACTAAGTATATACATATTTATACAAAAGTATTTATGTATATATATATATATATATATATATATATATATATATATATATATAAATATATATATATATATACCTTTTAACCGAGAGTTTGCATACAAATGAATTGCTGGAAAATATAGGATAGAGGTCAAATTTTACTATAAGGACGGACTGCTTTTTTTTTTTAGCGCAATATTTATAACAATAATAAAAAGAAAAAAAAAACTAAACAAAAAAAATGTTGATTTGGGTGGGATTGTGGGTGCCACGTCCACAGCCCCACCCCCCCTTGTTATTGTGAATGGTGTGGGGTGGAGGCATAGCCTCCTCCCCACACACCCCCTAACTGTCACATAACCTCCAGTAGCGGTGGCCTCCTAACCATCGAACCCTCCCTCTGTGCTCTACCCTCTGCCATTCCTTGCCCACAGCTCCCCCTCCACGACCTCCTCCCAGCCGCGCCACTACTTCGGCCTCCTCAGCTCCGCCAAACCTCCCCTCCACCAAAGCTCCCGACACCGCGGCCTCACCTTCGCCTCCATTTCTCCACTCCGCCCTCTCACAGCTAGTCTGTTGCCATCATCGGCTCACCCTTGCTTTGAACCCTGTGTTTAGCAAAATAAAAAAAAAAAAGACTCTTTTAAAAAAAGAGGAATATAGTATAAACCTACAAAAAAAATATAAATAACACCTTATGCCTCCACCTTGAACAAACCCTAACCTGCAACACATAAGGCTAAACAAATAAAGAAAACAAAGAAAGTAGAAATGAAGTTAGGGCAAAACTAGTAGAAGAGAAAACAAAAGGGAGACAAGAGATTAGGGCATAAGAGGAAAATAATAGAAAAGAGGATTTTAGGCAACTTGTTTTTAGAAAACAATTTTAGATGGTAATAGGGCTTTTCTTATTTTTCTTTAGAGGATATTTTAATTGTGAGGTTGAATTTTATTCCTTAATTAAAAATCTCCATTCTTTCCTTGTTTTTAATTAAACTTTTCGGTTCATTTAACTAGTTCTCTATTTTGGAATGGGTTAATTTTACACTTTCATTATTGTCTTGTGAGTTGAATTTAATTTTGGGAAAAGGTTAGTTTTATTCCTTTTGGGGAAGGAATTTTCTCTTGTTGATAAATTCATCCTTGTTGAGATTTTCCTTTATTTTAGTGAATTTTTCCCCTAGCAGGATTTTATTGCTTTTAATTATTGAATTATTTTATCATTATTTGGTGGGGAGAGTTAGTTAAACTCTCCTCCCTCACCTATTATATTTTCAAGTAAGTTATTAAATATAATGCCAAATTTATATTTAATAACAGACTCAGTTTTCTATTCATATTTATGAGGCATCTTGTAATTATTTTAATTTGATTTGTTACTTTACATCATTTTTGAATTTGTTCTTAAGTTTTAATTTAATTTTTTTAGTCTTAAATTTTATTTAAGATCTCATTGATATTTTATTAAAAATTTATTTTTGCATTTCTCGAAAATGCATTATGCTGCCGAAATTTTGCTAGATTTCTAGGGTTTAATTTATGTGATAGTTTATTTACTTTTATTCCACCTTTCCACTCTAATCATGCGCCATCATGCCATTTTATTTAATCACTTTTCGATCCAAGTTAAATTAGGGTTCGATGTGGCAGAATCTTCTTCACCTAGGAAACATAGGGTTCAGATTAAAATCGGTCTAACCCTAGAAGTGACACACTGTGTCGCATACCCCCTAGATGGACTTCACCTTAGCGGTTATGTTTACATCCTTATGCCTTAGGCGTATTGCCACTGAGCACACAGACACGTGCGAGGGGGTTCCTAGGGATAGGTAGAAAAGTTTTTCATAGTCTGTGTCATGACCACATGGCAAATGTGGACATGACATGTGTGTTGTGTGTCATGACTTCTTGGGAAATGTGGGCATGACATTTGGTATCAGATCCTAAGTTTAAACACTGGGCTTGTTTGGGCACATTATTATTTCTGCAACTTTGATTAATATGTGGTTACCTCATTTTTGTAGCATGCCTCCTCGACAAGTTCGGCGAGCGTAGTCTCATCACACTCCACCTCCCAAGGTGCACACTAACTCTTTGTCTGAGGGACAGAATCAGCTAGACCTACTAGTACCATAGGCACCACCAGCCCTACTAGATATTGGGCCATAGATATTATAGGCCTTATAGGTAGTTTTAGATAGGCTTCCACTGGCTGTAGTTGAGCCATGCATAGAACCACATGTCAAGCCCTGCGAGGATCCACAAGAGGAGCCATGCATGGAGCCACAAGCTAAGTTATGTGTTGAGCCACGTGTGGACCCCCACATTGACCTGTGAGGGGCACAACATGTGGATCCTTACGTTGAGTTTCTAGAGATAGAGGAGGTTGGTTCGGTCGACAAGGCCCGTAGCAGGAGCCCTTCACGTCATGATAGGTGTGATGAGGTAGTACAAGTAGAGCACTTTGGTCATAGGCCTTATGACTATTATACAGATGAGCCTATCAGGAGGCCTAGAGACAGAGGTGACCCCATTAGGGATTTATTGAGGTTGAACCCTCCTACATTCGTTAGGACCACAGAGAGAGCTAAGGCAGAGGCTTGGCTTATCAGCTTAGATAGATGCTTCACGTTGCATCCTTACAAGGGTAACATGAAGGCTCGTGTGGCAGTACACTTGTTGCAAGATGTAGCAGCTACTTGGTGGCACACTAAGGAGTGCAACCGTCACCTTTGACTAGACACTCTCACATGGGAGACCTTCATTGAGCGCTTTAATGTGTGATACCTATCAGATCATTATAGACAACATCGTATAGATGAGTTCCATGACTTTTAGCAGAGGGGACTTATAGTGGCATAGTACAAGGGTAGATTTACAGAGTTATCCTGTTATGCGGAGTATCTCCATGATGAGAAACTCCTAGTGCATAAATTTTTCAGAGGACTGAACCACATTATAGCAGGGCCTGTTCGAATGGCAGACCCCCAAACTTTGAGTGATGCTGCAGAGAAGGCATATATCACTGAGGAGATTCAGGGATGAGGGTAGAGTTCACGCCCTTTATTTCAGGATTATGGCTAGCAACAACATTAGCAGAGTTTTCGTAGACCATCACAGCCACCTCATAAGGGAGGATTTAGTTCTACACCCTTACCTCCTAGGCCCCCATAGTAGTAGTAGCCACAATAGCAGCAACATCATTAGCAGGGCCCACGTAGAGACCGGCAACAGCAACCACAAGTTGCGGGACCTGCATGGTCGCAGCAGTCTTTTGGAGGATCACAAAGTTCCACTGGCTGACCTACGCAGTAGTAGTCTCTGAGCATGACATAGAAGGTACACATTCAAGCTCAAGGACCATGCTATGTTTGTGGTGGAGCAGAACATCTAGCTAGAGAGTGCTCATAGGGCTTTACAGCAGTGCAACAACCTCATGCCAGAGGATCTAAGTTGATAGTTGGAGATGTGGGTAGATCCCACCACATGCTCGAAGCGGTTGACAACCGCGAGGCCAATTTCAAACCCCCATCTCTGAGACTGCAGGTAGAGGCAGATGGATAATTGGCTTTGCAGCCAATTCACATATTGGCTCATCAGATGCTGGGCCTTCAAGGTTGAGAGCTGGAATAGGTTAGGGTCCAGTGGGATTGTTATGATGAGGTCACAGTGACCTGGGAGGATGCAACTAGTTTTAGGGCACTCTATCCTCACCTTTTTGATGACTTCCAGGAGGAAGCTTAGTCCTAGCGAGGGAGGATGTGAGGCCAATTATTTTACCTTGCTTATTTTGATCATTATACATCTCAGTTGATGACATTATCAGACTTTTAGTGACTATGGTTTCATTATGCAGACTTGATTTTTATCTTCTGATTATGATAGGACATTGATTAGATATATGTGATTCGATTTGATCATATTGATGCTATTTTGTGATTCGATATACGAGATACATATTTGATGATGCTTGTGATGAGATTCTAGTTATTTATGTGATGTGGACTATTTGATATGTGATTGAAAAATGTAGTTTAATTTAGAATTATGTATTGATGATTATTGTTGTATTTGATTACGTGAATTTAATTCCAGTTGCTTCGGCTATGTTTTTTTTCATGATATGATTGATACTTGATCGAGATGTACAGGTTTTTACATTCCCTAGCCATGGGAAATTAGAGGTAGAATTCACACTATGTTATCCCCTGTAAACTGATCCATTCCCAAGAGGGATAAGGATCACATTTGAATTTGAATGTTGATTTAAGTGCTTGATTTAATTTTATTATTTTGGCCTTAGTACCCTTTGTTTAAATTAATTAATAATAAGTGTTGTATAAATTTTACTTGATTTACACCACTTGGTATTTATTTTATTTTTTTAGGCCATTTAAAAGTGGATTTTTAACCCCCTTTATGAACCATAGTGTCCCAAAATTTACCCTAGGTGGTTACCCATGGGTCTAGTCAATTTGGACTACCTAACCCTTGGACTAACTCACCTTTGGTCACTCTAAACTATGGTTTAGTCAAAGTGACAAAATTTGAACTTAGGGAAGGTGGGAGATGAGTCATGCCTTGGGAAAGACTCATCTCCCTTCCCAAGGATTGGGAATCCTTTCCCAAGGAAGACATGGGAGGTCTCCAAGACTCCCAAGTGTGTGGGAGCTTCCTCCAAGACTCTCACACACATGTGAGAGCATCTTGGAGGGAGATGGCTCTTTGAGAGAATAAGAGGATGCCATATGGAATCCCTTATCCTCTCAAATGTGTGAGTGCAAATGCCACCTCACCACTTGTCCTCTCACACATGTGTGAGAGCACAAGTGGATAAGGTGAGGATTGAGATGGAATGTGAGGATGACACTTGTCTTCCTCACACTTCCTCTCCCTTGCAAGTGGCATTGGAGGAGGAAGGAGAAGGTGACAAGTGTCACCTTCTCATTCCTCAAGGCCAAATTTATAGCCTATATTATCTCCTCTTGTTGAGGAGTGTGGGGTTCTTGCAAATTTAAGTTTCTTTCTATTTGGAGGAGTTTGGGGGAAAGTTAGAGGAATTTCTTGAAGATTGGAAGGCTTGGGAAGGCTTGAAGCTCTTCACCAAACATGCTTCCATTATAGGGCTTTGTAGGTAAGCCTCTTAAACTTGTTTTCTCACCCTTGCTTATTTAATGTATTGTGTTATAGTTTTTGGTTGTTTTATTGTTTGCATTGTTCTTGTTGGGATGGAAGTATGGTGAGAGCACCTCCAATGGAGGTAATGCTCAACTTGTTTGGGTAGGGGAAAGGAACCTCCTTGAGGTCACTCCCACATTTTGTATCTATGCCTTGAGGGCTTCTATTTGTTGAGGACATTATTGAATGGCAAGAGTGCCATGGATGTTATTTTGTGATATTGTGGAGAGTGGTGTTTTTGGAGATTTTGTTTGGCTTGAGGCCATGAGTTTGATATTTTATCATTTGGGTGACCTTTGAAGTAGAGGGGTCCATTCCCTACCCTCAACAACTCATTTCCATGAGTTGAGTTTCGTGTTAAACCTATGGGCTGTTGTGTTGTTGTGTTTGATATTTTGTTGTGGATTGTTACACCCGTGTGAATCCTTACCTCCCTAGCTCAGGGGTGACCTACTTGCGGGTCTATAGTAGGGAGGAGAGCTTTTCGCAGTGGTTGGTTTTGTTGTTCTTGTTGTTGGGTTTGTTTGCAAGTTTTGAGTGGAGAAATGAAGTGGATTAAAGCCCTTCTTGTGTGGTTTTAGTGGTAGTTTTATTAGTTGTTGAAGCCATGGCCATTGTGGCCTCATTGTATTTTATTTTTGTGAAAGATTCCTAAGATATTTGCCATGGAATTGGCTATGACAAATAAAGAAATGTAAACATTCTATTATTTTATTTAATGTTGTTTACTTCCTATTTTGTGACTTAAAATTTGAGAAATGTATGAGAAATGTTATTTATATTTATGTCATTAATCTTTCAAAAAGAAAAATATACAAGAGTTGTAATGTGGTTGTCTAGATTTTATGTAGAAGAAAGAAAGAAAAAATGTATTTACATTTCTGTCATTATTCCTTGTAAAAAAAATATGTCTAGATAAATTTTAGTGAATGCAAAGAAAGAGTGAATATTTAAGTAGTCCTTTTCTATCATTATATTGACTGTTACACTACTAGTTATTGTTAGGGAAAAGAAATAGAGCTGTTAGAAACTCATTGGAATAGTAGCTTCTACCTTATTGTTGCACAAAAAAATATATATAATATTCTCTGTATATACTTATGTTTTAAAAAAAAAAGGGAGTGCTGTTGATTTATTATGTTGCAACTTGTAAGCTAGTATTCTGTTTTTTTTAAAAAATAATGTTGAGAAAATGTGAGTAATGTGTCTATACATTCAAAAACCAAAGTGTTTTTATTATCTTATGAATCTCGTTGCTGTTCTCTATTTTATAACCTTACTGTGTATATGCTTCATATAGAAAAGAAGATACAGAAGTTACTCCTTTTACTGAATAGATTTTATTATTTATATATGTACTTATATATATATATATAAATATGTATATTTATAAGTGTAAACTAGTAAATAAATATTAGATATACGACTGTAGAAAAGTAATTTTACTAAGAAATTTAAGACATGCTGTTGTTTTGAAAACTAAGTATATACATATGTATATATAAATATACCCATATATATACACAAGTATTTATGTATATATATGTATATATATACATATATATAAATATATATATATATATATATCTTTTAACCAAGAGTTTGCATACAAATGAACTGTGGGAAAATATAGGACAGAGGTTGAATTTTACTATAAGGACGGACTTTTTTTTTGTTTTAGCGTAGTATTCATAACAATAATAAAAATAAATAAACAAAAAAAAATGTTGATTTGGGTGGGACTGTGGGTGCCACACCCACAGCCCCACCCCCCCTTGTTATTGTGAATGGTGTGGGGAGGAGGGTATGCCTCCACCCACACCCATAGGAAAATATAGGACAGAGGTTGAATTTTACTATAAGGACGGACTTTTTTTTTATTTTAGTGCAGTATTTATAACAGTAATAAAAAAAAACTAAACAAAAAAAATGTTGATTTGGGTGGGACTGTCGGTGCCACGCCCTCAGCCCCACCCCACCTTGTTATTGTGAATGGTGTGGGGAGGAGGGTACACCTCCTCCCCACACACCCCCTAACCATCACATAACCTCCAATAGCGGTGGCCTCCTAACCACCAAACCCTCCCTCTGCGCTCCGCCCTCCGCCATTCCTTAGCTGCAGCTCCCCCTCCACGACCTCCTCCTAGCCGCGCCACTACTTCGGCCTCCTCAGCTCTGCCAAACCTCCCCTCTGTCGAAGCTCCCAACACCGTGGTCTCACCTCTACCTCCATTTCTCCACTCCGCCCTCTCACAGCTAGTCCACCGCTGTTGTCGGCCCACCCTTGCTTTGAACCCTATGTTTAGCAAAACAAAAAATAGACTCTTTTTAAAAAATAGGAATATAGTATAAACCTAAAAAAAATTATAAATAACACCTTATGCCTCCACCTTGAACAAACCCTAACCTACAACACATAAGGCTAAATAAATAAAGAAAACAAAGAAAGTAGAAATGAAGTTAGGGCAAAACTAGTAGAAGAGAAAACAAAAGGGAGACAAGAGATTAGGGCATAAGAGGAAAATAATAAAAAAGAAGATTTTGGGCAACTTGGTTTTAGAAAACAATTTTAGATGGTAATAGGGCTTTTCTTATTTTTCTTTAGAGGATATTTTAATTATGAGGTTGGTGCAGGAGCACCTACCTGACAGCTGGCCTTCATGAGGCAGTTAGTAGTTATAGGTCTTGTTTGTGTTTCCAAGAAGGTCTGTTAGACCAAATGCATGTAATAAGGTCACGCTGATCATGATAAGATCATGCTGACCAGGCTTTTGCTATTTTTAGCTAGTTAGTTATAACAGCTGTCATGATGTATGTTCGGTGGGATCTCCCAGCCGCTTGGAGAGTTCCCAGCCGCTTGGAGTCGGGTCAGTAGTACTCGTAGGAAAGTCTTTATAAGCATGAGATCGTTTGATATTGGACATACAGACAGATATCATCGATCGAGCTTGAGTGAGACTGAGAGAGAGATTGATCATATTGTATTGCATCTTTGAAATCAATAAAGTGATCCTGTTTTGTGTTCTTGCTCTGGTTGCATTCCATTACTTGATTGATTTGCTGGTTTGGGTGGCCTCATGGATGTACTGATCCATTCCACCGGTTGACTCATCTGATCGGTGGAATGATAATGTACAGTAGGTTAGTAGGTAGTTTGTTTGTTTGCATGCAGGTGTGCAGGATCGTGGTCGACAGATGCTGAGAAGCCTAGCATCCTCATGTGCTAGGTCAAGTTGATAAGACAGAGTGTAGAAGATCACCCTGAGGTTGGATCGGATCATCATCTAGAGGAGCCGAGGAGGACTGCATCGGCATCAGGTAGAAGATCAGGTCATGAAACTGTTGGAGTTTTCATGCTGCGAGTGCATCAGGATGTTTTAGGCCGGACATAGACTAAGTGCATGTATCGGCATCAGGATCATCATATTGGAGTGCCAATCGTCCGCATATCGCGAGTGGATGCGGGAGAGAAAGTTCATGTTTTTTCGACTAAGTGTTGAAAAGGTCATCAGGATATTGAGTGACGTCATCGTCATCAGGATATGACGTCATCGTCATCAGGATATTGAGATATCCCCCCTATGCATATTGATCCTGTCGTCGCTAAGGGTTTGGGCATCGGCGAAGGCTCTCAGCAGAAAGTTGTTAAGCATCATCAGGATGTTCCAAGACAACCGGATAAATCGTATCATGATGCTGTTGTGTATATAGACGGCTATCGGGACATCGAAGGGAAGCAGTTGAAGGTGATCGTCATCAGGATATTAGAAGCTACCGGATATTTAGATATCCTGCTGACGAAGGGAGTGTCGGAGATCATGATGAAGACGCTAGTGTTCGGCGACCAATGAACAGTGCAACAGGAGGATGTTTGCGCCCGCTGAACATCATGATGATGATGTTAGGAGGAAGGCGGAGGAGGTGAATAGTAGTCGGCAGGAGGATGCTGGTGGTCGTCCGAAACATGATGATGCTGACTGTGTAATGCGAAATATGATGATGCTGTTGGTTTTAGGAAATATGATGATGATGGCGAAGATGATGATGATGAGGTTGGTCTGCAGACATTCATTCTATATACGAAGGTTCTAGTGTGGATGCCTCTGCATCAGAGGTTGAATTTTATTCCTTAATTAAAAATCTCCATTCTTTCCTTGTTTTTAATTAAACTTTTCGGTTCATTTAACTAGTTCTCTATTTTGGAATGGGTTAATTTTACACTTTGATTATTGTCTTGTGAGTTGAATTTAATTTTGGGGAAAGGTTAGTTTTATTCCTTTTGGGGAAGGAATTTTCTCTTGTTGATAAATTCATCCTTGTTGAGATTTTCCTTTATTTTATTGAATTTTTCCCCTAACAGGATTTTAGTGCTTTTAATTATTGAATTATTTTATCATTATTTGGCGAGGAGAGTTAGTTAAACTCTCCTCCCTCACCTATTATATTTTCGAGTAAGTTATTAAATATAATGCCAAAATTATATTTAATAACGGACTCAGTTTTTTCTTTCATACTTATCAGGCATCTTGTAATTTATTTTAATTTTATTTGTTACTTTACATCATTTTTGAATTCATTCTTAAGTTTTAATTTGAATTATTTAGTCTTAAATTTTATTTAATATCTCATTGATGTTTTATTAAAAAAAAAAAATTTGCGTTTCTCAAAAATGCATTATGCTACCGAAATTTTGCTAGATTTCTAGGGTTTAATTTATGTGATAGTTTATTTATTTTTATTCCACCTTTCCACTCTAATCATGCGCCATCATGTCATTTTATTTAATCACTTTTCAATCTAAGTTAAATTAGGGTTCGATGTGGTAGAATCTTCTTCACCTAGGAAACTTAGGGTTCAGATTAAAATCGGTCTAACCCTAGAAGCGACATAGTACGTGTCGCATACCTCCTAGATGGCCTTCACCTTAGCGGTTATGTTGACATGCTTATGCCTTAGCTGTATTGCCACCGAGCATGCAAACGCGTGCGAGGGGGTTCCTATGGATAGGTAGAAAAGTTTTTCGTAGTTCATGTCAAGACCACATGGCAAATATGGACATGACACGTGTGTTGTGTGTCATGACCGCATGGGAAATGTGGGCATGACAAAACCTTCATTCCCATAATCAAAAAATCATAACAATACCATTCCTAATAGATTGTCTAAACAAACATCTACATTTAGATGATGATTCACTCCCTTAGGTGAACCCATCAAATCTGTCTTATGTAAATTGGTGCAATCAAATGTCATAAACTTGCCTACTATATGACAACATGATGAAAATCAAGTGAAACTCCCATGTAGGGATAAATTTAAGAACCCCTCTCCTCGGAGAAGCTGTATAAACCTAGTGAATCATGTATACTTCCCAAGAAAAATAATAATTTTATTGGCAAATGTTTTCATTTTTTCAAGAAAAAAAAATCTTATTTGGCAAATCTTTTGTAATAGCTAGAGGTCTATGGAAAATCTTGGCAAATTACAATTTTTTTAAAACCAATAAAATATTTTCATTGCCAATTAAAACCTATTTTAAAACCAATTAAATATTTTCATTGGAAAATTAAAAAACCTATTTTCAAACCAGTAAAATATTTCTCTGGGTGAATTAAACCTGTTTTCTAAATAAAAAATATTTTTGCTAGCGATTAAAATCTAATTTCAAACCAAAAAATATATTTTCATTGGTGAATTAAACCAATTTTCAAACCAATAAAAAAAATCATTGGCAAATTAATTATAGTTTCAAACCAATAAAAAATTAATTGGAAAAATAAATTGTTATGCTAATAAAAAATCATATAATGTGTGAAAATATCAAATGTTACATATTGTTCTATTCTGGGATAAATTTTACACACATCAAAATTCCTTCATAAAGTATTCAGAATGGGGACAACTATCAACATATTTATTATGTCTAAAGTAAGATGTTAGTGCAAATTAATATAGCAGATGGCTGTTCGATGAATTTTTAATGGATGGCTATAGTTACATTCTAGAAGAAAATGTCTGAAACACTAGACCTATGACTTCAAACCTCTAGAATAACACTTGAACCATTAGATTTCCAAATATAAATGGTTGACATTTCATATGAGAAACCCTCTGTATAATCTTATGTTGACTTGCTATGTCCAGTTGCTGGTTGTCTAAGTTGAAACTTGAGCCATGAAAACCATGTTGTGTACCGACCCCTTATACCTAGTCTTGTCGGTCACCGCTTGGTGGGCAATGAGTTAACCTAGCAGGGTCCACTTTTTAAATGCTTTAGCAAATATTTTGAAGAAGCCCTAAGAGACTTAAAGGGTGAGCTATTAAAGGTTTAAATAAGATGCGTGGGAAATTCCTTGACAAGTTGTTTTAATCTTAGTCATCCAATGTTGAGAAATTTAAGCAGATAGTAGATGGCTTGAGAAGTTAATGTATGAGCATGTTGGAGGGCCCATGTTAATCCTAATCATTCCCCACTAGCCCATTATCAGAAGATACATGAGTGATAAACATAATGGGCTAATGGGAGAATGCCACATATCAGACTTTGCAGTCTGAAGAGAAGGTGGGGTCCACCGAAAGATGAGTAAGCAATGTTGTGTGGAAGAAAACTTCATCACGACTATCCCTCTTTCCATCTCATTAAGAGATTAATGGCTAGAGTTTGAAATATTTTAGAAAATATTTCAAAGCAGCCTTAAGAGATGTAAAAGTTAAAGGGTAAGGTAGTAAAGGTTTGAATAAGACACATGGGAAATTCCTTAGCAAGATGTTTAAATCTTAGCCATCCAATGCTGAATAATTTAAGTAGACAGTCGATGGTTTGAGAAGTTAATGTGTGAGAAGGTTTGAGGGGCCCCAGGGCTAATCCTAACCTTTCCCCACTAGCCTGTTGTTAGAAGATGCATAGGCGAAAACCCAATGGGCTAATAGGCGAATGCTAGTAGCAGACTTTGCACCCTGAAGAGAAGGTGGGGTCCACCGAAAGATGAGTAAGCAATGCCATGTGGCAGAAAACTTCATCACGGTCATCCATCTTGCCATCTCATCAAGAGATCAATGGCTAGAGTTTGAAATATTTTAGCAAATATTTCAAAGCAACCTTAAGAGACTTAAAAGTTAAAGGGTGAGCTATTAAAGGTTTAAATAAGACACATGGGAAATTCCTTGACAAGATGTTTTAATCTTAGCCATCCAATATTGAAGAATTTAAGTAGACATCAAATGGCTTGAGAAGTTAATGTGCGAGTAGGTTGGAGGGCCCAGGTTAATCCTAACCATTCCCAGCTAGCCCATTGTTAGAAGATGCATGGGCGATAAACCTAACGAGCTAATGGGAGAATGCTGAAGAGAAGGTGGGGTCTGCTGAAAGATGAGTAGGCAATTCTGTGTGGTAGAAAACTTCATCACAGCTGTCAATCTTGCCATCTCATCAAGAAATCAACGACTATACTTTGAAATTGAGAAAGTGGCCATGAGAGTAATTCTGCTTCACGTGAGTGAGCATTAATGGAGGTTTTAATGCCATAAAAGTAGTCTTTTCACAAAATTAAAATCCATCTAAGTGTTTTAAAGCATCTGGAGGCAATTTCAATCTCTTGAAGACTTGAGGCAATTTCAATCTCTCAAGACAATTTCAATCTCTTGGTGATCAAAACTAGGGTTTTCAAAGCATTCAAAGCCATAAGTTGAAATATCACCCTCTAAAATTCGCTACTTGTGCTCACTATCATGGTTTTGTCAATAGGAATTACTGGTAAATTTTCATTTCTTTTAGGGTTTTTCCTTCTTAGATTGTTGAACTACAAATTTTGACCTTTATTACTACTTTAAGTTAGAACCCTAGTTGTGAACTTGCAATTCTTGCTAAACCAAAACCCTAATTTGCAAAATTCTCACCATAATGGCATCCCCACAAGCTCAAACCTCAAACTTTGGAGAGACAGAAAGGCCCATAGTCCAATACCCTCTTGATAAATTAAAGCCCTCCACTACCGACAATTGAAAAGGTCAGCTTCTATTCCAAGGTTCCAAAATTAAAGAAGGCCTCATAGATAAACATATCCATATCAAGGATGCCACCATACCACTTATAGGATGGTCATTGTTCAAGAACTAGTTTGGGAACAAGAATTTGAGTTCTCCTATATCTAACCCCTAGAGATTGGACATGGGGAAATTGGTTACCTCAAATATCTACATGGATGTGGACTTGTTAAAAGCTATGGCAGCCAAATATGATCTTATCTCCAGATTTGTCAGGACATATAATGGGATCGAAATAGTAAAGATCAGCAGGGAATAGATTGCTAAAGTTTTTCAACTTTATGAGTGGAATGAGGATGTGGTAAAAATTGATTTGAAAGCCTTTAGGAGTGAATACGTGAAGACAAGACACATCTTTAAAATCACAATGCTACCAAATCATCTAGCATCAGTTGGAAAGGGAAAGGGAGAATTGTTATTGGTCCATCAGATAAGGAACCCTTCCCAATAAAGTATTTTGCTCCATATTTTCAAAAAACCTTCTATTCTTTGTGTCAAATCTTGGGGTTTGATCTTGATTCCAGAATGACAATGGGTTTCATGTATATGGTTGCTCATATTCAACACCTCGCTTACAGTATAGTATATGACTTTGCTTCCTACCTAGCAAATAACATTCATGAGGGTTTAATTTCATTAAAGAATGGTAAAGGTTCAGTTTAGTTTTGGTGGTACTCACTATTAATGCACATGTTTTTATTGAAAAGGGCAAAATTCTTTGAGAATGATATGAAGTTGGAAAAGGAGGAGGATGGTGTTGAGCTTCTTGTCCAATGTTGGACAAGAATTCTAGACAAGGATGATATAAAGTTTGATTTTGTGGTGTTTGAGAAAGTCTTTGCATCCAAGTTGAGTAATGGCCTAATCCTGAATCCACCAAGGATTCCAACTGAACTACATGATTTTCTCAGGCAAAAAGAAAGGAGGTCTGATTTAAAAATTGATCACAATTGGGGGGATGTCATTCCCTATCTAGATTGTACAATTCTCAGAGTATATGGCACTACGGTTAGACCACATGTTCTCCCAAGAGATGTGCCACTAAGAATTGGATTCCTTGAGGTCATTTGGTAGCTAGGTAATGTTAAAGATGGTCACTTGTTAAACATGAGAAAAGGAACCTTCTTCCCAACATGGACAATTTTTGCAGACTTTGTGATGACTGGTGGAGGGTGGAGAAAAATGGATGAATTGATTGAACCATACAATATGAGGAGAGTGCACCCAAGAAATCATGATCTTGAAGGTTTCATGGCTGCATTGAAAGCGATGATCAGAAGCAGCTAGTTCATACATAACTTCTTATTCCCTAAAGATTTTATTAGGAACATCTTTAATTACCAAATATAGGAGGACATGAAGGCAAAATGGATTGCCTATGATAAGATGGTAAGGGAAAAATGGAAGATTGATCCTCAATGTGACCCCCTGCAGCTGCCTCAATTCAAAAATGAATTGCAAATTGTTGAATATATGCTCCAGAATTTTGAGGAAGTGGTTGGAAGGATGAAAAAAGAGATATTGGTTGCTAACAAAGGAAAGGCTATGGTTGGTGAAGAATAGGAAAAGGATAAGGGGAAGGCCCCAGTGTTTGAGGAAAGGCCTGCCTACCAACCACCACAAAAGATCAGAGTCTTTGCAAGGAGAAAAGGTATTGTGAGGAAGCAACAATCTATTGCCACCCCAACTGCATCTTTTGATTATGAGCTTGAGGGCTCAAGAGCTTCCTGACCATTGCATGAAAAGCCACCACTATCTCCCCCAAGGAAAGTAGCTCCACAAGTGATTAAGGTGGATTCACCTCCAAGACAACCACTACCAAAGAAGCAAAAGGTTAAACAAGGCAACTTGGTGGATTATCTAGATGACTCAGATGATGATATCATTGTCACTGAGGAGGATATGAGATAGGGAATGCCATCTCCCCCTAGGGAGATAATAGAACCAGAAAGTAGCCTCAGGTTGGGCAAGGCAGACCTCAGGGGGTTGAGCAACATAGATGACCTTAGGGAGGAAGCTTGCAAGACCTTCATGATAGATGATTCATTTGTCCAGACCCCTACATTTAGAGAGTTTGCTTGGAGGGCAAGGAGAGATGAATATGTTGATAATGTTGTCAGAAAGAGAAGCTTGTACCTTGAATTACCAGAAGTTGTTATTCAAGCTGAGGTTAGAAAGGAAATGAAAGATTAGTTTCAAAAGATAACAACTGAAAAAGGCAGAGAGTTGGTGATGGAAAGTGGTATTTTATTGCTGCCAGAGTGGGATTTAGCCTCGGCAATTGCTTTTGACATAGTGTGGAGGCATGACAAACCATTGTATCAAACAAAGGAGCAAGCAAAATTGGCTTTGTAGGTTTGTGCTTTCAGCGAAGAATGGGAAACACTTGCTATTTGCGCATTGGCCCCAGGTGCAAGGAAACCTGCAGTTGCTAAGCTTGCTCCAAACATAAGTGGAGGGCTAATTATCAAGAAAGTGTTTGATACCCTAGTAATTGAGGTAGCAAACATGTCAGTGAATGTTGCCAAATTCACAAAGGCAATAGTAGAGAATATCACTGAGGAAAGAGATCAATATAGATCCAAGTATAATGACATGGTTGTAGAGTATAATGACAGTCAGTAAAAGGTGGCCAAGTTGGAAACTGAAGTGGCATTATTAAAGCAACAATTGCAAAATATGTATGCTCATGCCCCAACACAAACTGACTCTGTTGTCCTTCCAGAAGTTTCAATGGAAATCATTCCATACAATCTTGGAGATACACCCCTACCCCTTGTAGTTGAGGATCCAAGCACATCAGGTGTAGCTCCATCAAGTGAGCCTACTAAAGAGGAATTATTGGATCAAATTGAGATGTACAAGAAATTGCTATCATAGGTCAATGAATCAATTTATTCAAGTAATATGAAGATTGTAACTATAGTTCTTGAAAACTTGAATAAAGGGATTGATAGGAGATTAATTAGCATTCATTCAAATTATTTTTCTATGTTTGATGTCATAAAGGATTTCGATAAGAATAAGGATGTTGTAACATCATTAATGGATACATGGATCCCTAGAGCCTAGGCATTAAGAGACATGGCAATTGCAACCAAGCATGTCAAGGATGCACCTCCTAACATTGTTCCAACTCTCAGGCTTATAAATTCAATTAAGGATTTTCAAGGGTTGGTAGGTCCTTTGGAAATAAATATTAGGGAGCTTGTCAAAAAGTTTGATGAATGGAATTTTAGTTTGCTTCCTATTATTTTGAGTGAAAATGGTGGGGTTAAACCTCTACAATTGTGGAAGAACCAGGCAAAACAAATAATATCTACTCAAGTAAAGCTCATCTATGACACTATTGATTTAGATATGTTGAGAAGTAGCATGGATAAGCTAATTCACACTGGCATTTTATTAGAGGAATTTGACAAGGAAGCTAATTGAGTGGTTATCAAGTACACACCTTACAGAACCAAAGCAGACAAACTTGTCAATTTCATTTGGCCAACAGAGGAGGAGTATTAGCTATGGATGTCCAACTATGTTGACAATTTAGATTTTTAAAGTGCTGAAGTATATGTAAATGTTAATGTTTTGATGATTATTGTACTATTCATTTATTGAATATATTTGATCTAAGCTGATTTTTGTTGAAATTAGTAAAAAAAATTACTTCCTCTTTTTATAGTATTTATTATTAGTTTAAACTTTATTGTATATAAAATTGGTCGGATCTTACATATCAATTTATAAATATTGTGCTCCTTTTAATTCAAAATTGGTGACATGTCATGGATTGCATACGTGGAACATAGTTTGGAAACACTATTAAGTATTATCTATGTACTTACATCAAATCAAGTACAAATATTTCCATGCAGATAAAATTCACTTAAATTCACTTGAAAAGATATATCATATCACTTAAATATTGGTACACTTGGAAAGATATCCCAAAGCTTTGAAGACAAGTACCATTAATGAAGCCTGGCTCTATTTAATGGAGCCCAACAATGCCTCATAGTCATACCAAAGTTTGAAGCTAGCTTGCTACTTAATAAAGAAAATGGATATTCCAATTTTCCTTATAGCAATGTGAAGGCAAATTGCTTTCTTGGGTTTCATAACAGACTCGAGGATTAGAGCTATAACGAAGCCTCATAGAATTGCCTGTTTGCACTTCCTAGAGTTGGAAGCCATGAAAATCGTGCTTGGGAGGGACTTCTTAATAGATAGGAACAAATATAGAGTGAATTCCAACATAGCTTCTTGGTTCTTGGTGTCATTTCTGGACCTTGGAGGTGTGAAGGAGGATATTCTTGTTCTGTTGCGAGAAATTTTCAAGGCACATTATCTAGGTAATGATTTGGAGGTGGTTGTTGGGGCAAAGATGGGTGTGGGGATTCCATGGTCTTCTAACTTGTCATTGGTGTTATTTGGGGTAGAGATGGGTGTGGGGATTCAATGGCTTCCCTTTCTACTCAACATGGCAGATGGGGCTCTTGCCCACCACCATCATTGGGCCACCATTGGTCTAAATTTTCTAAGGTGTACGCGAGATCTTGACATGGAGCCAAATATGGAATGGGTGTTGCACTTCACAGACCTAGTGGAAATAGGAGATTTTTATTGTTTCCCTTAGCTAGTGGCCCAATGTTTTGAACTTTTGATTTTTTCTATGTAATATTATCGTATGAGTATCAGTTGGGAAAGAATATGTATGGGAATTTTTTGTAACATAATGATATGCCATGGGCATAGCTATCCCCCAGCTGTAACAATTTTTTGAATTAATATCAATTGAATACCCATTTTGTTGATGTAAAACATAAAAAATATTTGCATGCAGATTTAAACATAAATCAATAAAGATGAAAAAAGAAAGTTGCCAACAAATTGACAAATTACATTTTAAACACTAAAAGTTGTCACTAAAAGTAGATTATGTTTATTGTTTATATCATAAATTACTCAATTGTTTGATGAACATTTGATGGATAGTTGTAGTTGCATTCCAGAATGAAATGCACATAATGCTAGGCTTGCAAACTTAAATCTTTGGAATCACCCTATAACCATTAGATTTACCAAGATCAATGGTTTAGAAATTACTGTGAGTTGTCAATGCAGAATAGCTATCAGACATGTACTAATTGTGTAGTTCAGAAGCAACACATTGACTTGATATTTCATTTTCTAAAAAAATTCACTTTATAAAAAAAAATTTCTACTTTTTACTACTAAGTGATTTTATTTTTAAGTGAGAGTCGAGAGGGTCAGCACACGGGGATATTTTAGATTGCTCATTGTAGTGCACCACGGAGATTTCAGATTGCTCATTACAGTGCCATTTCCAACAAAGCTGGTAAGACAAAATTCCTAGGCTACATTTCATCATTTCTTAAAATCTTATTTTGTCAAACTTTTTTCTTAAAATCTTATTTTGTCAAAGTTTATGTTTAGGGTTGAGAGACTTAAAAAAAATTGAGGACTTAAGAGGGAATTCACAATTTCACAATGTATAAGCATGTCTATTGCCATTAATAGACCAGACAAAGTTTTTGGGAAAGGCAGACCAAGTACAGATAGAAAAATAGATTATTCTAAATTTCTTAAAACCTTAGGTTTGACTAATGAATACCATGATATTTATGATCCTAAAATGTATGGTAAACTTACCTCAGAACTTAGATTTTCATGTGAGAATAAGGCTACCAAGAAAAAGAAAGTTGATAGTATCAATGCACCGTGGGTAACTTGATTAGGGCGCATGATGTTACATGAGGTTTTCCCTTGCCCAAAATTTATCATGGTCTGTGCCCACAATTATGATGATAAAAAACAAGCAATTGTAAATAAGGATACCAAAGAAGAAATTTTATCCATTAATGCAAAGGAATTTGGAAAAGTGTTGGAGTTTACAATCGAAGAATTTGGAGACATTCACATTGACCTAGAAAAGCTTGCTAATGATTATGAATCAGCAGACGAAAGGGATAAAAATGTTTTCCTAAATAAAATAGTTCAAGAAAAAACAACTTGAAAGATAACCATAAGCCTCCTTATTGTAATGAAACAACTTGCACAATAAGGAATATAATAGTAAATATATTGAAAATACTTGATAATAATATGCCACTTCGAGGGGGCAACCTCCTAATCTACTTCGAGGGGGATACCTCCAACAGTCTTCAATGAGAACACAATACACAATATGATGATCCAATAAGACTCACTACCCCTATATATACCTATTTATGCCTAGGATATCACCCAAGCCGACCTAGATAGCCCTATAGAAGCCTTAGGCTGACCTAAACAACTAAATACCAATATACTAATGATAATATGACTTAATTAAGAGTTAAGATAGCCACAAGATGACTATTGATAACCATATATGCTATGGAAGTAAGGGCATAACATGCCCCCCACCTTTACAAAAGCGTTGTCCTCAACGCTGAACAATTGTGGTAGTTTCTTCATATAATCTTCATCATCCCATGTGGTAACTTCAACTAGAAAATATTTCCTTATAATGAGGTAACTTGGAATTGTTGGTGTCCTCAGCTTCTTCATGCATGTCTAGAAAATTAACTTCAGCTCCAAGATGTGTCTTCCTTTTGCATCTAGCTTTTGATGGTGATGAATGTGTTCTTCCATTACTTGAACCTTTTGATGTACCATAGAGGAAGAGGTGAGGAATAGTACATGGTACCCTTGCATTGGTTGAATAGATTGATTAGGAAATTCTTCTTCTTTAACTTCTTCTTCTTCTTCTTCTTCTTCTTCTTTTGGCTCTTCTTCTGCTTCTTCTTCTACTTCTTCATATGTTGCTTCTTCTTCTTCTTCTTCTTCTTCTTCTTCATGTTCTTCTGTTGCTGTTGTTGCTTCTTCTTCTTCTTGGTTGCTTGAGACCTCCTTTCTTGGTTCCTTCATAAAGGCACTTAACATGCTTCGTATGTCTGATATATCTCCTCTTAGGCCACACATCTCCAACTTGATTGAGGAAATGTCTTCCTTGACCTTACTTACTTCCTCATTGGGATTAATATCCTCTATTGTTTCCCCATCCCTATCAGAGGATTTCCTCGGTGTGACAACATTCTTTTTGCCTCTTGTTGTAAGCCTCATCATGATGGAAACCAATATTTTTGAAATAAATCACACAAATGAAATGTAAATTCTCTAAAATTTTTACTGTAACTTACTATAGCCAAGATACCACTTACCCAGAAAAAACTCCAAAAAATAAGCAAATTTGCATCATTGAGAGCGAATTTGTTAAAAACCCTAATTTTACAATAACTTGCCTATTTTTGCTTCAATTTCTCCAATATTTGGATTGTAGTCTCCTCTATTATGGTTTCAAGAACCCAATACAAATTATACTCCAATTCAGTAGGATATGTGAGATATGTAGATCTCAAATAAATTGTGTAGAAATCATAATTCTATAATAATTCACTCAATCTCCTTCAATTCCTTTCAAATCTGGACTGTAGCTTCTTTAATATGGTCTTCAAAAACTCTTTACAAATCTTTAAAAAATTCTCTAAAATCTAAAAGTTATACTCTTCCCAAAATTGCCTCCAATATTGAGAAAAAACCTTGCCTCTACGATGCCAAGATCATGCTCTGATACCACTTGTAATGAAACAACTTGCACAATAAGGAATATAATAGTAATTATATTGAAAATACTTGATAATAATATGCCACTTTGAGGGGGCAACCTCCTAATCCACTTCAAGGGGCATACCTCCAATAGTCTTCAATGAGAACACAATACACAATATGATGATCCAATAAGACTCACTACCCCTATATATACCTATTTATGCCTAGGATATCACCCAGGCTGACCTAGATAGCCCTATAGAAGCCTTAGGTTGACCTAAACAACTAAATACCAATATAATAATGATAATATGACTTAATTAAGAGTTAAGATAGCCACAAGATGACTATTCATAACCATATACGCTATGGAAGTAAGGGCATAACACTTATCCTTTGAAAATTTTTAAATCATGGGCTCAAGATACTATTTCCATGCTAGCATTTTGCCTCAGACTAGATAGCAATTGGGAAGTGGATGCAAGACTCCTTGAAATGGTATATAATATCCATTATGGTATTGGTCTACATGTCAAATATAAATTTATTGAGCACATTGTAGGATCCATGTATAAACAATTTTTAATGCTTAAAGGAAGTTCCACCAAGACATTTAGGTTCACAACCTACTTGTGCTCTTTTTTCTATTCAAATTTAGTGGAATGTTTCAGACCAACAAGCTTCAGATTTAGGCCTATAGTAATGCTGAGGAAAAGAAAATGGCTCTAGTATATGATTGGACCACTAAGATAAGGATGCATGATACTCGAAGGAACTACATGTTGATATGTATTGAACAACTGAGAGGGGGGTGAATCAATTGTCACAAAACTTTAAACACTTTCTACAATTTAAACATTCATCACTTATCCATAATTATTATGGTTTAACCATGAGTGCATGAAATCAAAAACTTAACCACAAATACAACATCAAACACAAGAGACACCAAATTTATATGGAAAACCCCAAGGTGGGGAAAAACCATGGAGAGGATTAACTTTCAATATATATTGCAATCTTGAAATAGTGATGTTCAGGCTTGGTCACTCCATGGGCTTAAACATACTAGCTTACTTCCATGAAGAACAACTAGGTATAACAGACTCACTGCCTCAACCCTAAAGCTTTCAAGATTACAATAAGGGCTATTAAAACTTAAGGGTTGTTAAACCTTAAAGGTTGTTAAACCCTACTGGTGGCTTACTACTAAACTCACTGCCACAACCAACACCTTTCTTTATTGTAAATAAACAATTCCTCAGCTCTGCTCTTTCTCTACTCTACTCTTCCTTTTCTTTCGTTTGCCTCTTCTCTGCTCTACCTTTGGACCTTTCTTAATATCTTATCATTTCCACTCAAGGACACCTTCTCCATGACTCAACTACAAGTATTTATACATTACATCAACCTTGGAATGATCATCAAGGTTGGCATCAGAATCATCAACCATTGGAATAATATCTAAGGTCGGCATTACAAACAATTACAAAATAGGTCCTAACCTATTGCAATATCATGCAAAGGAAATGAAATGTGGATCATGCCATGCCTTAGATGGGACTCAAATATGATCTTCCATGCCACAACAAGCTTCCACAATCTTCAAGAGATCTCCACAATCACTAGGATTAACCAGGTCACCCAAGACTGGTTACATGCTATGTTATCTGGGAACAATCTTCACACACCATCTCAATTTCCTAATGCGGACCAAAGTCTAGATAGAAACATGATTAGGAGACATCCACAAGCACACTATAATCATTAGGAGAAACTATACAAACCTTAACCAATTTATCCATAGGAATCTTCTCACTGAAGTACATGAACTTTACTATCTTCAACTGTCATAAAAGAAAGATAGATTGCAGACCACAAGACCATGAACCATTGTAACTGTAGGAAATTATCACCATCCTAGACTTCCCTTTAGAACCACAAAGAAAAATACTTTATTGTGGAGGAATACGGAGCCAAATACTATCTTCTTGTCTCAACTGAACTTACAGAAAAAGTAGGCTTCACTTTGGTGAACACAACTCAATCAGATCTTCATGCGGATGGCTCAAACCCAGAATGTAGCATCCTCAGACATACTTCTAACTTACTTCCAATCTACAGACCATGATCTTCAAGTAGGAATAAATGCGGAGCAATTTACCAGATTGTTCTTTAGTATACAACTCACTTTCTGTACTACAATTCTCTATAACTCACTTGTTTCTTCTGGAGAGGCTAATTTTCTCAATATCCTCAACATACAAGTCTTCTAAACAAGTAATAGAATAAGATACAATTAACACCAATGATAACAAGAATATGTTGACATCAATGACAACACCAATTAGGCATATACTTGCAACAATCTCCCCCTTTGTCATTGATGGAAACATACGATTTGAAAAATTGCAACAACCATCAAGACATGATTCTGCCCATTTCTCTTTACACACCTACACTTCTTTCTTTCTCCAAAATTCTCCCCCTTTCTTTTATACATTTGTACTCTAAATTTTTTAGATGACTTCTCCCTCCCTTTGACATCAATGGCAAAGGGCACATACTTGCACTCTTCTGCTCTAATCTAATCTCTCTTCTAAACTCTCTGACTACTCCCCCTAAGAAATAGTCCTAAAAAGAATGAATCCAAACCTCTGAGCACCTCCAGACTGATGAACTATTGTACATCTCAGTTTAGAGCATGCAGGGTGATAACCCCTAAATTTTCTCTGAGATACTCAAAAGTATCCTTAGGTAGAGGCTTGGTAAAAATGTCTACAATCTGATCCTTGGTAGAAATATATTCCAACTTCACTTCATTCTCTATCACCTTTTCTCTAAAAAAATGATAAATAATAGATATGTGCTTTTTCCTTGAATACATCACTGGATTCTTTGATATGTTGATGGCACTTGTATTGTCACAAAAGATTGTAATTGGATCTTCATACACAACTCTGATGTCCTTCAAAGTCTGCTTCATCTATAACACTTGAGTGCAATTGCATGCTGTTGCAATGTATTATGCTTCTACACTAGATAGGGATATCGAATCCTGTTTCTTGCTCAACCAAGATACTAATCTTTTTCCCAAGAAGAATGCACCTCCACTTGTGCTTTTTATGTCATCCACATCTCTGGCCCAATCTGCATCAATATATTCACTAAGAATAAAGTCACTATCCCTGGGGTACCACAAACCATAACCTATTGTGCCTTTTAAATATCTCAAAGTTCTCTTGACTACCATCACATGTGATTCCTTGGGTTCTGCCTGAAATATTGCCACAAGACACACTGCATCCATTATGTCATGCCTAGTTTGAGTCAGATAAAGTAATCCTCCAATCATAGATCTATACTTTTTCTGGTCTGTCAAGGGTGAGTTATCATCTTTGCTTTATTTACAACTAGTTATCATAGGTGTGCATACTAGTTTAAAGTTTTCCATCCCAAATTTCTTTAACAACTCTTTCACATACTTAGACTAAGAAATGAAGATACCCTTATCTAATTGACTTATTTGCAAACCTAAAAAGTTCATCTCCCCAAACATAGACATTTCAAATTCACTTTACATGTCTCCAGCAAAAATTGAGCACATACTTTCATTGGCTCCAAAAATAATGTCATTGACAAAAACTACAACAATCAAGGTTTGTTCATCATTGATCTTGAAGTAGAGATTACTATCTGTCATACCTTTACTTAACCCTATCTATATCAGGTACCTGTCCAACTATGCATACCATGCCCTAGGAGGTTGTTTTAATCCATACAATGCTTTCTTCAAGCTGCATACCATGTCCCCTTGCTCTGATGACTAAAATCCTTCTGGTTGTTCAATATAGACTTCCTCTTCCAATTCTCCATTTAAGAAGGAAGCCTTCACATCCATTTGATAAACCTTGAAATCTTTGTATGCCGCAAAAGCCAGAAACATCCTTATTGCTTCAATCCTTACTACTGGAGCAAAAGTTTCTTCAAAGTCTATTCCTTCAACCTGAGCATATCCTTTGCATACCAATCTTTCTTTGTTTCTTACCATTTCACCATTCTCATTCATTTTGTTTCTGAAGACCCACTTTGTACCAATTACATTCTTGTCTACTAGTCTAGGAACAAGATCCCAATTCTAATTCTTCTCTATCTGCATCAATTCTTCTTCCATGGCCTTTATCCAATTCTCATATTTGCAAGCCTCATCAACTTTTGGCAGAGCATCATCTAACTTCCTCATTTCAAAAGTAGTAAGCTTACCAAGCAACTAATCCATGTTAACTATTTTTACTTGCATGAATTCTTCAATCATAGCCACCTCGTGACAATAGGACTTGGGTAGACATCTGAGTATTTTTATAACAATTTCTTTTTCTTCAAGAGTTCTACATATGGCTTTTATCCCTGGAACAAGTTCATCAACTCTTTGCATAAAAATTGATATGTTTTCATCATTGTTCATCTCCAAGCTTTTATATTTCAGTTTCAAACTTTGCAACTTGGCTTCCTTCATAGAGTCATCTTCTTCATACATATTTTTCAACTTTTCCCATACCTTATTTGCAGTTTCAAGATCCACCACTTTCATCAGTATTGAGTCATCTCCTTCATACATATTTTTCAACTTTTCCCATACCTTATTTGCAGTTTCAAGATCCACCACTTTTGTCAGTATTGAATCAATTAATGAGCTTAGCAGAGCATCCCTTGCCTTGATATCTATCTCATATTCTTTGATTTTGTCTTTAGTCATTGGACCATTTTGAGGTATGGTGTGTTATGTTTCTACAACTTTCCAAACTTTAACACCAAGAGAAAGAAGATGGCTTTTCATCCAAGCCTTCCAGAGAACATAATTCATTCCATCAAAATACGGTGCTTCCTTCTTGTAAGACATTTCAGATCTTCCTCAAGCTACTAAACATTCTTTAGAGGAACCTTCTCGGATACCAATTGTTGATATGTGCTGGACAACTAAGAGAGGGGGTGAATCAGTTGTCACAAAAATTTAAAGATTTCTGCAATTTAAACATTCATCACTTATCCATAATTATTATGATTTAACCATGAGTGCATGAAATCAAAAACTTAACCATAAATACAACATAAAACACAAGAGACACCAGATTTACATGGAAAACCCCAAGGTGGGGAAAAACCATGGAGAGGATTAACTCTCAATATATATTACAATCTTGAAATAGTGATGTTTAGGCTTGGTCACTCCATGGGCCTAAACATACTAGATTACTACCATGAAGAACAACTAGGTCTATCAAACTCACTACCTTAACCCTAAACCTAACAAGATTACAATAAGGGCTATTAAACCTTGAGGGTTGTTAAACCCTACTAGTGTCTTACTTCCAGACTCACTACCATGATCAACACCTTTCTTTATTGTGAATAAACAATTCCTCAGCTCTGTTCTTCCTCTGTTCTACTCTTCCTCTTCTTTCCTTTGCCTCTTCTCTGCTCTACCTTTGGACCTTTCTTCATATCTTATCATTTCCACTAAAGGAAACCTTCTCCATGACTCAACTACAAGTATTTATACATTACATCAACCTTAGAATGATCATCAAGGTTGGCATCACAATCATCAACCATTGGAACAATCTCCAAGGTCGGTATTACAAATAATTAAAAAATAGGTCCTGACCTATTGCAATATCATGCAATGGAAATGAAATGTGGATCACACCATGCCTTAGCTAGGAATCAAACATGATCTTCCATGCCACAATATGCTTCCACAATCTTCAAGAGATCTCCATAATCACTGGGATTATCAAGGTTGGCCAAGACTAGTTACACGCTATGTTATCTAGGAACAATCTTCACACACCATCTCAATTTCTTAATGTAGACCAAAGTCTAGATAGGAACATGATTAGGAGACATCCACAAGAATGCTATAATCATTAGGAGCAACCACACAAACCTTAACCACTTTATCCATAGGAATCTTCTCACCAGAGTACATGAACTTTATTATCTTCAACTATCATAAAAGAAAGATAGCTTGCAGAATAGCAAACCGTGAATCATTTCAACTAAAGGCACTTATCACCATCCCAAACTTCCCTCTAGAACCGCAGAGCAAAATACTTTATTGCAGAGGAATACGGAGCCAAATACTGTCTTCCTGTCTCAACTGAACTTACAGAGAAAGAAGGCTTCACTCTGGTGAACACAACTCACTCAGATCTTCATGTGGATGGCTCAGACCCGAAATGTAGCATCCTCAGACATACTTATAACTTACTTCCAATCCACAGACCATGATCTTCAAGAAGGAATAAATGCGGAGTAGTTTACCAAACTATTCTTCAGCATACAACTCACTATCTGTACTTCACTTCTTTGTAACTCATTTCTTCTGGAGAGGCTAATTTTCTTAATATCCTCAACATGCAAGTCTTCTAAATAAGTAA
This sequence comes from Cunninghamia lanceolata, assembly GCA_027924645.1. NCBI lineage: Eukaryota > Viridiplantae > Streptophyta > Pinopsida > Cupressales > Cupressaceae > Cunninghamia > Cunninghamia lanceolata. The sequence continues at coordinate 1,934,470 of BSBN01001356.1, read as the reverse complement.
TAGAATAAGATATAGTTGACACCAATGACAAAAAATATATGTTGACATCAATAACAAAACCAATTAGGCATATACTTGCAACACTACAATCATTTTGTAGACTACTTTTTGGATCCATTACATCAAGCAATTACAAATAGTCCAATGCCTAGATTGCCTATATCATGTAGAGATTTCATTCAACTAGGAAAAGAAATACAATTGGTTGATTGGTACTTGTTGGAAGAATATACTATGCTAAGATTTTATGGATCATGAGTAGAGCCATACAAACTTCCAATACATGTGATAGAAAGGGTTTTTGCATTGGACTATGTAAGGCAGATGCAGAGTACTAATGAACTACACTTTGCCGGTTAGCAAAAGAAGACCTTATTTCCTTCTTTACCTATTTCATGTGGAGGGTTCACATTGGAGAGAAAAGCATTTAAGGTGGCACATGATCTTTTGAAAATTTTTCATTTTAATATTGTCTGTCACTGGTAGTATGATCCATGTGACACCATTAAAACAATGATTGTGGCCAATAGGAATGCTACAAGTAGAATTCAAAATCAAAGTAAACCCTTGCTTGAAAACTTGAGAAATAAGGATTCCTGGGATGAGGTCAAAATAGAAATGGAGAAAATTGTTGCTGAGAAAGGTATTTCTTTTCAATAATTATCAGTATAAATTATGGCATTGCACCAAAATACAGGAGCACTAGCACTAGTAGAGAATGAAATTAGGAGGTACAACAATTTTTATGGAAAAAGTGATAAACCATCTATTAGAGAAAAATGCTAAATTCTCTAGATGAGTCTGTTACAAAGAAATATTGGTCACAATAAAAAATTGAACCAAGAACTATTGTAGAGTATAGAGAAATTGATGAAGATGAAGAGTTTAGCAAATTGTGGAATATAGAGCATCCCAATAAAAATGAAGATGAATAAACTAATAGTGATGATGAACCTGATGATGATAGGGATGAACAAAGCAATTTCAAACCTGGTTTAAGTTAGGCCACAAAAGAAGCATATACTTTAGGAGCAGCCATAGCTGAAAATATGGGTTATCATGGTGGTAGTTTGTGATGCAGAGGCATCCACACTAAAACCTTGACATACAGCATGTATGTCTAACACCCTTCATCATCATCATATTTTCTGTTAATAGTGTCAGCATCATCATATTTTCTCTTGCCGACCGATATCCTCCTGCAGACAAACCTTCGACCCTTCGCCTGTCAACAGCATCATCATATTCGGCTATCGGCAGCATCATCACATTCGGCAAGTGCAAACATCCTCCTGATGTTCACTGTTCACCTTACCGCCAAACGCTTTCTGCAGCATCATGATGTTCAACATCATGTTCATCAGCAGGATATAAAATATCCGGTTCCTCCCATATATCCTGATGATGACAACCTCATGCACCTTTCCTTCGATGCTTACATCACCCCGATATCCTGATGACGATTATCCTGATGACGATGATGTCACATGCAGTGGCTTCAATATCCTGCTGTCGGCCAAACTTAACATTATCGGCCCGCGATGGTTTTATCAACCCGATCTTCTACCTTATGCCGATACGCTCCTCCTCGGCAACACCTGATGATGATCACCCCAATGCACATTCACTTTATGCAACCGATTGCATCATGCTCACCTCCATCTACTCGGATGACGCCCGAAGTAACTGCAGGATATACACAGAAATATCCTGATGATGCCGTTGCGATGGATTTTCCAACCTTAGAAAATTTTGATCCGCCAAACCTCCTGAGGTGACCCGATCTGCTTCCTAGACAACTTTCCAGACTCGAACTACCAGCACGACCTAGCACATGCCCATGCTAGGGTTCTCAACACATCTCGATTGCGATCCTGCACACCTGCATGCAGACAAACACAAAATGCAGACTAGATCCTAAACTACTGTACACAGCCATTCCACCGATTCGACGAATCAACCAGTGGAATGGATCAGTGAATCCATGTAACCACCAAAACAGCAACTCGATTACACAATGGAATTCAAAACAGAGAATTGACAAAAAACAGGATCTCTTTATTGATAAAAGATGCCAGTACAATATTCAGTCTCTCTCTACAATCTAACTCCTCTGCTCAATCTTTCTAAAACCAACCGATCCTCATGCATAAATAGGATCTGCTTGCGAGTACTACCACTTGATTCCCAGCGGCTGGGAGCTTCCAAGCGGCTGGGAGGATCCAACTGGACATACAGCATAACAGCTGTCCTAACAACCTACCTAAAAATAGTAAAGTATGGTCAACATGACCTTATTACATGCATTGGTCTTATAAGACCTTCTTGGAAACATTAACAAGACTTAAACTAACTAACTGCCTCATGGAGGCTAGCTGTTAGGTAGGTGCTCCTGCACCATACTCCCCAATAGAAAAGAACTCATGTCCCATGAGTTAGGTTGTGGAAGTCCTCCACCTTTACACTTTGCCTTTGCAGTGTCTTGACCTGTTCCAGCTTTGTCCTCTACTGTCTCTTCGCTGCTCCAAGACTTCTGAACTGTAACTTGTTTTCTTGGAAGTAAATCCTCATGCCTGTCAATGTAGGCCCTTCTCTCACATACCTTGGGTTTGTCAGGTTGTCTGACCAGAACCTCTGTCTGAACTGCCTCTTGAACTTCTGTAATGTTCAACTCTGTCTTTCTTTCAACCTTTATAGGACAAACAATAGTCCCAACTATGACAACATCCTTGTCATTCCTCTCAACTAGTTGCTGTTTGCAAACCTATTTCTAAACCTGCTGCTGACCTCTGTCAGTCACAACTGAAACTGTCTTCAACTTGTTGTCCTTAACAACTCCTTTCCCTGCAATCTCCTCAACTGCCTTTATGCTTGCTCCTATAGGCTTCTGCACAAATTCCTTCTTTCCCACTAAAATGATTTTGGCTGCCCCCTGTGTTGCAGCATCTTCCTGCAATGGCATCAACATAATAGTCTTTCCATCTTTCTTGATGGTGTAGGTATTAGCATACCCATCATACAGTACCCTCCTATCAAATTGCCATGGTCTACCCAACAGTAGGTGACAACATTCCATGGGCAAAATGTCACACAAAACTCTATCACGATATGCTCCAATCTGAAAATCCACATATGCCTGTTCATAGACAAAAAGTGATTGACTATCACTCACCCAAGATGCCTTGTAAGGGTGTTGGTGTGGAATCCTTTCCAAATGCAGTTTATCCACCATTTCCTGAGATACCATGTTGGCTGTTGAACCAGTATCAATGACAACCTTACATACTTTACCTTTGCTCTTGCATGTGGTCTTGAAAAGAGCTCTTCTTTGCATCATATCCTTTGATGTCTGCAAACTAATTCTCCTTAGCATCAGTGCTTCTCCCTCCTCAGGATATCCATAACCATCAAGAAATCTATCTTGTTGATAAGTGTTTGAACTTTGCACACTTTGCTCTACTTTCTCTTCTTGCACAAGTTGTACTCTCTTGTCATTCGTTCTATCATCTCTGGATGATGAACCTTTGCTCTCTGGACATTTGAAAAATGGATGACCAAACTCACCACAGGTGTAACACTTTCCTGAAAATGTAGTAGAACCTCTACCACTTCCAAATCTGCCTCTATTACCTTTCCATCCACCTCTGAAATCAGATTTTCCCTGTCCTTTACCAGTGTCTTCTTGACCCTCATTGGTTTGCCTTGTTGTAGGGGCTAATCCTCTTCCCCTCATATTGCTGCCTCTTCCTCTCATGGACTTATCTTGTTTCCTATTCATCTTTTCTTCAATCCTGATTGCCATTTGGTAACAATCCTCCACATTCTTAGGGTTAGCTAAAACTAACTCATCCTGTATGTTCAATCTCAAACCAGCCAAGTATCTAGCCACCTTTTCTACCTCATTCTCATGATGACCAGATCTCATACTCAACTAATAAAACTCCTCAGTATATACCTTCACATCCATTTCCTTCTGCCTTAAAAATTGCAGCTTCTTAAACATCTGAATTTCATAATCCTTGGGCAATAATTTACCTTTTATCCTTGCTACCATCTTATCCCATGAAGTGATCTTTGACCTTCCTTGTTTCCTCCTCTTGGATTGTACATAATCCCACCATACCAAAGCATGACCTCCTAACTTGGTCTTTGCAATCTTTACCTTCTGATCCTCAGCAACATCTTCACATTCAAAGTGATTATCAAGTGCAGCAATCCAATCCAGTAACTCATCTTCATTCAAACTTCCATTATACTTGGAAACATCAACCTTTACCTTAGGTTTATCACTCTGCACTGCCTTTAACAGTTTTACAAGTCTCTGGTCTTCAGCATCCAGATCTTCAACTACCTCTTCATACTCTTCAATAGTATCTTCATCTTCTTCAGACTCACTGTCGTCCACTTCCCTCTTTTTGTTCTTCTCCAAGGCTACAAGCCTGGCTTGAAGTGCTTCAGCAAGCTCCTTCATCTTCCTCATCTCTCTGGCATGTTTTTCCTTCATCTCCTGTAATTCCCTTGCAGTACCATTACCTTTCGGAGGCATTTTGTCAACCTCTCACTTCTCTACCTCTGTCCTTTCAGTGACAGAATCAACACACAACAGCCCAGACCTTTTGCTGAGCTCTGATACCACTATGATGCAGAGGCATCCACACTAAAACCTTGACATACAGCATGTATGTCTAACACCCTTCATCATCATCATATTTTTTGTTAACAGTGTCAGCATCATCATATTTTCTCTTGCCGACCGATATCCTCCTGCAGACAAACCTTCGACCCTTCACCTGTCAATAGCATCATCATATTCGGCTATCGGCAGCATCATCACATTCGGCAAGCGCAAACATCCTCCTGATGTTCACTGTTCACCTTACCGCCAAACGCTTTCTGCAGCATCATGATGTTCAACATCATGTTCATCAGCAGGATATAAAATATCCAGTTCCTCCCATATATCCTAATGACGACAACCTCATGCACCTTTCCTTCGATGCTTATGTCACCCCGATATCCTGATGACGATTATCTTGATGACGATGACGTCACATGCAGTGGCTTCAATATCCTGCTGTCGGCCAAACTTAACATTATCGGCCCGCGATGGTTTTATCAACCCGATCTTCTACCTTATGCCGATACGCTCCTCCTCGGCAACACCTGATGATGATCACCCCAATGCACATTCACTTTATGCAACTGATTGCATCATGCTCACCTCCATCTACTCGAATGACGCCTGAAGTAACTGCAGGATATACACAGAAATATCCTGATGATGCCATTGCGATGGATTTTCCAACCTTAGCAAATTTTGATCCACCGAACCTCCTGAGGTGACCCGATCTGGTTCCTGGACAACTTTCCAGACTCGAACTACCAGCACAACCTAGCACATGCCCATGCTAGGGTTCTCAACACATCTCGATTGCGATCCTGCACACCTGCATGCAAACAAACACAAAATGCAGACTAGATCCTAAACTACTGTACACAGCCATTCCACCGATTCGACGAATCAACCGGTGGAATGGATCAGCGAATCCATGTAACCACCAAAATAGCAACTCGATTACACAATGGAATTCAAAACAGAGAATTGACAAAAACAGGATCTCTTTATTGATAAAAGATGCAAGTACAATATTCAGTCTCTCTCTATAATCTAACTCCTCTGCTCAATCTGTCTAAAACCAACTGATCCTCATGCATAAATAGGATCTGCTTGCGAGTACTACCACTTGATTCCCAGCAGCTGGGAGCTTCCAAGCGGCTGGGAGGATCCAACCGGACATACAGCATAATAGCTGTCCTAACAACCTACCTAAAAATAGTAAAGTATGGTCAACATGACCTTATTACATGTATTGGTCTTATAAGACCTTCTTGGAAACATTAACAAGACTTAAACTAACTAACTGCCTCATGGAGGCCAGCTGTCAGGTAGGTGCTCCTGCACCAGTTTGGGTTCCCAAGGACAAGGCATTTGGAACCCAGTAGATGTAGTCACCACTACCAAAAAACCATTTCACAAATGATGCCTTGGAGCTGATAAAATAGACCAAGGTCATACAAGTAGAAATAAAAGAATTGATTATGTTACAGCTTCAAACCCTAATTCTCATGGTCAAATGCAATCATAACTTGGACATGCCCATGGTGGAGAGCCTAGTGTGACTAGCACTACCACTAGTGGAGAACTTAGTCAACATGTGCTAAAAAAGATGTTAGAATGATTTGATATTGATAATATGAGTTTCCAAGTTCTGACTCAGCTTTGTGCAGAGTTGTCTTTGAGCAATATTTTAAATTACCTCTAGGTATTCCTTCATTTGAAAATCAATAGAAAACCTAAATTCAGTAATGTGTTGATGTTCAATTATCTATATTATTTATTTTATCAATTGAATATAAACTTTGGTTTCAACTACTAAATACACATTCAATGATTGCTAATGTTCATTGTTCTATATCCTACTATTGTTAATATGTTAAGCTAATGTTATTTACCATTTCAAATGTTTTATTCACATGCCATTATGATGCAGAGAGCACAGTGGATACAAGAAAAAGGACAAACAAGACAAGGTTCTATCCACCCCAAAAATAAGGATCTTCATGGAAAAGTAGGAACAACAGTTAAGGCTCTTGAATTCTTCCTAGAAATGGTGTTTAGACATGTATTATAAGCCATCCCATCCATTGGCAAAGGTGGATCAAACTTCGAACTACTAGTTCCTTCACAAACCTCAACAAAGGCAAGTAGCCCTACAAATAGAGAACAGTCCCAATAAATTTTTATATAGACATCCAAATGTAACTCTTAGACATGAAATAGATACCCATTATGCCTCCCCACAACATACTCTAGAATGGGTTTAGGTTATTTTGGAAAGTATGCCCTAACCAATAACCCTCCTAGTGGTTTTAAGCCCTAATTAGGCCTAGTTTGTGAAGCAAGTACCCTTGGATGGAACCACCAAACTCTATGGACCTCTTGGACACTTCACATGGATGGTAAAACAATGTATTTCAAGGGTTTTGTGGTCAGGATGCAAGACAATTTCGTTCTATACTTGTTTTCCCACTTCAAATGTAAAGATAACAAGGAAAATGTTGCTACAGTCATCTAGGGCATCAATTTAAACACACCAAAACAACTTTTTTGGTCCTGATCCATGTCAATCACTCCCTCTACTTCCATTCCATTGAGTTTTAGAGGATTCCCATGGTGGAATGAGGTTTTATGACTTTTTTCCTACAAAAACCCTAGTTAACCTAGTTAACAGAGCAGTTTTAGAAAAAATGTGATATATTCCTTTAGGAATCGAGTTAAGACCTCCTACCAGATGCATTTGAAAGGTAATTCAATCCTCTTTCCATCCATTTATGGCTTTCCACTATATCTATTTGTATAGAACCGTACCAAATGCTGCAACAGGACTATTATAGGAGAATTCTAGAAATTACTGTCACTAAAACGGTCATAACTTCCTCAATATTGCACCAAATTTGATGAAACAAAAAGGAAAGGGAGGGTGATTGAATATAATTTCATTTGAAATCAAAAATAAATCTCTTCCTTCCCATATTGGGCTGTACCATGCAAGGAAACAATGAATTCCTGAAGAAAAACACAGAAAAACATTGCTTTTTACTATTTCATTTCAAATCTCCAAACACCTCCGAATTGTGTGAAGGTTGCAAGGCCTATGAAAGGCTTTAAAACATGTCTCTTCAGTTTCTCACTGACTTCTAACTTCCTCCAAGTGAATGACCTTTGGTATTCCATCCTATTGTATTTTTATGCACTTTTACATAACAACCTATTACATTGTATGCAATATTTTGCATGTTTGAACCTCCTGACCTCTTAGTGACCTTAGTAAAAGGAAAATGACTTCAATTATCTCATTACATTGTTAAATCATCATAGTTTACTCAAATTCCTATGGAAACATCAATTTATGAAGGTGTTCCTACACCATACAACCAACCAACAAGATTTCCAAGTCCCTTGGAAATGTATTTGCAACAAAAGTCTTTTTCTATATCTCCTAGGGCTTTATCTTCTTCAGCTTCAGTCTTCTAATCTTCACATCAATAGAAAGGTGACCAACCAACCAACAAATCAAACTACCATCAACTTAGAGCATCTTCAAGCTCCCTCTACTCCCATTAGTGGAGTACTCTTTAGGCTGCAACATCAAGTGCTTCTTTAGTCAGGTATCCATCTCTCATTGCTTAACAACACCAACCCACCAAACCATCCATCTCACCCAATAGATGATCCTGGTGATGCATCCTACCACTCTCTCCTTAGTGTCTTCTCTTTGCACCCTTATCCAGCCTAATCTCCATTGGAGAATGGTCATGACAGACGTTCTCTTGTCTACCCCCACACACAACCTCAGAAACTTCTTTCTCGTAGCTAGATGGACCAAGCACCTGCAACCAAACAACTTAGCAAACAAAATAACGGTCACCAACACAACTCTTCATCTTTCCTTTAGTTCTTCACCTGCCTTCTCAGTGATAGGAACCAAATACACACCACCCAAATCTTTCACAAGCTCTGATACCATTTTGATGCAGAGCGCACAATGGATACAAAAAAAGGACAAACAAGACAAGGTTCTATTCACCCCAAAAGCCCAAAAATAAGGATCTTCATGGAAAAGTGGGAATAGCAATTAAGGCTCTTGAATTCTTGCTATAAATGGTGTTTATACATGTATTAGAAGCCATCCCATCTATTGGCAAAGGTGGATCAAACTTGAAACTACTAGTTCCTTCACAAACCTCAAGAAAGGCAAGTAGCCCTATAAACAGAGAACAGTCCCAATAAATTTTTATACAGACATCCAAATGCAACTCTTAGACATAAAATAGATACTCATTATGCCTCCCCACAATATACTCTAGAATGGGTTTAGGTTATTTTGGAAAGTATGCCCTAACCAATAACCCTCCTAGTGGTTTTAAGCCCTAATTAGGCCTAGTTTGTGAAGCAAGTACCCTTGGATGGAACCATCAAACTCTATGGACCCCTTGGATACTTCACATGGATGGTAAAACAATGTATTTCAAAGGTTTTGTGGTCAAGATGCAAGACAATTTCATTCTATACTTGTTTTCCCACTTCAAATGCAAAGATAATAATGAAAATGCTACTACAGTCACCTAGGGCATCAATTTAAACACACCAAAACAATGTTTTCAGTCCTGAGCCATTCCAATCACTCCCTCTACTTCCATTCCATTTAGTTTTAGAGGATTCCCATGGTGGAATGAGGTTTTATGACTTTTTTCCTACAAAAACCCTAGTTAACCTAGTTAACAGAGCAGTTTTAGAAAAAACATGATATATTCCTCTAGGAATCGAGTTAAGACCTCCTACTAGATGCATTTGAAAGGTAACTCAATCCTCTTTCCAACCATATATAGCTTTCCCCTATATCTATCCATACAGAACCATACCAAATGCTGCAAGATGACTGTTATAGGAGAATTCTAGAAATTACAGTCACTAAAACGGTCATAACTTCCTCAATATTACACCAAATTTGATGAAACAAAAAAGAAAGGGAGGGTGATTGAATATACTTTCATTTGAAATAAAAAATAAATGTCCTCCTTCCCATACTAGGCCGTACCATGCAAAGAAATAGTGAATTCCTGAAGAAAAACATAGAAAAACATTATTTTTTACTATTTCATTTCAAATCTCCAAAAACCTCCGAATTGTGTGAAGGTTACAAGGCCTATTAAAGGCATTAAAACATGTCTCTTCAGTTTCTCATTGACTTCTAACTTCCTCCAAGTTAATGACCTTTGGTATTCCATCCTATTGCATTTTTATGCACTTTTACATAACAACCTATTACATTGTATGCAATATTTTGCATGTTTGAACCTCCTGACCTCCTAGTGACCTTAATAAAAGGAAAATGACTTAAATTATCTCATTACATTGCTAAATCATCATATTTCACTCAAATTCCTATGGAAACATCAATTTATGAAGGTGCTCCTGCACCATACAACCAACCAACAAGATTTCCAAGTCCCTTGGAAATGTATCTGCAACAAAAGTCTTTTTTTGCATCTCCTCTAGCTTTATCTTCTTCAGCTTCAGTCTTCCAATCTTCACATCAATAGAAAGGTGACCAACCAACCAACAAATCAAACTACCATCAATTTAGAGCATCTTCAGGCTCTTGCTACTCCCATCAGTGGAGTACTCTTCAGGCTGCAACATCAGGTGCTTCTTCAGTCAGGTATCCATCTCTCTCATTGCTTCACAACACTAACCCACCAAACCATCCATCTCACCCAACAGAAGATTCTGGTGATGCATCCTACCACTCTCTCCTTAGTGGCTTCTCTCTACACCCTTAGCCAGCCTAATCTCCATTGAAGAATGGTCATGATAGACCTTCTCTTGTCTACCCTCACACACAACCTCAGAAACTTCTTTCTCGCAGCTAGATGGACAAAGCACCTGCAACCAAACAACTTAGCAAACAAAATAATGGTCACCAACACAACACTTCAGCTTTCCTTTAGTTGTTCACCTACCTTCTCAGTGACAGGAACCAAATACACACCACCCAAATCTTTCACCAGCTCTAATACCAATTTGATGCAGAGCGCACAGTGGATACAAGAAAAAGGACAAACAAGACAAGGTTCTAATCACCCCAAAAGCCCAAAAACAAGGATCTTCATTGAAAAGTGGGAACAATAGTTAAGGCTCTTAAATTCTTCCTAGAAATGGTGTTTATACATGTATTAGAAGCCATCCCATCCATTGTCAAAGGTGGACCAAACTTTGAACTACTAGTTCCTTCACAAACCTCAAGAAAGGCAAGTAGCCCTACAAATAGAGAACAGTCCCAATAAATTTTTATATAGACATCCAAATGCAACTCTTAGACATGAAATAGATACCTATTATTCCTCCCCACAACATACTCCAGGATGGGTTTAAGTCATTTTGGAAAGTATGCCCTAACCAATAACCCTCCTAGTGGTTTTAAGCCCTAATTAGGCTTAGTTTGTGAAGCAAGTACCCTTGGATGGAACCACCAAACTCTATGGACCCTTGGACGCTTCACATGGATGGTAAAACAATTTATTTCAAGGGTTTTGTGGTCAGGATGCAAGACAATTTCATTCTATGCTTGTTTTCCCACTTCAAATTCAAGATAACAAGGAAAATGCTGCTACAGTCACCTAGGGAATCAATTTAAACACAACAAAACAACTTTTTCGGTCCTGAGCCTTGGTCAACATGTCAATCACTCCCTTTACTTCTATTTCACTGAGTTTTAGAGGATTGCTAGAGTGGAATGAGGTTTTATGACTTTTTTCCTACAAAAACCCTAGTTAACCTAGTTAACAGAGTAGTTTTAGAAAAAACGTGATATATTCATCTAGGAATTAAGTTAAGACCTCCTACCTAATGCATTTGAAAGGAAACTCAATCCTCTTTCCAACCATATATGGATTGTTCCTGTATCTATCTTTACAGAACCGTACCAAATGCTGTAACAGGACTGTTATAGGAGAATTCTAGAAATTGCAGTCACTAAAATGGTCATAACTTCCTCAATATTACACCAAATTTGATGAGACAAAAAGGAAAGGGAGGGTGATTGAATATACTTTCATTTAAATCAAAAATAAATGTCCTACTTCTGGTACTAGGCCATACCATGCAAGGAAACAGAAAATTCCTGAAGAAAAACATGGAAAAGCATTGCTTTTTACTATTTCATTTCAAATCTCCAAACACCTCCGAATTGTGTGAAGGTTACAAGGCCTATTTGATGCAGGAGCATCCAGAGGCGTAAGAGCAATCTTGCATCACCCAAAAATAAGTTAATTCAAAACCATTGTAGTTGTTCTCATTTCTTCCCATAATTAGTGTTTTTGGTTCCATAATATCCAGAATAATAATGTAGGACTTTCAATTTTTCTAAAACTGCTAAAAATAGCGACCTGCATATTTAGGAAAGTGTACCTGCTATTTTTAGAAAGTTTGCATTTGGGCATGTAATGAAGTAAAAACTTCTATAAAGTTACATAACAAAAACATAAGACCTTTGGCGAATGAATCAAGCAAAGATCATTTGTGAGCTGAAAGATATTAAAGTTTTTGTTTTCTGAAAAGCCCTTGAAAATTTACGGAACGATTTACGGAATGAGATATGAGGCACTAAAACTTCTCATAATGTCTTGAAAAGTTTATGGAAATCCATTTATGGATTTTTGACATGATAGTTCACATCGCGAGCTTTCCAGCGCTTAAAACGGTTCGTCAATCAGACACCCGAATCAAAAGTTATGCTTCCTCGAAGTTGACCTACTTTTGGAGGGAGTTGTAAATTTTGAAATTTAGCTGGAAGCCACCAAAAAGTGCTATTTATGACTATTTTGGGAACCCTGGGCAGTAGTAGAGTTAAGGGGGGCTAGTGTAGAGTCTAGAATAGGGGGGAAAATAGAAACCCTAGCTGATTTGGGGTTACAGAAGGCTGAAGATTCTAGAGTCTTGAGGATGGGAAAGTTGTAATGTGTTGCAGCCAGTAGAGGATTCATCCTCCGATTGTAATTGAGCTTCTATAATGTAATGAGTTGCCTAATTCAATAAAAAAAAGTTCTATTTGTTGTGTTTAATATTTGTTATTGTGTGTTTTTTGATTTACCCCCTCAATCAAGTGGTATCAAAGCAAGGGTTCCTGAGTGTGTGGACAGATCGCTGACCATGAGACAGTTTGCACTAGGACCTAAGGTTGTGGGTTTGCTGTAGAGACCAAGATGCCTCCATGAAGAAATCATGTTGGGAGGAATGCTTTGATGGAAGAGGGTTTTAGAGCCCTGCAAAGGCAAATCAATGCATTGCAAGAGGAGTTGTGAAGAGGGTTTGATCTGAGAACAAGAGAAGAAAGCAAAGATGAAGCCGAAGAGGAGCTATCTGAGGAAGAACAAGAAGCTGCAGGAGATCCTGTAGAGGTTAGGTTATTGAGGGCCATTTTGAAATTGGAAAGAGGCCCAGAATTGAAGTTTCTACATATTCTGGAGATTTGAATCTGGAACAGCTCATTGATTGGATCAATGACATAGAGGAGTATTTCGAGTATGAAGATGTGGAGGACCCATATCGGGTTAGGTTTGCAAAAACAAAGTTGAAGGGCCATGCCAGTATTTAGTGGAAGGATGTCCAATTAGAGAGGAACAAAAGAGGAAAAGGAAAGATCACCAGATGGGATCGGATGGTGGAGAAACTGAAGAAGCAGTTCATTCCTGTGGACTATGAGATGGAGTTGTTGAAGAAGCTACAAGGACTAAAACAAGGTAACAAGTCTGTTAAGGGGTATATAGAAGAGTTTTATAAGATTACTATTAGGACAAGCCATGCAGAGCCCAACAAGGAAAAGGTAGCCCATTACATTAATGGGTTGAGGCCGAGTATTCAGGAGGAGCTGAGCCTGGTTAGAATGACCACCATAGAAGATGCATACCAATTTTCCTTGAAGGTGGAAGAGAAGCTGAATAAAAGATTTGACAACAAGCAAAGGGGAAGAGATCAAGGCAGAAGGACTGGTGGAAGACCCTATGGGGGCCGAAATGAAGATGCAAAGAAAAGTGAAGAAGCTGGCACCAGTCGAAATCAGAGAGAAGATAACACCTACCGTCCTCGTGACCAGAACAATGGTGAGCAAAGAGGAAGAGGAAGAGGTAGACCTGGGCAAGGACCTGGAAGAGGAGGTTTCAAAGGAACCTATTTCCAATGTGGAGAAGAAGGGAATCGAGCATATGAGTGTCCGCGACATCAAGGAAGGACAAATAGGAGACCTGAAGGTAATGCATGAGTTGTACATGTAGGTAAAGATGCACAGTCTGAGCATTCTGAAGATGCTAAAAGGGGAGAAACCCTAGTTGTCAGAAGAACCTTGTTGAATGAGGAGAAAGAATGAAATCAGAGGAAGAGTTTATTCCACACAAGGTGCAAATGTGAAGGTAAGTGTTGTGATATTATTATTGATAGTGGAAGCACTGATAATTTGGTTTCAGAAGAGATGGTTGACAAGTTGAAGTTGACAAGAAGAAAGCATCCGCATCCATATCGAATTCCATGGTTGTAGAAAGACCATAGAGCTTTGGTCAATGAGCAGTGTTTAGTGAAGTTCAAGATTGGAGACTACCATGATGAGGTACTGTGTGATATCATACCGATGGATGCATGTCATATGCTGTTGGGAAGGCCGTGGCAGTATGATAAGAGCGCTGTCCATGATGGCTGTGCAAACACATATTCCCTAACAAAAGATGGAGTTCATCATAAATTGAAGCCCTTGAAGGAGGTGGAAGAAAAAGTATGTAGTACTACCAGAATTTGCTTGGTAGATGGTAGGAAATTTTTGGAGGGTATGAAGCATGAGCGTCATTGCTTTGCATTGATTCCTAAGATTAGTCAAGAGAACTGTGAAGATGTACCAGCAAATGTTTTAGATATGTTGGAAGAGTTCTAGGACATTATCTCTGATCATGTACCAGAAGGTTTACCGCCAGTAAGGAAGATAAGTCATCATATGGATTTGATACCAGGAGCTAGTTTGCCAAACAAGGCAGCTCATAGAATGACCCCTGCAGAGAATAAAGAGCTGAATAGACAAGTTCAGGAGTTGTTGAGGAAGGGACTGATAAGGGAGAGCCTAAGCCCATGTGTGGTACCTACAGTACTAGCACCAAAGAAGGATGGAGAATGTAGGATGTGTACAGACTCTCGAGCCATCAATAAGATAACGATCAAGTATAGATTTCCATTGCCAAGAATGAATGACATCATGGATTGTTTGAGTGGAGCCAAGTACTTCACAAAAATTGACCTAAAGAGTGGATATCACCAGATCCATATCAGAGAAGGAGATGAATGGAAGACAGCCTTCAAGACAAAGGAAGGTTTGTATGATTGGTTAGTCATGCCATTTGGGCTAACCAATGCACCGAGCACATTCATGCGGCTCATGAACGAGGTACTGAATGAATTTTTGGGAAGTTTTGTTATTGTTTATTTGGATGATATTTTGATTTTCAGTAAGACTTGGGATGAGCATCTGATGCATATTAGAAGAGTTCTAGAGAAGTTGAGGGAGGAGAAGTTGTTGATTAATCTGAAGAAATGTAGTTTTGCAAAGGAGTTGGTGTACATGGGATTTGTTGTCTCAGAAGAAGGTCTTAAGATGGACCCAGAAAAAGTAAGGGCTATCATTGAATGGCCTACGCCAAGGAGTGTCACAAAGGTAAGATCTTTTCATGGTTTTGCAAGTTTTTATAAAAAGTTTATCAGGAGTTTCAGTAGCATTTGTCACCCCTAACTGAGACAATGAGAGGGGATAGAAAAGAGTTTAGATGGACTAAAGGAGCAGATAAGAGCTTTGATACATTGAAACAGAAAGCGGTAGAACAACCTATTTTGGCACTTTCAGATTTTAATAAGGTATTTCAGGTAGATTGTGATGCTAGTGGTAGTGGTATAGGAGCTGTTTTGATCCAAGAAGGTAAGCCCATTGCCTATTTTAGTGAGAAGCTTAATGATGTCAAGAAAAAGTATTCTGTTTATGATCAGGAGTTTTATGCAATAGTTCAGGCTTTGAAGAAATGGAGACATTATTTGTTGCCAAAGGAGTTTGTTTTATATACTGATCATCAGGCTTTGCAGTATCTTAATAGTCAAGGAAAGTTAAATCAAAGGCACTTAAAATGGGTTGAGTTTTTGCAGAGCTATACTTTTGTTTTGAAGCACATGAGTGGGAAGTCCAACAGAGTTGCAGATGCCTTGAGCAGAAGGCAAAATTTGTTGACAGAAATGAAGATAGAGGTTGTTGGGTTCGATGAGCTCAAAAGTTTGTATCCTGAAGATCTAGATTTTGCAGAGGCCTGGAAAACTTGTTTGGAACCTATTACTTTATATAGGACAAAATGGTTGGATTTCATTATCCAAGATGGCATGTTGTTTAGAGGAAGCCAGTTGTGCATTCCAAGGAGTTCCATGAGAGAGAACCTGATTAAAGAGAAGCATAGTGGGGGATTGGCTGGACACTTTGGTCGAGATAAGACCATTGCTATTATTGGTAAAAATTATTATTGGCCACAGTTGCAACAGGATGTGAGGAAATTTGTGCAGAGTTGCAGAATGTGTTAGATGGCAAAAGGAACAAGTTAGAATACAGGGTTGTATCAACCATTACCTATACCGGAGAAGCCATGGGATGATATTAGCATGGATTTTGTTCTTGGTTTACCAAGGACACAGAGAGGACATGATTCTATTTTTGTGGTGGTGGATAGACTCTCAAAAATGGCACATTTTATTCCTTGTAAGAAGACTAATGATGATGTTCATATTGCAGAGTTATTTTTCAGGGAAGTGGTGAGACTACATGGTCTACCAAAAAGCATAGTTTCAGACTGAGATACCAAGTTTGTTGGTTATTTCTGGAGGACATTGTGGAAGAAGTTGAAGACAGACTTGAAGTTTAGTTCTACACACCATCCACAGACTGATGGACAAACTGAAGTGGTGAATAGGAGTTTGGGTAACCTACTACGATGCTTGGTAGAAGATAAGCCTAAGGGATGGGATTTGATTTTACCACAGGTAGAATTTTCTTACAACAATTCTATCAATAGGAGTACTGATAAATCACAATTCTAGATTGTATATGGCAATAGCCCAAGAAATGCTTCTGAGTTACGGAAGTTGGACAATAGAGAAAAGATAAGTGCCGAAGCTAAAGACTTTGCAGAACATCTAAAGAATTTGCATGAAGAGGTGAGAAAGCACATTAATAAAATGAATATTTAGTACAAGGCTAAGGCAGATCATAAAAGGAGATATAAGGAATTCCAGGGAGGAGATGAAGTCATGGTTCACTTGAGAAAAGAAAGGTTCCCAATTGAAACATACAATAAGTTAAAAATGAAGAAATTTGGACCATGCCAAATCATGAAGAAGCATGATTTAGGAAATGCATATGAGGTAGAGCTACTGAGTGGGATCAATATTTTCCCTATTTTCAACATTACTGATTTATCAGAATATCATGAAGGTGGAACAGAGGATGGACCAACAGAAGTGCAGTGGAGTATTCTAGCATCTACTTCAATAGAGGAGATAGAAGAGATCTTGGATAGCTGTATGGGAAGGAGCACTCAAAATAGGCAATATGAAGAATATCTAGTGAAATGGAAAGGAAGGCCTGTTGATGATTCTTCTTGGTTGTCTAAGGAAGAGGTTGACCGTTTGGGTTTTCCTCACACAAACACATGAGACGTGATAAGGTCACTTCTCAAATTACCCTAGGTGTCTGATGCAGGAGCATCCAGAGGCATAAGGGCAATCTTGCATCACCCAAAAAGAAGTTAATTAAAAACCATTGTAGTTGTTCTCATTTCTTCCCATAATTAGTGTTTTTGGTTCCATAATATCCAGAATAATAATGTAGGACTTTCAATTTTTCTAAAACTGCTAAAAATAGCGACCTGCCTATTTAGGAAAGTGTACCTACTATTTTTAGAAAGTTTACATTTGGGCACGTAATGAAACAAAAACTTCCAGAAAGTTACATAACAAAAATATAAGACATTTGGCAAAGGAATTAGGCAAAGATCATTTGTGAGCTGAAAGATATTAAAGTTTTTTGTTTTCTGAAAAGCCCCTAAAAATTTACGGAACGAGATATGAGGCACTAAAACTTCTCATAACATCTCAAAAAGTTGACAAAAATCTATTTATGGATTTCTAGCGTGATAGTTCACATCACGAACTTTCTGGCGCTTAAAGCAGTTCATCAATCGGACACCTAGATCAAAAGTTATGCTTCTTGAAATTTGACCTACTTTTGGAGGGAGTTGCAAATTTTGAAATTTAGCTGGAGGCCACCAAAAAATGCTATTTATGACTATTTTGGGAACCCTGGGCAGTAGTAGAGTTAAGGGGGGCCAGTGTAGAGTCCAAAATAGGGGGGACAATAGAAACCCTAGCTGATTTGGGGTTACAAAAGGCTGAAGATTCTAGAGTCTTGAGGTTGGGAAAGCTGTAATGTGTTGCAGCCAGTAGAGGATTCATCCTCTGATTGTAATTAAGCTTCTGTAATGTAATGAGTTGTCCAGTTCAATAAAAGAAAGTTTTATTTGCTGTGTTTAATATTTGTTATTGTGTGTTTTGTGATTTACCCCCTTCATCACTATTAAAGGCATTAAAACATGTCTCTTCAGTTTCTCACTGACTTCTAACTTCCTCCAAGCGAATGACCTTTGGTATTCCATCCTATTGCATTTTTATGCACTTTTACATAACAACCTATTACATTGTATGCAATATTTTGCATGTTTGAACCTCTTGACCTCCTAGTGACCTTAATAAAAGGAAAATGACTTAAATTATCTCATTACATTGTTAAATCATCATAGTTCACTCAAATTCCTATGGAAACATCAATTTATGAAGGTGCTCCTACACCACATTAAGATTGCTCGCTATCCCTCTAGCTTCACCAGTGTTTAGAGCTTAACTTTTTTATCACCAGACGGTTAAGTTTAAAACATCTTACCACATATTTGCCCATGTGCTTTATAATTCTTGTAAGTAGCTCACTGTTTAAAACCCAATGCAACTCCTTTGAAATATTTGACAAAAAAATTCATGTCATGTCTTCTAAAGTCTCTTCAATGGTCCAGATGAAGACACGCGTCATCTCACCCCTATCCCTCTTAGAGATGAAAGCTTTTGGTGGCCGTCGTGGGCTAGTGGGGAATGACCCAGATTGACTCTAAAGATGTCAATTTTCAATACTTTGATGTTCAATGTCTATAGTGGATGATGGGTCCCACTTTGATGGGCAACAAGTGTCACTATCTCGCTATCCCTCTGGATTTCTTAAAACATCATTTTATTCAAGCAAGCTAGCAGGAAGCGGTTGGGATTCAATCTGTGAGATCCAGTGGATCCCATTAATGTTCAAATATGCACATGTGAATTTTTTGTGACTTATAAGAAGACATCCCTAGGTTGATGGGACAAAGGGACATAAAAACTTTGTGGGTCAAGACTTAAGATAAAAGATGAAATATTTAACTCGTTTAAACATTTTTTTGACACATAATGATCCCAACCAAGCGGTGACCGATGAGACAA
Organism: Cunninghamia lanceolata; assembly: GCA_027924645.1. Lineage (NCBI taxonomy): Eukaryota > Viridiplantae > Streptophyta > Pinopsida > Cupressales > Cupressaceae > Cunninghamia > Cunninghamia lanceolata. Next base: position 1,915,263 of record BSBN01001356.1, on the reverse strand, counting down.
GGCAAGGGGGCCAGTAATACTGACAGGTTTGATGGCTTAAGTGTGAACTTGGATGACCGGGAACTAGTGGTAATGAGTCAACTTAAAATGATAACACAAAAGACTAAAAGGTTAGGTTTATGTATATTTGATTTTCTAACTTAGTTGCTGATAAGGCAATGATCAAAATAATTCATAAACTGTGAAAAATGATGTAGAATCACATATCAAATCAAAAACCAAAATTCTACTTTATTGCAAATTTTATGTTTTATGTATAAATCAACTTTAGCAAGGAAATATTATGCATTGAGTTGAATGATGAATAATTGAGTACATGTAAAACTTATCAGTATGACACAATTAAATTATGAAATAATTAATAATTTGTTAATATATTCAATTTGATTCACAATTTCAAGGAATACAATATAAAATATCATCAACTACAGTTTTGGAATATAATTCATGAAATGCAGTATAAATACCTAAAAACTACTAATTCATTTCCATTTCCCAAATCGAGTTAGGGTCCTCAAACTGATATTTAGATAAAGAAAACAAGTTGTCTTGATTCTGAGTCTCATCTTCATTTTTTTCATCTTGATTCTGAGTCTCAAAGTCAAATTCATCAATCATTGCATCATTGTCATTTGTCCCACCACCACCAGCATTTGAACTTGAAGTGTTGCACAACCCTCTTCTTTTGTATATGGACTTCCAGATTGTAAGTGCCCTTTCATAAGGAAAAGTTTTGACATTATATGCACTTCCTAACACCCTCAAGCAATTTTCCAAATTCTTATATAGTTTGTTTCTTATCTTTGATTTCAAAAACCCCAATGCACTAAAAAATCTCTCATCTTCCACTCAACCCAATATCATTGTTTGACATAAATAAGCAAGTTTGAAATATTCTGATATCGAATCACGCAATATTTCACTCTGACCTAATTTTTTCCAAGCCTTTGTTATTGATCCTGCTTCGAAGGGATTCTCCATGGCATTAAACTGGTCTATCATACTTCTTGCAAATTGACTACATTGTCCTCTAATCTTATTTCCATCTATAATTCCTTCTATTTTCTATCCATTGCATTCTGCACTTTTCAAAAAGTATGCGGTCAAGGTAGTTACTTTTTGATGAAAAAGGCTTGGTCTCTCTTGGTGGCCTTGAACCCAAAATTGATAGACATGGCATCAAGTATTTCTTCTTGAGGGAATCAATTATAAATCTTTGTTGAAAGATTGCTTACAATTTCCTTCAAATCACTACTAACAGATTTGACAATGCCATCAAAATTTTCCTTTCTAACAAGTACTTCTTTGATAGAGTGCCTGACTATTTTACAATGGTACATTGGTATCTCAAATCCATGTACAAAGGCACATTACTCCTTGCTTGCATTAAATTGTAAATAATTTTTAGGATGATTCAAATCTATAATTATCTGCCACCTATAAAAATTTGGGCTTTGAGTAGTTAGATCTAGATATAGATTATCAAGGGCCATGCATGTCATTCTATGTAGTTTGGTATACTCATAGATATACATAGTTTTGTCTTGGACTTTCTTCACAAGATTGTTCATTTCATCCAGCACAGGGAGAAGACTAGCTAATGTTAAGAGTGTCTCTATATCGCTTAACCTATGTAAGAGGTTAGGAGCTTTGTCTACTATGTTATGATGCTCATACATTATTCCAATCAAGGATGGATATTATGAAAGAACTCGTTGCACTGGTCCATGAAAGGAGATCCATATGGTATCAACTTCCTTAAGAAGCTTGTTTCCTATTGTTATTCCCATAGCAAAAATTTAAATCTGCAAAATGTCTGGGACTTCAGTAGAAGTATGCGTGGAGCTCACAGACAAGGTTTGCAACTTTTGATACCGTGGGAAACTTGCTTACAATTTTAAAAGCTAAATTCATTCTATGGGCCATGCAGTGAATGGAAATCATGTATGGTGCACAAGTAGTTTGTAATTTTGTGCAAAGACTAGTACTATGACCTTGCATTACTATAGCTCCATCAGCTCCTACACACACCAACTTTTTGGCAATTGTCAAGTCATTTATACCTGCAATTTCATTCAAAGACTTCTTAACTAGTTCAAATAGATTTTGCGACATTGAACTATCCTTCATTTTATGAACATAGAGTAGATGAGCTTAGCGAACATGTTCTTTTACAATATACACATGCATACAGACCCAGGAAGTATTATCCAGCGTAGTAACTTCATCCAAATATAATGCAATGAAGTTTGACTCTTTTACATTCTCCTTTAAATCTTGGTTTTCCACTGCAACGAGACACTTTACCCATTCCCATCTAGTGTTTATTAACCAATGAGTGTTAATATATTAAGGAACACTCAAAAAAGATAATAAATTACTATACTCTAGGTAGTTTATCATAGGACACCTTCTGGACAAAATATGGAAAACAACACTCATCTGAATAGTTTTTGCCAGTTGTGCTCCTTCCATTGCTTTTCCAAATTGGGCCTTGATTGTACCTCCACTTGTAGCAAGCTTCATCATTCTTTTCTTATGCTCATCATATTCCACAACATACTTCACATGAAGACATTCTTCCTTTGATTTCCATCTTACTACTGATGTTTCCTTTCCATCTATGATTTGTATTTCATAAACTTTACCTATATGCTTTTCTATAGTGTCAAGATTTAGCTACAATTTCTTGCCTCTTTTACATTTCCAACTACAAATCACACACTTGCATTCTGTTGGTTGTTCATCTTTGTTTGCTTTCTCCACTGGTTCAATGAATGGGTACTTTGACACCCAATCAAGCTAAAAATTCCTTGACATTTCCCACTCGCGCCCCAATTTTGAATCTTTTGATTTGTCTTATAAATCTTTTGATTTTCCTTTTGAATCTTTTGATTTGCCTTTTCTTTTCTTCTTGCCAACATCATCTACAATGCAAGCATTTTCTTTTCCATCCAAGTCAATTATCTCAATTTGGCTAACTAGGGTATCCCTTGGAACATCTTCTGTAATATTTCCATCCTCATTCTAGCTAACCAGGGTTTCCCTTAGAACATCTTCTATGGTATTTCCATCCCCAGTCTGGATAACTAGGGTATCCCTTGGAACATCGTTTGTGGTATTGCCATCCTCATTCTTGCTAACCAAGGCATCCCTTGGAACATCTTTTGTAGTATTGCCATCCTCATTCTGGCTAACCAAGTTATCCCTTGGAACATCTTATGCGGTATTGCCATCCTCATTCTAGCTAACCAGGGTATCCGTTGGAACATCTTTTGTGGTATTTCCATCCTCATTTGACTCAATGGTATTCCACCTTCTGGTGGTGGTGAGGTATTACGAATGGCTTCTTCATTATTATTTGGTGCACGAGTTGATGGTGTAGCTCCATCTTGATTTGATGGATCAGAAACATTTCTAGTTCCAAAGTAAGACTATATACTAACTCCACCTTTCCGTCATTTTGATGGCCTCCTAGTCCCTTCACCACCTTGAGGAGTCTTACCCTTGTCGCACTTGTGGCTCGACATCTTCATCTTTGACTTCAAATAAAAGTTGAAAAAAAATGTCTTCTTGTTTAAGAAGGACATACTCATAGAATATAGATCACATTCCCTACTAAATATCTTCTTTAAGATTGAATCAAGAATGGAAGAGCGATAAAGAAATATTATAACACTAATACTATGAAGAAATGATTACTCACCTTTAAGTATAGGTTTTCACTAACTTTCTATTGGTTAATGTAGGAATGCATGTGTTGTAAGTTTGTAACTTTTCCTATGATCAACTTCAAGGTTCCAACTCCAACTTTCAAAATCCAAATTGAAAGCTCACAAGTTCAAAACTAAACAAAATGTGTAAGAATAAATCAGATTTTCAATTGTATTTATATCAATCCATATTTGGTGAATTTCGTGGGAATTCTATATGCTATATTAAAAAGATTTGGTGAATCCTGCATGATTATATAAGGAATACATTTAACTATGGGCAAATCAAACCTTGATGGACTACATACATTGTAATTTCCAAGGTGAATATGGCCCTACAATTAGCACGGAGGTGTCATGGAAATTAGCAAAATAGCCCCTCATAATAAACTACTTGTAAATTTTAATTGGCAAAATGGGTCCTCACATGAAGTGACCATTTAATGGGCTTGGTGAAATGGGTCCTCACGCGCAGCGACCATTTAATGGAGTTGGTGAAACATGACCTGATACATAATGTTTTAATAGTATTGGCGAATATATAGGTTATTTAGTACTAGATTTTGAAATTCTAGGCGAAAATATTAGTCGGGCCTTCAAAATGTGTAGTTTGTTATGGCAAAAATCTTACTAAGTTGATTCTCATAAAATAAATCAATGGCAAATAGATATGCATTCGACTGATAATACATAAATTCTAGGCAATTTGACCACCCTATTGGATGCGATTTATTAACCAATTTCGACCTGGCCAATCTATGATATTTGCCAGTTGGTGAATATTCACCACTAAAAAAATCTCTGCCCCCATGGTTCAACGAAAATGAATATTGTGAGTACCATAGGGTAAATGGACATAAAACTTCCAATTGCATTCAAATAAAAAATTGCATCCAAGACCTCATAGACCAAGGAGACATTATGGTAGAAGGACACCCTCAAAAGACAACAAATGTAGATTTAGGTATATATCAAGATGCCTTCCCAGCCCATGGTCAAACCCACAACAAACACAAAAGCTCTACAACACAAATAATGTCAATGCCTCTACTTCCTATGACTCCATTGTAGGACATATCAATGAATGCTATTCTCAAGTAGCCACCATCACCATTGTACCAAAAACATCTAATTATGTTGTGACCACATTTTGAGGTCAAATAATCCTTCAAGGAGCCCCATCTAATTTGTAACTATCACCTTAGTATAGCATCCTGGATCATTTGAATAATACTCCTACACCAATATCCATCCTTGAGCTCCTCTATGTATCCCCACACATAGACAAATCCTTGATAAAGCACTCCAAGAGTCTCGTTTCCCTAATAATATAGATACCAATCAATTTCAAGCCATGGTAGGACACTTATCCTTGCCACATCATCTCATATTCACTAAAAAATATCTCCCTTCTGATATAGTTTCACATAACAATGTCCTCCATAATTTAGAAGTACTCATCCACAAGCAAAAAATAAAGCAAGTCCTTATAGATGGTGGATCATACCTTAATGTTTCTACTTTGAAATTAATAATATAACTGGGATATTATGAAAATGTCATAGACTCATAGAAAAGTACTACTATCAAAGGATCCGATGATGTTGAATGCGAGTCTATATGTATAATCAAATTACCCATTCAAGTTGGTCTTGTAATAATGGAAACTCCCTACCAAGTTTTGGACCTTGATCTCCCCTATAACATCCTACTAGGATGCCCATGGATCCATGCCATGCAAGTTGTCCCTTCAACATACCACTAATGCATAAAATTGCCCTATAATGGCTCTGATGTTACCATTTTCATTGACCCCTACCCATTTCAATATTGTAGGATGATGGAAGGAAAAAGTTCCAAGCTTTGTCCTAACAATGATATCACATTTTCATCATCATCCTATATAGACCCATCATCACTTTCATTACCATCCACCTCAAAAAATCTAATTCCTAATTTCAAGGTCCAAGTCAAAGACAAGGGGTGTGGATAATACAAGCTTTAAGAATCTTTTTGCATAGGCCAATTACCACTTTCTCCATAATCACATGGAAAACCCCAATCCTCAAGTTCAAGTTAAGTATCAAATGTGGTCATCAAATACAAACCAACAACATCTGAGCATTGGGGAGTGTTAGACAAAGAGTCCATTGAAGAAGTGTTGATCACAATGTTAGTCATAAACAAACATAGAATAAAAGTACACATTAACCCTTATTCATCTTGAAAGATACAATGAATTCAAAGAATTCATGATCCCAAGTCTCTGATGATTAGGTCTTAATCTTCTGACGTTACTCAAAGGTTGATGTGTGTTGCTGTTTCCATTTTGGGGCCTTACATGGATCTCATCAGTAAGATAATATTTCATATAATGATGCTGCACAGAGAGTTATTCTACATAGGATATACTTCAAATATTGTATCTATCTTTAAATCTTTGCATGATATTTGTCATTTTGACATGCTTTAAACTCAAATATACTGAATATGTTTAGTTATCTACGGGATGTCTGCATATTTGTATTATTTGCTTAAGATTATCAATTATTTGCAATTGTGATGAAATACTCTGAAATTGAAAGAAATTGAAAGAAATACTTCAAATTAAAGTTGAACCTTTAGCTATTGAGCCACATATACAATCATATACAGTCATGAAGAGAAGAAATCAAACCATATGTTCACCAGGACATTCCACAGCTAGATACAGTCGATGCTGACTTCAAAGGAAAGGTATGAAGACAACACATGCAAACTGACATGCACTCCAACGGATGTAGCAAATCAAAGCATATATCAAGAATTCACACACTAATTACTCAAGATTTACGATGGATTGTAATCAAAAGGGTCTTCTCATTTGTTAAGTATGCAGGAACATATATGTATACAACTTTGAAATAAGCCTTGAATATTTTAGCAAACAGATTTCAATTAAGTTTTGAATGTTTAAAATGAGGCATCCCTGCACCTTTTATAGAATAAGGTGAGGGAGCAGTTACAATTGATCTACGATCAAGATTTATCTATTGAAATCTATGGTTTACATTTCATTGACTAAGTCCATCTTTTCCACATGGCACAGGTTGCCAGTTGGCAACCATCTAGGCAACTTATACTTTCATAAGTACCTGATGCATATATTCCCTTTATGATGCATCCTCATAAGGTTCTTTGTTATCATCATCACTTTCATCACTCTCGCTATCTTCATCATCATGATGATTGTCCTTTTGAATATGGACCTGCATAGCTATACTAATATTCTCATATGCTTGCACTATTTTCTCCAATTGTCCACCATCCTGAGTTCTTGCTTTGGTGATGGCATGTTTATGCACTTGATATTTGCTCTGGAGAGATTCCAACTTATTCCTCCTGCTGCTGGCGATTTCATTATAATCTTCCACCTTGACCTTTATTCTCATTACCTTATCTAGAACTTCTTCTGTCAGGTGGTTGAGAAGGTCTTCAACAACTAGCTGGAAATTACTATTAGAGCTTTGATGACAAACTCTTCATCCTGATTTTCTATCTTGCCTTCTGCGTCTCCTTCTAATGTTTCCAAAACTTCAGCCTCATGGGACATCATATCATGTAGTTTCATGCTGATATTTCTTAGTTTACTGTTGCATCTTTAAGTACATCACATTCAAACTTGATGTCTTTATTCCAGATATCAATCAATAGGGTTGTGTTATTATCCAGTATTTGATTCTTTATTAGAATCTGTTGATCAATCATCTTCATTTCATCCAAAATGCCCACGACCCTTTCTAACTGAAATGACCTCCTGCCAATCTCCATTTGTAGTTTATCTACCTTTTTCCTGGAGGTGCCTAAAGAATTCAACCTCTTTAAAGAGGCCTTTACCACTTCTTCAGCTCCATCAAGCGCATATGACATCCACTTCAACATTATTACTGATTCATGTCTCATGAGGTTCAACTTGTTGACCTCCTCCTGAGAAATAGTAGTCAATGGGATTGCATGATCACTAGATGTATCGTTAGGGTTAATTAACCCTCTTATATATGCATGCAGCTAAGCAATGTGCTCTTTATGTTGCTTATTCTTCTCTTTCTCTCTCTTAACTCTTTGAGTTAATGAATCAATAATGTCTTCACCTTCCTGGCCTTCCTGATCCTCATTGGCAAATCCCAAATCTACTGTAGTAATCTAGAATTCATCCAGAGTGATCTTGCCCTTTTCTTTATCAACTGTAGGAATAGCTACCTAGGCTGTTCTCCTGCCTGTATTAGGATCCCTTCATATTGTAGAAGTTATTCTAGCCTTCCTCTTTGGCTTTATCAGGGTTTCTGTAAATAATGTGGATACATCAAATTCTTGTATCCCTATGCTTGACTCTTCCCCAATTTCTTTCTCGAGCCATGAAGGAACTTGATCCTTTGGCTGTTGGTCTCCATCATCATCATGATGATCACCCTGATCTCCAGTATCCACCATCATGTTCGATGGGGAGGGTGATTTCCTTATTTCTTCCTCATGATGCTCCTCATGAGGGTGATCTTTGGGTATATCCTCCTGTTGAGGAATTTCCCTTTGTGGAGGGTGATCATGTTGATCATCTGCATGTTTATCATGATCCTGATCTTTTGCTTCCTCCATGGGTATATTATCTACCTTAGTGATTTCCTTATCATGAGGCATATTTGTTTCCATAGATATTACTGTATCTACCTTAGGCTTGTCCACCTGATCTGTAGCTACAATTTGTTCCAGAGCTGTAACAATTACCTCTTGTACCTTTAGGGTAGGATCATCTGATATATCCCTTTCTTCTCCTCCCTTATCTTGAACTTCAACTATCTTGGGTCCAACAGGTACTTCCTCTTGTTGTTGCTCACCCATATCCAAAGTATGGCTCTCTATCTCTACCATCTTTACTTCATCAACATTTTCTTCTTTATCCTAAATACTTCCTTGATTTTCAGGACTTGCATCCTATCTATAGGTGAGATCAATTACTGTAGGACTAGTTACCTGCTCAATCAATGTATCAAGCCCTATCTCTTGGGCTACCTTTTCTAGGCTCTTCTCTTTCTCTGATTCTAGTTGCTTCATCTCCTCTAACACTGTTTGTACTAATGGAGTTCCATGAGGAGTTATCCAAGTGCCAGCAACAAGGGTTTCCATTCTTTGTGAAGTTACATCCTTCACCACCTCATCATCAGATAGGTCGACTGTCTCATCTAATGAGATTTGACCACTTTGAAGTGTTTTAGAGGTTCCTTTTACTTGTTCTTCTACTTGCTCAGTTTTAAACTTCACAATAGTGGGAAGTGGAACATTATGTTGCAATTCCTTCGTAAATACTCCTCCACCTGCTCCCCTCAACATTATGGGAGTTTGTTTTATTTCACCTCTCATAGAAGTCCTTATTTTCTTAGGTGTAGTGGCTACTACCTGGGGTGCTTTTCTCTTCCTTGTGAAGGATAGAGGGCCTTCTTCTTCTTCAGATTCTTCTTCTAAAGGAATATCCTTCTCTTTATTCTTATGTGAGGCTTGATCCTCCTCATATGCGATAGTAGGTTGTGTAGTTGGCTTCTGGATCTGTTTAGCCTTTTGTTTATCACAAGGAGGCTATGCTGATGATGCTGATGCTTGTCCTGATCCTAATGCATCTTCAACTGGCACCATTACTCTTTCCACTATAACCCCTTTGGGTTCAGTATCAATCTTCTTTCCTCTTGGAGGTCTTTTTCTTTTCTCAGGAGGAGGTACCTTTTCTCCTTTAGTCTTTCTCTTCTCAATTAAGAAGTCATCATATTCATCCTCTGTAATTTCCTATCTTTTCTTCTTGTTGTCCACCATGATGACAACACCCTTTTTCTTCAGTACATTTATCTGCTCATCCACCCAAGCTTGGGTTAGCTGTAATATCCTACCTGTGAATAGATCTAAGGAGATATCCTCTTGTATAGTGAGATCTAGCATAGAGATGGTATCATTATATATCTTTTTCTCTTCATATTCATCAGCCATTATCATTCCATCATCCTTCTTTAGTTGTGTTGGGATGGAGATGCAATCAAAGGTCCTAATTTGGTTAAGTGTTACCCTTTGATACCTTCTTCTTCAGGCTTCAACTTCATCTTCACAATGTGCCCAGAAGTCTTCAAGGTTCCTTTGATGGATGGGTTTCCCCATGATTTTCTACATCCTCCCATATGGATCAGATGATCTTACTAATGGAAAAGGCTGGAAATTCATCATATTTAGACTAGCTATGGCCTTCTTGATATTCTCAGAGTCTAGGCACAGATACTAGCCCATTGTGACTGGAAACAAAACTAGTGGAATCTTGTTGTTTGCCTTATAGGCATTCAATATTGTAGAGATTTGTCTTAGAAATTCCATTAGGACAACTGCATCTGTAGGGTACCTTGGGAGCATGAGAGGCTCCCCCTCAAAACCTTCAATCTTGATATAGGAGAAGGTGGAAAATTGGATAAACCAAGCTCCATGCTTGTAGATAACTTCTTGAACCTCCATGCTCAGTCTCTTGGTTCTATCTTCTTCCATTGTTCTCACCAGGTGCATAGAGAATGCATCATTTACTAGCTTGTAGTTTTGGAGGTAATTCACTCTTTGCAGTTGGGGATGATGATCCTATAGGAGTTAAGGAAAACACTGAGAGGGGGGGTGAATCAGTGTTGTGTGAATTTTTGAATCTTTTTACAAACTTTAACTTGGAGAGCACAAGGAGAGAAAGTTATCATTGAATTGTCAAACACATATGCAAAACACAAACAAAATTCATGAGTAAAACATACAACCACAGAGAGAAAAACAATATGAATCAAGACACAAGGATTGCACGAGTGGAAAACCCTCCAAGGGTAGAAAACCACTCCAGAACTGCCTCACTGGCTTAAATGAAAAATCTTCTTACAAATGTCTCACTAACATATACAGAGGTCTCACTAACCACAGTCTCACTGACCACGGTCTCACTGACCACGGTCTCACTGACCACAAGCCTCATTGGCATACTGTGCCTCACTGGCAAACACAATCACTATTAACAAAACATCAAACTTTGTGTGCAAGACACGATTGTTGTTTAATCAGATTTGCACCATTGTATACGACCTTATACCTCCTGTTTGATTTTCAAATCAAGATCATTTTCTTTTACATACTTCTGCAAACAAGCTCCATATACAAATCTCTATAAACAATTTTCTCTGCAAATTAATCTTGTATTTTGATCCATTCAACAACACTGCATATCAATCCTGTATTCTAATCCATTCAATAACACTGCATATCAATCCTGTATTCTAATCCATTCAACAACACTTCACTACACTGTATGTTTCATCTCTATCCTTTTTAATTCATACCATCAATGCACCTAAAAAACAAATTTAAACAAGCTGAATGTCTTTTCACCTTTCATCTTCTATATGTTTCATCTTTGTAATTATTTTAATGTGCAAAACAAATTTGTCTCTTCAATGCCTTGGAACCTTTCACATTCCTTCATAAATTTCTCCTGCATTTGATCATACAATATTTGCAATTATAAACAACAGAACTCTTGGAATTTCACTTCTCTGCAAAAACACATTTCCTTTTCTTCATCTCCCCTACAAATAAACTCTTCAATTTTGATTCATATTCCTGCAAAAATACATTCTCTAATTGCAAACAAAAAAGTAATAAATAAATCTTCAATTTATTTTCTTCTTCTCCCTGATTCATATTTTCTTTCTCATAAAAATAAAATTCATGATTTTCTCACAAGACAAATTATCTTTATTAAACATCATTCAATCCTATTGATCTTCCTCACAAAATAATCCTCATGAAAACCTTTCACCTTCTCTGTATCTTAAAAATAAACCAATCTTCTCACAAAAAAAATCTTTACTCAATTCTTCAAAGGCATGAAATAGAAACTTGAAATAGTTTTCCAAAAAGTTTTGCTTTTTTAAAAAGCATCAACCAATTCCAAAAAAAAACTCCTTGAAAAAAACTCCTATACTTTCTATGATGAATTCATGCCTTTTAAAGAAAATAGAAATTTAAAAAATTTCCAAAAAAAAACTTTTAAAATCAAGGCATAAATTCACACCCACACATATGCATTAGATAAATAAAGCATTCAAAAAAATGCCTTTTTCCTTCGAAAAAATTAAGACCAATGTTGAGAAATTTCTTCTTTTGAAAGTCTTTTGCTATAAAATTTTGTTCTTCACAAAATGCATCAAGCTCCCCAACGCTACACACAAACCCTTGTCATATACTTAGCCTTTCAACACCACATTTTGTAGATTTAAAACAACTTTAAAAATCTTTCAAAAAAAGCAACCCACGCGCTCATAAGGAGATTCAAATAGAACCACAGACTTAGCCTTTCGCACCCACCGCTCTTAAATTTTCACCTTTGATTTTTAATAAGAACTTTTGATTATTTCGCGGGCACCTACCAGATCTTCATGTTCTACAAGGTAATGGGGCCGGTTGCTCCATGAGGACAACCCCCTTAACATTGTCACTTAAGTGACATCCACCTTGAATAACCGGTCACCTTTAAATTAGAACAAAAAGATCCTTTTATATCAGGATTTATACTCTCTTATATAACCTTTAATAAAGTTTAGACCACACTTTATAAATCTTGAAGACACCCTGAATAAAATCCGAACCAAGTGAAACATGAAGGAATTCCCCTGTGGCCATCATTATCATGTAAATCCAACACCATGACATCAACCTCAATTCTGCCATATACACTAAGAACAACATACTAGAAAGAACTAAACAATGAAGATGTTAACTCAAACCCAAGCAATCTTCAAATACATTTCTCCAATCCAACATGTCATAAACTGGTGGTTGCAACACATATGATATCCATGCAGCATATGATATCCCTGCACCTTGACAACATAAGAAGGATCAATCAATCAACAACATGATTTTATCTAACTGATTATCCAACAAAGAAGACATCAACTGCACACATCAGATTATAAGCAAGACAAACTTCCATCTCCTTGATACTAATATAAGTCCATTTGTAATGTCAACCATAGAACCAATGAAACATACCTTGTAACACCAACTATAAACAATCTGATTTACCTTAACCATATGATAAATACCTGATCAACCATCTCCTGTCATGATCAACAACTCATGAACACACATGTTATCAAGATAATGAACTCTGACAAACTCTTATTCTATCCAAACATACTCTAAATTTCTTAAGATCAACCTCCTGTAGGTAAGACAATAAATTCTGACAACATGAATTTATGAAGGTCATCATTTCATACTGCATAACTATGGATGATGAACATTTGTTAATCGCTTTGTGACTTCACTTACCAAAGAACATATGAAGACATCATTGAAGGCCAAACCTGATCAAACAAGTCCTTATGACATCAAACAAACTAAGGACACCTTTTTGACATCAGTGACAACCTATCACCATCAGATCCCATATGTGTGCATCATTAGTTGTGCCTCCAATTTTTCCATTTGTAATCAATGCATCAAATGTACCCTTGTAGGCACATGAATAAACTATATATGATGTCATGTAGAAGGAACAATCTGTACCTCCTAGGTTCATCAGTTGCTCGTCCAGAGCATCACTTATTATCTTGGCCCACATTGGCTTGTTATCCGTGTAGAGACACATCAGGATGACTGCATACATCTAGTCCCTAAAACTTCCAACATTAGGCTGGTCTATCACTCTGTTGAGCAGGGCTATCATATACTGGTACTCATCATCAAAGTCATACTTATATAAATGAACCAAAAGTTTAGCTGCTACAGGATATGGGCTATTCTTCGCCCTCCATTGATACATCTTCTTTCTGGCAGACTTCTTGTTATTCTTGTACTCTACTTCTAATTTCTTCAGATCTATGTTAGCAACCTTCTTGCCCAATGGCAAACCAAATGTAGCAGCAATACCCTTGATTGACAGATCAACATATATTCTGCCATGTTTCTCTACCCTTCTAGTTTCTGGGTTGTAGTTCCTCGCACACTCAATAATCAGTTCAGGGGTTTCCATGGAATACGGGAAACCAGCTGCATTCCACATTCCTGATACGAAGACTACATCCAACAAGGTGCTATTATTCTTTTCATCATTCATTTTGAATGACCAGGCAGCCAAATCTATATTCCCTTCGTGTGTATCGGTGATGGCACCATATTTGAATAGGACACCCTCAGGTTGAGCAAACATGGGCTTCAAAAATTCTACCTCTGACTTAGCCAGCCATTTATCTACCATGGATGCTTGTAATTAACACAACTTGGTCTTACAATTGATACATATACAAGCATGCATATACATTACATATTCATTATTCATCATGCATACTATTATTCTTTCCACATTTCATTTATCCTGACATGCATAATTTGAAATTTCAAACCAGAAGACCCCATAATACCTGGATATGTGAAAGATGACAACCAGAGGGTTTCAAATTACCTACCTGATGTGCTTATCCTCTTGATTATGCTAATGATCATCTGAAATGAATTCAATTGCCAACAGTGCTCTCGTATCCCAATTTGGGACAAGCTATATGCATCCACAAGTGGCCTTATGAGGATTTGTAAACTCGAAACTCTGTAAGAACTTGTTTTATCATAGGGTAAGTGTGAAATAAATCTATAAATCACTTTTAACCTCTTGTCTTAGGCAAATTAGGGCAACTTAGGGCGAATTAAATACAACAGCTAATTTTCTCATATGAAACTCCTGGATCCTGCCAAGTGTATGTATCGAGTTCGTAATCGGCAGGAACCACCTACCGCATCTTTATGTATTTAATGTTATGGCAGTGAGGCGCGGGGTGATTTCTAAAGATTGGGTGATATTCTAAATATCGGGTGATATTGAGAATATCACCCCCTTGGTATAATATGATCATCCGTTTTAGGTGAAAAGATCGATGTCGAAACATCAAGTTGGGTTGAGAATATCAGGTGATATTCAAAAATATCAGGGGATGTTCAGAATGTCTGGTGATGTTTATAATATCACCCCCAGGCATAAAATGACCTCCTGTTGAAATATCAAGATGACGGCATTGGGATAATGACTTAGTTGAGTGTTGTGGCTTTATGATGTCATCATCATGTTGTGTAAGAAAGGTCACACTCAGAAATATACCTCCACGAGGTAAAAAGGATGGTGGCGTCATCATCATGTTTATTTCTTTGTTTACCGGGTTTGGATGACATTAGTAGGATATTGGCTTAGGGTGATATTTTGCGACAGGCCGATATCCAAATATCGGGGAGATATTCAAATATCGGGTCGATGTTCAGAAATATGACCCTTGCAAAATATATGATGTTCTACAGGTAAGTGTCACTATCACATAAATTTGACATCCGAATGTTTGGAGCAAATGATTTTATCAAGTGATACTATTAGATCAGGGTGATCTTTCATAAGATGACTGATGTTGAGAAATATGATCCTCCACTCAAAATATCAGGTTTGACCAGATCCTTGACTCATCATAACTTTTTTTCCCTAAGGAATATTGAGGTGATCCAAAAGGCAAACTTGCATGAAATTTTGTATTCTATCCCACCATGAGGTTATTGACATGAAATGTTAATTTTGAAAAAAACTAACCTCATCATGATGACTTACCCAACCCCCTTTATGTAGGATCATCTACATTGACATACTTTTACCAGACTGCCAGGAAGCAAAAACACAGGCAAAGCCAAACAAGAAGTTGGGTCCCTGTTTTGTCAAGTCAAAATGGGGCATGTTGTGTAACCACACAACAACTTGCCACCAAAGAAAACATCAAAATTCCAATGATTCAAGTGATGTGAATACATGATAACATAGCATTCTAACTCTTTCTGAGCATAATCATCATAATCTTTTTGAATGACAAAATGTCCTCATGGTGACAATGCTAACAAAAGATCAGTAGTGTGCAAATGATTAATTATCCTCATCTTGAAAGCAAGTTGAGAACATGAGTAACTGATGTTAAGCTACATAGTTGGAGATCATCCTCATAGCCAACCTGAATAGAGCCTTGCTGCCAGCAGGCGTTCATAGCCCCGACAAGGTTATCTATACAATCACCCTAAGTAGAACCACACTGCCAGCAAGCATCTATAGCCTCGGTAGAGTTACTTAGATGGCCTAATTTTATTTTTATATTTTTTTTATTTTTTCACAATTTATACTTCATATATCTAATATCATCATGTAAGCTCAAAATGCAAGGTCTAGTCACTTGCTATTTTAGGTTGGAGATTGCATTGGTAGCAAGGGAGTCCCTTGAGATTTTTCACTTAACACCTATACTTGTGTGTTCAACAAACCCGAGGCTATTAGGTGAGTCATTGTGAAGAAATCACTTTAGTTAGGAAAAGGCACCCTGATGACAGGATATCATAGACCTGATCATGATGACTTTCTCAAAATGAGTCACAACCTATATAAATGTGTTCTCATCACTTGAATCTTAACAATTTTGTTATTTTCTGGAGTGATGAGCTGCATCATCCTGACTAACCAAAAACTCAATAAGAAAACAGAGCAAGAACAAAACAAAACACTGTACAAACAACTATACAAATATACATTATGAACTACATGACTGTCATGAAGTTACTTAGGCTTGGAAATAGTGTTTGAGGAACTGTCCATTAACTAGTAATGGAACATCCTCACCTGTCAAGTTCTTAAGCCTGAAAGTGCTATCTCCTAAGATCTCAAAAATTTGGAAGGGACCTATCCATAATTTATCAAACTTACCATGGTGTCCTTTCTTCTCATGGGCTTTATCCCACATCGGGTCTAAATCTGATATCCTGAATGCTTTAACTTTGGCTCTTTTGTCAAACTAGCGTTTGACAACAGCCTGATGTTTGGCAAATTGATCAATTCCCTAACTTCTTTTCTCTTCCAGGTGCATCAGCTGAAGCAACTTGACCTCTTGGTTATTGTCTATGCCTAGGTATTCTTTGGCAAACTGTAAGGTAAGAATCTTTAGGTTAATAGGGAGGATTGGATCTACCCCATATACTAAATGATAAGGTGAATTCCCTAATGTAGCTTTGTTTCTGGTTCTGTCTACCCATAAGGCATATTTTAGAAGTGTATTCCATTCCCTAGGGTATGATATTCAACAAATTTTTGTTAGTTGATTCTGCCAATCCATTCCCTTGGGGATAATAATTAGATGAGAACTTCAGTATGATTCCATAATCAAAGGCCCAACTTGAGAATTTAGTTGAAGTAAAAGCAAAGCCATTATCACTTACAAGAGCATAGGGGACCCCATACCTGGTGACTATGTTACTTTCCAGAAATCTGATGACATCTTCTACGCTGCAAGTCTTGCTGCTAGTGGCTTTAGTCCACTTGGTACAATAATCAATAATTGTTAGAACGTACCTGTGGCCCGATGATGATGGAGGATTAATTGGTCCTATGAAATCCATGCCCCATTGTGCAAATGGGTTCTCTTCCATCACTGGTTGTAAAAGTTGTGCATCATATCTCTCTCTGTTAGCAGCTACCTGACATACATGATGGCATTTAATGTGTTCAGCTATATCCTTGAAGATTGTAGGCCAATAATATCCTACTCTGAGGATAGCATGTGTTGTAGCCAAGGATGAGCCATGTGTTGTTCCAAACTTGTCATGTAGCTTTGATAAAACTTTATTTGCTTCTGGCTTTTCTAAGCATCTCAAATATATTCCTTCATAATTTTTCTTGAAAAGTACTACTACTTTTATCATGTACTTCTGGGATTTTATCTTCAGGGCTCTTCTCTGTGAAGCCTGCAGCCTTGGAGGACATCTCCCAGTAATCAGGATGTACCTGATAGCTGAATACCACTCTTCATTGTCCTTAGCATTGATAACATACTGCTGACTTACTATGTTTGGATCAGTCTCTGATATCATTTGGCTTAGAGCTTGTCCTCTAACCAACTTCACAGGTGTAATCTCCATATCATATTCTTGTAAAACTGTGATCCACTTAGCCTTTTTTTTACCAGGCTCACTCGGCATTAACATCATCTTCACTGCTGAATCTGGCACCACTGCAATCGCTTTGTTTCTCAGGATATAGTGCCTGAATTTCTTCACTGCTCGGACCAAAGCAAGTGCCTGCCTTTCAACATCTACATATCTTAGTTCAGCATCTTTGAAAGGACAACTCATGAATGCAATTGGTTTCTCTTCCTTTTCTTCATTCCTTTGAGTGAGCACTGCTGCAGAGGTATGCTCTGAAGCAAATGAATAGATATAAAAGTCTTTGGTGTAGTCTGGATTGATAAAGACAGGAGCATTAGAGATAGCTTTTTTATGTCTTCAAAGGCTACCTTAGCTTCTGATGTCCACTCAATCTTTGCATCCTTTTTCAGCATAGCATTCAAAGGTCTGACTATTTCTGCAAAGCTAGTGATGAATTTCCTGACAAAATTTATCTTACCAAAGTAAGATTTGAGCTCTTTTTTGCTTCCAAGAAGCAGTAATTTCATAATGGACTTCACCCTGTCAGGATCAATGATAATTCTATTTTTAGTTATTAGGTGGCCCAATAATTTTCCTGTTGTTACCCCGAATATGCATTTCTTGGGGTTCAAGGATGTCCCATACTCTTTACATTTTTTTAATACATTTCTGAGATCCATTACATGGTTGGCTCTCTCTTTAGAGAACACTGTTAAGTCATCCATGTAAATGCCTATACATTTTCCTATTAAGCCTCTGAAGGCTATGTCCATTGCTCGCTGGAATGTTGCTCCAGCATTTATCAACCCAAATGGCATGCATCTATATGCAAAGATCCCCCACTTTGTGGTGAAGGCAGTTTTCAATCTGTCAATCTTGTCAACCATTACCTGATTATAACCAAAAAAACCATCTAGGAATGACATCATTTTAGCACCATTTACAATTTGCAAAACTTCATCCAATGAGGGTAAAGGATAATTATCCTTCTCTAATGCTCTATTCAGGTTCCTGAAATCTACACACAATCTGATGTATCCATTCTTCTTTCTCACTGGCACTAGATTAGCCACCTAGGTGGAGTGCCTCACAGGAAATATTATCCTGGCATTTAGCAACTTCTTGACTTCTTCAAAAATTATTGGTTCAAGCAAAGCATTGACTGGCCTTTGCTTATGTCTGAAAGGTTTAACATCTGGCTTGAGAGGTATAGTGTGAGTTATGACTGATGTGTCATATGTCTTCAACTCATCATAAGTCCATGCAATGACATGGATGTAATCCTTAAGGGCTTGAGTTATTCCTTCTAACTCTTCTGGTGTGCAAACCTTACCAATCAAGACATTTCTCTTGTCTTTATTTTGTCCAATATTCACTTGTGAATATTGACCTCCATCAACCTTGGGAAGATCCTTCTATTTCAACATATTATCTAAGTCAAAGGCTCTTTCTAACTCAATCATACCTTTGGGAATCCTGTTGCTAGGCAACTCTAATATTTCTTCTTCTTCCCAAACATGATCTTCCACATTATTCTCATCTATGATCTGAGCATCAAATATATCCTTGTTGGATATGAAATCAAGGATATGTTGATCATCCTCAAAAACCTGGAGGTTAGTAACATTATCAGGTATTGATGGTATTGATGCCAGCTTTACTGAAAACCTCTTTAGCCCTGATATAGACAAAGGCTCCAAGGTACTAGCAGCCTGGGCTAGAGCATCTGCTCTATGGTTCTGTTCTTTGGGTACATGGGTGATATTAAATGCATCAAACTCTTCAATCAAATCCCACACTCCATGTCTATAATTTGACAATTTCTTATAATTGCAAGAGTAAATTCCTCTTACCTGTCTAACAACTAATTCTGAGTCTCCAAAGACATGCATAATTTTTACCTTCTTGTTACAGCCCATGTGTTTCTATCTACTTACTATTTACTTAGTTTGGTTAATTTGTTTGGAAAGTGAGTGATTATGGATTTCTGCATCTATATATGTGTTTTTATCCATTTACTATAGATTGGATATTTTGTGAAAATTGAAGTATTTATGAATCTTTGCATCTATGTGTGTTATCTATCTTGAATGCAATATGGTGATAAAAAAAGAATAATGCAATGTCTTATATTAAATGTATTATTGTTAATTAATGATTATGTTTTGATCAGTTAACTACTCTTGTGATGATCTAAGTGGATGCAGGAACAAGTTGTCCCTCTAGAAAAGAGGGGAGGTATCACTCAGGAGAAGGACTTGGTCTGGTAAATGTAAAAGATAAGCCTAAACTAAGTAGCACACACACATCCTAATTTGACCTAGGTTGAGTTGAGTCGAGTCAATGTGGGTAGTGGTAAGTGATCTGAGTTATGTATCTTGAGTCTTGATTGGATGTTCGAACTTGCATGTTGTTATATGTTTGGTTTCTTTGAGTTTATTAATGCTCGTGCAAGTCCATGATACATTCTTATACGTGAGTCGATATGAGCATGAACATTTGTAGGTAGACGTACCTACGTACATTCTTGAGCATATTACTCATAGATATGGAGATGTTGTTTGGCTTATGCTTGAATTATCGTCTCTTTTGTGATAAGTCTGAAGATTTTACGACTTTATATGCATTTCTTGATTATGAGTTATATTTGATTTTTCAATGATAAATTTATACATATGCAAATATATATATATATATATATATATATATATATATATAAATGTATATTTATCATCTCTTTATATACGTATTTAATATAAATATTATTATTATTTTCTCTTAATTGCGAAAATATAATTTTATTATTTTGCGGAATTTGATTTTCGTAAATATTATTTTTTTTGGTAAGTAAAACAATAAGATTATATATATAATAGATTTAAAAAATATATATATAATAATAATAAAAGATTAGTTTTATATAAAGTAATAATAATAAAAATAATAAAATAAATAATAATAATTATTAAAGTTTAAGGTGATAATATTATTATTAAAATCTAAGCTTTTAATTTCTTTTTAGAAAAGGGATATGTATTTTTTTTTAGAGAAATGGGATTTTAGATTATTAAGTGTTTTTATGTTTAAAACAAATGGGTATGTTTTAATTCTTAAAGGTCGTGGGCCTTCTTTTAAACCATTTAAACTTTTATTTTTATTTTTTAAAAAAACTTTTACATCGTTTGGCTCTCGAAAACCTTGTGAATTTTATATTTTTATTTTATTTTCAATTTTTATCTAACACCTTTTTTTTAGAAGGTTGTTTGGATTTATGAACTAAATTTAGATTTTGATAACCATGTTTCCATAATGTCAACATTGTTGAGTTGGTTAAGCATGCCAACATTATGTCGACATTTTTAAATTGGTTGTGGTATAAAAGGGGGTACTCTCCCTCATTTTCAATGGCACCATTTTCTAATCAAGAGATTTTCCTTTTCAAATTTGAGTTTTGCATTTGTCGTTTTGTTAAGTGGTTTTAATTGGAAGAGCGATCTAGAGTATTGGAAGGTCGTTAGCAGAAGAGTATCTGATCCATTTGGAACTAAATTCTCAGGCATGGGAATTATTTCTCCTTCATTATGATTTTCATGTTTTCAAAATATTATATGATGTATTATTGCTAAGTGATTGCAATATTGAATTATTATTGTTAATGTCTTTTGATTGTATAATAGTTTATGTATATATGGATATATATATTTTTCTAGATAGTAAACTTGTATTGTGAATGTGAGATAGTGTCTATGGTTTGGTTTTTGCCTAGATAGTTTCGTGAATCAATCATTGATTGGTATTTAAATAGAAAAATTGTACAAGGGGAAAGATAGTGAGAATAGGATTCAAGTGGTATTACTTCGATATATGTATCCTAGTAAAGCATGTAATAGGTTAACCTTGGGATATGTGATCCATGGAAGAGGTAGATAACCTAGTATAGAGATTGTTGTCTTTCCCAGATGAGGTGGAAGGGTGGGTGAATATGAGACAAAGAAAACTTTGGCCAAAGTGGTGTAAATAGATAACGTTTACACTGTCTAGCGTCACTGTGTTCCAGGTTTGTATTACTAAGTAGAGATGTCATAGTTTGATGGTTGTAGCCATAGTATGATAGTACTAGTTAATGTAGGACACAACACCTGCTCAAATTAGGCTTAACTTTAAGGTTGCTATACCAATCCCTTTGTTGAAGGGTAGGGCCATTTACCTGTTTAGTAAATGTGCAGGGGACCACAGATAGTCTATGGTTGGAGGTAAATCACCTGAGTGATGCTTCCTCTCATGTAGTTGGTGGCTGGGAGTATTGAAGATAGACAAGTATACAAACATGTGATTCTATTTATTAGTTAACCTCTTGAAGTTTCTTTGTAATTTATGAAAAAGGTTGTAAAATTTGAATATTGAATTCTTTTATTGAGAAATGTAATTTGGTTATGCAATAGAAGTTTGAAATTATATGTTTCAAATGTACATTATATCAAATGTTCAGAGGAAGAATTTTATTATTCCTAGTATGAATTCATGACTTTTTTTTTACTTTCAAGTTAAAATTGGTAAATCTTAGTTGGTAGAACAAGTGGCATGTTACACATGGTATCAGAGCCTAGGTTCAACTCTGGAACCTATGGGCTCACTATGCTATGAGAGTCCAAAATTGAAATTGGTTTTATGCGAGAATGGCATAGTAGACTAACCAAGAAAATTATCAGAAGGACTATTATCCAACACTTATCAAGTCAGTGGTTAAGAGTAAAACAACTGAGGAATTAAGGAATCCATGAGTCAATTTAACTCTATTGAGGATACAGAATGAAAAGATCCAGATACTTGGATTAAAAAGGTAAAACCTTGATCAAATGTTATTAGACTAAGAGCTCAGGAAGAGCAGTGTCTATATGAATTCAAGATTGCTTTTCTATCTCAAGAACTTAAGGATGGGAAGATCCTAAAATAATCAACTAGGTGCATAAGCAATTGAGTTTGGAAAATTTAAGAAATTGTATCAAAGATATGTAGATAATTAGGGTTCTTGTCTAAAACCTAATGAATTGAAATGAGTCAAAAGAGATAAAAGGATCAATAAAGGACAAGTAGTGATGTATTGGCATAAAATGCTTGGAAAAATAGTATAGAACTTGGAAATGCTTTTTGATTACTAAAGATTCCTGAGAAAACCAAATTGCCATATTCAAAGAATCGTGCATAAGTGAAGGAGAATAAGAGTTCCCTTATTAACTCATGAATCTTATATGTAGTTGAGGACATAAATGAAGAAGATCCTCTTGGGCAATATTTTGATGAAAAGACTGGGATTGGTATCATTCTTTTGTTAAGAGACTACATGAAGTTGCAAGATAATTCGTAATAGTTGCAAAGAGAAGTTATTAGTTTTTTTTCATAGCATTTTTGGACAAAATTTGAGAGCTACGTATTTGTCTCTTGATGGAGATAGAAAGAATAATTACAATGAAGAATGAGATCATCACCAAGATATTTAGACAAGTTTGATTAACTAAACTATTTTGGGAGGTAGGGAATAAAGTTTTGTAAACAAAGGGAAGAAGTGTGTGTTCCAATTGAAGTTCGTGTGTGTTGTATCACAATAAATTTTCCACGATGTAAGGGTGGATGTGTTTTAATCTTTTGATTTTGAGTATAGTGAAAGTCTTAAGGGACTTATTTATTTATTGTGCTAGTAGCATGGTCTCTAAACCACTGTAAGTTTTTGGAAAACTTGAGTGTAATACAACAATCTACTCCCTTGACAGTGACTCAGTCAGTCACATAGTGCATAGTCAGTATATCTTTGATTTTGACACTTCTTGAATTTTTGGAGAAATTCCTTTTTAAATATTTGTATGAATTTTTCATTGTTTTATTCCTTAATTTTTGGAATGGTCTAGCCACTGAATTTTGAAGATTATTTATTTTATGACTAGTTGGTCAAAATTTGATTTATTGAATTCAATATTTTGACCTATTGTTGAAAAAGAAATTGCTTATTCTTTGATATTGATTTAAATTATTGAGGTGGCTATACTAGAATATTTTTGGTTGTTTTCTTCTATCATGTCTTTGATGGACCTTTGATGGATTGTATAAGGGAGTAAATTGTAGAAAATGCACTTGGTATATTCCTAACTTTCAAATTTATGTAACCTTGTGAGGTAGGAAATTCTTTTTAAATCTTAATCGAGTCATCTAGGAGTAACTAAATTCCTAGTCAATGAGAAATCTCTTTATTTCTGAAAGAGAATGAAGAGTGATAAAAAGTTGTCTTAAATGTGAGAGAGTCAAGGATGATTGAAAGCACCCTGTAGGGAATTGGTATCTATATGATGTTCCAAGAGTAGAAGTGGATTGTCACTCTGAGAGAGGCTGTCAACTTTAACCATCTGCTTTTGGTATCTCCAACCAAATCAAAAGCCTTACCACTTTCTAAGGATATGTCCTCGGAGTATAGTGTGAATTCCACCATGTTGTTTAGGAATCTTTATGTTCCTCCTTTGGTAGATGTAACGCCCCGCCATGAATACCTCAGAGAACATCACATTTATGCTATATGCAACAGGAAATTTTTTTTTTTTTAAATACAAGAAATAAATAACAAAGTAATATTAACACATCATTTAAACTAATGACTTGTCCTCTAAGATATCATGGTTGCATTACTTGACAAAACAATTAACATAATCTAACACATATCATGAATTAACATCAGTAACTCATTGTAAACCTAATGCACTAAATCAATAAACATTTACATCTACATAACATCATATAAGTATTCATTAAGATCTAGTACATAGTTACAATTTCTCCCGACATATGGATACAACATTACATCATTACATTATCATCTTCTGAATACATATGAATACATACATTATGAATAATCTGATACACAGGATAGCACATGAGCATAATAACTGTCTCCATAAACAGGTACATGATCTAAATCTGCTACAGGAGTTACCACCTTCTTGCACACGAACAAAGGCAAGGAGAAACCAATGGATAAAAGCTCTTCCACCCAACCATGTGGAACCCTGAGGTCCACCCCCCGAGCTAGGAGATAACATAAGGTCCCAAAACATCATGCAGTCAGGTAGACAATTGCCTAACAAGAACAAAGATTGAACAAGACTCCATTACAACACATGACAACACCACAAGCAACTCAAAATCACTTCCAGAGGCAACACACGACGAATGGGGAGAGTACAACTAGGGAATACTAGGCTGCAGTAGGGAGAGTGTCATCGCATGGTCCTGACATGGGTTATCCTGACAGCCTCTCACTAGGCGCCGGCCCCCATCTATGGTTATCCTGACAGCCTCTCACTAGGCGCCGGCCCCATAGGGTGACACATGCGGAATCAACCTTCCTTTCGTGAGGACAAGGAAGTTGATCTTGCCAACCAGGCCTTCTCTACCCATCCTTAGTCTAAACGAACACTACAGGCATGGGAGAGGAAATCCAATTATCTTGTTAATGTGTAATTTACCCTTTTCCCCCCTGTTCATTTTTAGGTTTTCACTTAATTAACAACTTTCAATGGGTTATCCTGACAGCCACTTTGGGCGCTGGCCCCACACTGAAAGCCACTCCCCTACCTGCATCTAGAAACCCTAACCATCAAGCAAGACAATCACTATCATACTGATAAGTATATATAAACAATGCAAGGCATTTACCTTCTTGCATACAAAACATAATCACAATGACCAACCAGTACATCATTGTCCCAAATCTTTCAATTAACCAATCGCAACAACACATATCCAGAGCAAGGTATGGGTCATCTTGCTCACAAATCTCAACCGTGAACAAAATAGTTTCTCACTACGATTTCCAAGGTCTCCCCATTACAATACTGCACACAATCTTGATATCAACACATACGTGAAGGAGATTTAAACCCATCATAATATATTCACAACACAGTATGTTCAACATCTCACATTACTGTTTACCAAGACCCACATACGTAGAAAAGAGAAATCATGTTCTTACAACATCTTGATTTCAAGACACCTATCAACATGATACATACAATCAAATCATATTACCTTATGCCTCTGGAACCTAAACTTGACAATTTACACATAGACCAACTCACATGAAAATTTTACTTGCAATAAGCAATTTCAACTAATCAACTCATTGACAACATAAATTCTTCTTACTAGAGCAATTCTATTTAATCAAATTAGCAACTGGATTCAAGTTATATCTCCACCAAGAATTTCATAAAACCTAGGTCTAGTTTAATTAATATTAATTCTAACATCAATTATATATAACCGTCAAGCTAAACAATGCATAGATAATATTAATTACAAATACTTATAACTTAAATGCTAATTACAACATTTATAATCCAAACCCATATATCATATTTCTACTAACAAAACCATTATAATTATGTTTAAGAAACCATCATTCAATAACCAATAAATGCATAATTTATAAACATGCCTATCTTAACCGAAAGCCCAATTGATAGTTGTTAGTAAGATATTCCACAATATGCATTTTATCTTTAACACACACGCATAAACCCCTTATTATCACCTTACTAATGCATAAAAACATAAGGCCAACTATCAATCCAATTAAAACACATTTTCCATACAAACGATAGGTTCACTGCTAACCCAAAATCAAGTAAAACATTACCTCATTTCACTAGTTTTCCTATGTAATAATTTATCTGATGAGGTTCTATTCCATTTACTTACATAAATAGTGAATTAACAAACTTAGCTCATTAAAGAGGATACATTATATATAATGCATCCATGTTATTGACAAACGAAAACATAATATATTTAATTCCAATTAAAGCATTTCTTATACTACAACCCTAATATAATATATATATGTTATTATCCACTGAGACACATTCTTTATGTAGTCACAAAGCACATAAAGGTATATAATTAATTATTTAATTTATAAAACTAATTATCAATATATATATAATAACGTCAAGCTAATAAATTAATATAAAAGTGTAATATAATGTCTATAAGAATTACATATCTATTTGAAATAATCAAATCACTTTAGTTTAACTAACTACTTATAATAAGGATATAAGATCATAATACATATAAGGGTTTACTACAATTCCCATAAGATGCAAGCCTAAAAGAACAAGTTTCCATCTAAGTTTAACGTAAGCATATTGACATATTTAATATTTTCCTTGCTTATGCAATAAGTAATGATAAATCATCCAATGGTGATCTTTACCATTATGGCATAATATTAATCCACTAATCAAGAGAAAAGTTTTAACCTTGGTTAACTATTCTTAAATAAAATACCTCAAGAAAGTTGTCTTCATAAATCCTAAACATGAATCATACTAGAATTATTATTAAGGACCTAAGAACGTATAGGAGCTCTTTCTTCATAGAGGAAAACATGAAATTCACTTATGCCTTAAAGTTTAAACTACATCTTTCCATCAATAACAAGTGTAAAAATAAGCAGAGATAGGGAGATAACACCTAAGAGATATACTATATTTTGCATTAGATTCAAGACCTAATCTCGTAACTCATCTCCACCTATTAAACGACTTTGTAAGGAATGAACATATATGAAGCTCTCAAGTTGTTATCATGAAATACAATGATTGTAGGATACACTCAAAATTGGTACATGGAGAGGGCTTTAAGAACTTTCAAGCAAAAGCTTTTGAAAAGTGTATGACTAGACTTTGTAACATTTGCTAACATCCTATGTACCTATGCACAAATGGAGCTTTGGAACAATGTATCAATGTCCAAAGAGGATAAATGATAGAGGCATTTTGTCAGATGTCTAGCTGCAACTACCCTAGCAAACATGCATGCGAAATTTGGAAGCATAGACAATGCACGTGACTAGTTGATAGAATACTGTGAAGATTTGAACAACCAAGGAACAAGACACCCAAAATATAAATTGACTAAATGAAGAGCTAATAAGATGTTTAATACAATCTACTATAAGAATTGGATCCTAAAGAATCTATGCAAAAGTGGGCAGTTTTATATGATCCAAAGTCCATATTTATTTGAGACCTTAATGCACATAAGAAAAACATTTCCATCTAGGTCTAATAGAAGGCAAATGTAAGGAATACTCTAATGGACAAGGTACTTGAACTGTTTGACAAGGTTCAGAGATACTTACGTACGCAAAGAACATCATTAGTTTATCTATTAGAGGATATGAACAAACTAACAGATCCTTAGCAAGATGACTTTGTAACCCCTTTTAAAAATAGATAAAAAACCATCGTTTCTAAGATCCAACACCAATATTTAGCAATTATAAGATTATATAGAAATCTTAATACTAATAAATAGATAACATATGATTATGTGCAAACCTTAATGCCAATATATATAGCGATTACTATCTTATAATTATAGGAAGATCTAATATAAAAATCAAAAATATAATTCATGCTATGATGATCTAGGTTTATGACATGCAAATAAGGCAACAAATATGATTCTTTCAAGATTTACATTGAAATGTTTTCTTTTTCAATTTCACAAGCAACAACCTTAGCAAAACAACCTTTTTATTTAATAAATAAAGGATACATATAATATTTAGAACATACAATATTTACATTTAACCAATAAAGAAAAATATATAATATTTATATTTAATCAACAAGAAAAAACATATAAAATTTACATTTTAATCAATAAAGAAAACATGGTACCTCAATCGCAATATCCCACTAATGGTAGAATCCTTGAATGAGAATCATAAAATGAGCAAGTCACCCCCACTCCATGAAGAGTTTTTAAAGAGAAGGAAAGAGTAACTTCCTACCCAAAACTAACTCAACCACCCAACTAACTTAACTACCCAACTAATTCAACCACCCAACTAATTCAACCAACCACCTTCCCATTTTCGTCACTTTTGTAAGTGGGGCTTAAAGGAGGGTCTAAAAACCTTTTAAAATATTATAAATGACAAAAATAAACTTCTTACCTATGTACCTTGGACATAAGACAATTTTCTAAACATAAAATACAACTTAGACCTCTTAAAAACACTTAAAAATCATTATAAAAATTACAAGGTTAAATCCCACTCAAGAACATAATTATTTTATCACATAAAACTAAAAATAATATTTCTTAACATCATGGCCAATAGACCTTAGGGCCCCCATGCCTAGGTCAGACATCACACAGAAAGACATAAAGTGGCTAAATGACCACCATCATCCATTGACATAATAATTCTACATGTACACTCAACAAGAAGTGTTAGTACAATATATAGCCAAAATATATCCATCATAAATAACATATTATCACAAATCCATAAGTAACCATAGTGTAACACTGAATCAATAAACTCTTGATCCAATTGTTAGGCTTCGTCAATTGGATGATAGGACTGTCTCCTCTCTACTCTAGGGTCTGGTTAGTGCGTTTACTAGTGTTCAGCGACCTTCCCTTAATTAAATCAATTTAATAGTAGTAATAACATAATTCATATTCAAACAACTTAAATAATTATTTGAACTAGGTAATTATCAATTACCAATTTAATCTTATTAAATAATAAGAATATTATATGACCTTATTAAATATTAAAGTATGACTATATAATGAAATATAGGCATACAACATAACCCACTGAGTAGGACAGCCATCAAAACCCAAATCAAGCATGTTCTCAAAAAGACCAAATCAAACATATTCTCAAGTCAGGCCAAAATGCACTTATCCAACAAGCTCCATCAAATATAAATCAATTGCAAGACTGACATACTAACAGAACTGACAGGTTGACTAGACATGTCATGCATCCTGATTGAGGATAATGACTTGGGATGTGGGACCTTAAGTTATCTCCAAAACAATGTATCCATTGGGTTCAAGGCACGCTCGGACCTGTTAATTCAGGTGGAGTCGATGCCTGGTACCTGCATCCTGCAACAAATGTCACGGTCAAGCATGTATAGATGCATATAAGCTAGCACTAGGTGGAAAAAGGAATTGCAACATCGCAGGGCACTCACAAGTGAGTTATGCGACATCGTCCCTTCCACGTCATATCAATCTAGATTAGCTCAACACATAATCATAACCAAATCAAATCTATCTCTTAATCTGAATAGAACCCTACACTTAACATACAAGTGCATGAAATCATAAGTGTCGGAAGTACCATCATAACAAATAAATCTAACAGAATCAGTCACATGAGATACATTCAATATATAACAATTGTAGTAAGATCGACATCTTAAACATTGGAATGCAAAACAATATCAAAGCCTGCATCATCAGTGCCGCAATAGAGGTTATCCATAAAACACATTATCTTTCATATGAAACCACACATGGATGAAGCATCTACCTATATTGTACAACATCAATTGTTTACCTTATCTTGAATATTTCGGTTATTTTACCTTCACATTCATGCGCCTTGATCAGTTCACTTATACATCCAAGGTGCGAACGGAGGGGCACTACAGTAGAAGAAAATTATAATTTCTTTAAGTAATGATTCAGAGGAGTATGTTTCCCAAAATTAAGTATCTGAGGATAAAGTTGGGGGTTATTACCCATTTGAGGATAATCATGGACTAGAATCTGAGGGATATACTCCACTTAGTTATGTAGCAAAGAGGGTATTCAAATCCTTATGTATGTAAAGGAAAGTAAAGTGTTGTATCAAAAGCTTATGGATATGAAATCTTTCTTGGGCAAAAGTTTTGAATAAAAATGAGAGATTCTATTTGGAAACATTAAAAGTTTTTAGAACATTGGGGAACATTCATAGAATCTAATCTTTTGGAAACCCCCTAGGTGAACTATCTTGTTAAGATGGTTAGAACAAGGATTAACTTTGTCGGGAAGCAAAGAAGTATGATAAGGAGTTGAGAGTATGGATACTAAGTTTGATCAAATCCTTGCAATGTTGATAGAAACAAGAGAGAGAGTTGGAGTATTAGAGCAAGGAAAGGTTAAAGCAGAAAAAGAAGTGCCTAACAAGGAAAAGTTTCCAGTAATGAATAAAGGAGAAAATTCTCAAGCTACTAAACATGGGGAATGAAGGATATCAATCTCAATTAGGTTCTGAAAGGATTAAGAGAAGAATAGAAAAAGAGTTATTCCAGGAAATGAGAAAATTTACTCCTCTGAAGTTCAAAGGTAATACCAGATGCCTCAGGTGAAGGTTTGGGTGGAGTGTTAAATCAGAAAGGGTGTCATAACCTATGAATTAAGGAAGTAAAAATCTTATGAATAAAATTATGCTTCGTATGATTTGGAGTTAGAAGTAGTTGCTCATGTATTACAGATGTGGAGACACTATCTGTTGGAAAAACCTTTTGAATTGAAAATAGACCATCATGGTTTAAAGTATTTATTTATTCAACCTAATCTAGATGCAAGGCAAAGGAGGTGGTTAGAACTGATATCAGATTAAGATTTTAACATTAATTATGTCAAGGGAAACAAGAATAGAGTTGCTAATGCTTTAAGTTGAGGAAGGAATATATCTTCATTAGTAACTATCCAAACTAAATTTAGAAGCTAACTATTGAAAGGATCCAAGAGTGATGAATTCTATGAACAAGTTAAGCAAGTACTCATGGATAATTTGCAAGATAAGAGGTATGAAGGTTTTTTCTTTGAACCCAATGGGTTATTGAGGAATAAAGAAAGAATTTGTGTACCTAATTATGGTGAATTAAGGAATTGGATATGGAAGGAAGTTCATAATACACCATATCTCAGGACATCCTGGTGTCTCTAAGATGTTAGCAGATGTTAAGCCATTATATTTCTGAAAGAAAATGAAAAGGATGCGGCAAGTTTTTTGGCGAGTTGTTTAGAATGATAAAGAATAAAGGTAACACCTTTTATACCAGAGAATTTATCTAGTGGAGCACAGTGTTAGCTCACAAAATTGTGTAGGAAGTGTTTAGATTACATAGAGTTCTTCAGAAGAATATCTCATATAGAGATGCACATGTACCAACAAGGTTTGGGTAACTTAATGTAAGTATAACTTATCATTTTAAGAATAGATGGGTAAACTATGAGAGTTAACCAGGTTTTGGAAGAATTGTTTGAATATATTGTATGGATCAACATTATAAGTGGGGAAGAATATCTACCACTGGTGGGTTTTTAATTAGAAAAATTCCTATCTTTTTGCTTGAAACATTGGACATAAGAAGATGTCGAACTCCTATAAGCTAGATAAGCTAGAAGATAGGATTAACATTAGTCCATAACTGTTGTTAGAAATGGATGAACAAATCATGTTGATCAGAAAAGATTGGCAGTGAACCAATACGGAATAGAGAAGTTACACTGATGCTAAGTATATACGGAGACAATTCTCGAGTAGAGAGTAAAAGTTCTATTGAGGGTCTAACCCTAGAAAAGGTTTCATTATGTTTGGAATGTATTCCAACCAAGCTCCTTGATGTAACGAGCTCTTCGAAGTTCTTGAAGTTAACAAATCCATTGATTGCAGAATCTTTATGATAATAACTATTGCCAGGAGGCACAATGCTCTTAATGATTCAAATTCAAGATATATTTATATATTTAACTGATGATTATTACACTGATAGAATGTATAAAAGTACAGAAACCAGGTATGGTTTTGATCAAGCATTTGAAATGCTTGAAGTTCGCAAGCTCTACTTGCATAAATAGAAAGGTTGTGCAGTGCAAGTACCAATTGGATCTGTATGCAAAAGGTTTTGCCACATGGAAAGATTATGCTGAGATGAAGAAAAAGTTTCCATAAGTTAATATGAATTATGAAAGCTCTTAATATCAATATGTTTTGTAGTATGATAACTTTTATGACTTATGTATGTGGTGATAATACTTTATACTTAAAAATTATCGAGGACATTGATTCACAAGGGGGGAAGTATGTTACAGCCCATGTATTTCTATCTACTTACTATTTACTTAGTTTGGTTAATTTGTTTGGAAAGTGAGTGATTATGGATTTCTACATCTATATATGTGTTTTTATCCATTTACTATAGATTGGATATTTTGTGAAAATTGAGGTATTTATGAATCTTTGCATCTATGTGTGTTATCTATCTTGAATGCAATATGGTGATAAAAAAAGAACAATGTAATGTCTTATATTAAATGTGTTATTGTTAATTAATGATTATGTTTTGATTAGTTAACTACTCTTGTGATGATCTAAGTGGATGCAGGAACAAGTTGTCCCTCCAGAAAGGAGGGGAGGTATCACTCAGGAGAAGGACTTGGTCTGGTAAACATAAAAGAGAAGCCTAAACTGAGTAGCACACACACACACCCTAATTTGACCTAGGTTGAGTTGAGTCGAGTCAGTGTGGGTAGTGGTAAGTGATCTGAGTTATGTATCTTGAGTCTTGATTGGATGTTCGAACTTGCATGTTGTTATATGTTTGGTTTCTTTGAGTTTATTAATGCTTGTGCAAGTCCAGGATACATTCTTATACGTGAGTCAATATGAGCATGAACATTTGTAGTTAGATGTACCTACGTATATTCTTGAGCATATTACTCATAGATATGGAGATGTCATTTGGCTTATGCTTGAATTATCGTCTCTTTTGTGATAAGTCTATGAAGATTTTATGACTTTATATGCATTTCTCGATTATGAGTTATATTTGATTTTTTAATGATAAATTTATACATATATGAATATTTATATATATATATATATAAATGTATATTTATTGTCTCTTTATATATGTATTTAATATAAATATTATTATTATTTTCTCTTAATTGCGAAAATATAATTGTATTATTTTGCGGAATTTGATTTTCGTAAATATTATTTTTTTGGTAAGTAAAACAATAAGATTATATATATAATAAATTTAAAAAATATATATATATAATAATAAAAGATTAGTTTTATATAAAGTAATAATAATAAAAATAATAAAATAAATAATAATAATTATTAAAGTTTAAGGTGATAATATTATTATTAAAATCTAAGCTTTTAATTTCTTTTTAGAAAAGGGATACATATATTTTTTTAGAGAAATGATATTTTAGATTATTAAGTGTTTTTATGTTTAAAACAAACGGGGATGTTTTAATTCTTAAAGGTTGTGGGCCTTCTTTTAAATCATTTAAACTTTTATTTTTCATTTAAAAAAAAAAAAATTTACACTGTTTGGCTCTCAAAAACCTTGTGAATTTTATATTTTTATTTTATTTTTAATTTTTATCTAACACCTTTTTTTTAGAAGGTTGTTTGGATTTATGAACTAAATTTAGATTTTGATAAGCATGTTTCCATAATGTCAACATTGTTGAGTTGGTTAAGCCTGACATTATGTCAACATTTTAAAATTGGTTGTGGTATAAAAGGGGGTACTCTCCCTCATTTTCAATGGCACCATTTTCTAATCAAGAGCTTTTCCTTTTCAAATTTGAGTTTTGCATTTGTCGTTTCGTTAAGTGGTTTTAATTGAAAGAGCGATCTAGAGTATTGGAAGGTCGTTAGCAGAAGAGTATCTGATCCATTTGGAGCTAAATTCTCAGGCATGGGAATTATTTCTCCTTCGTTATGATTTTCATGTTTTCAAAATATTATATGATTTATTATTGTTAAGTGATTGCAATATTGAATTATTGTTGTTAATGTCTTTTGATTGTATAATAGTTTATATATATATATATATATATATATATATATATATATATATATATATATATATATATTTCTAGATAGTAAACTTGTATTGTGAATGTGAGATAGTGTCTATGGTTTGGTTTTTGCCTAGATAGTTTCGTGAATCAATCATTGATTGGTATTTAAATAGGAAAATTATACAAGGGGAAAGATAGTGAGAATAGGATTCAAGTGGTATTAATTCAATATATGTATCCTAGTAAAGCATGTAATAGGTTAACCTTGGGATATGTGATCCATGGAAGAGGTAGATAACCTAGTATAGAGATTGTTGTCTTTCCCAGATGAGGTGGAAGGGTGGGTGAATATGAGACAAAGAAAACTTTGGCCAAAGTGGTGTAAATAGATAATGTTTACACTGTCTAGCTTCACTGTGTTCCAGGTTTGTATTACTAAGTAGAGATTTCATATTTTGATGGTTGTAGCCATAGTATGATAGTACAAGTTAATGTAGGACACAACACCTGCTCAAATTAGGCTTAACTTTAAGGTTGCTATACCAATCCCTTTGTTGAAGGGTAGGGCCATTTACCTATTTAGTAAATGTGCAGGGGACCGCAGATAGTCTATGGTTGGAGGTAAATCACCTGAGTGATGCTCCCTCTCATGTAGTTGGTGGCTGGGAGTATTGAAGATAGACAAGTATACAAACATGTGATTCTATTTATTAGTGTAGACACTTAAAAATGTCTTGACCACCAAACTAACTCCTGACATTCCTAATCATATCAATTTCCCTCCTAAACCAATTAATTAAATTTTATTTAATTAATTATCCATTCATTACCCCATTTCTCATCAATTTATCCCAGACAATTGAATTAATTTCATTAATTCAATAGTTTCAAAGCTAGCCAAATGAATTTAGTAAATATGCAATATTTACTAAATTCATTTTTCCCCTTTTGCCATTAAATCTAATTAATTAGTTAAAATCATGTTAACTAATTAATTTAACCCCATTTATTCTAGCCCTAGGGTTAATTAAATAAAATTAATGTTAATTAACCCTAAATCCCTCATTTGGGTGGTTAAACCTAGTTTAACCCACTCTCCCACATTCTCCAAATAAATAAAGGGGAATAAATCTACCTAAAATCCCACATCACAATAAAAAAATATATCTTTCCCATGCCTATACCTCTATTTCCCCCAAATGAATTTTTAATTCATTTGCATCTCCCCCCATGAATCTTTTATTTGGGAATAATCTTCCCCCCATAACTTTCCTCTTCCCCAAAATGAATAAAGGAATCACTTTTATTCATAGCCATCTATTTTTCTAGATTAGATCTAGGTCTTTCATGTCATCTCCATTCTCCACCCTTGGATCAAGAATCCCTCCTAAAGTCTATAAATACAACCTCTCCCAAACCATTTGAGGGAGCCAAGTCTATGCAAAGTCATAATGCCAAAATCACTCTTGAGCTAGGATAGTGAGTTGCACAACTTTGAATGAGCATTTCACATTGAAATCCACTTGTCTAAGGATCATCTTGGTCTTGGGAGCTTGTTTGGGTGCAAAGGCTCCTTCTTCCCTTGATGGGATTTGCTTGTAAGGTATAACTCTGTGTTTATTGCACTTTGTTTGGTATTTAAGCCTTGTTTGCATTTTTGATCTACATTAGCATGCCTGGTGGGACCCACAAGGTCCAGTCTAACTTGTTTTCGTGAGTTTTTGGTGTTAGATAAGTGTGTTTTGCAGGTGCAACACCATTATACCCTCGCAGCGGTGCTATCACTGGCTTGTTTTAGTGCTATCCTCTGTTTTGGCGCTATTTCTGCGCAACACTTTCTACCTCTTTCACTCACTCACATTTGCTGTTTTAAAATCTTCCTACCATTTGCAGTGGTCCTTTCGCTCTTGGTTTACACAGAGATGTTGAAGTTGCAAGAGGGGGTATGTCAAATTTTTTACAAGGGGTCTAAAATAGGCAATTAGCTTTGATATCATCTAGTTTTTCATTTACCCTGACTAACAAGGCTAACAAGACCCTGATTTTACCATCTAACCCCTTACATTGTGTAGGAAAAATTACTTTTTGCAGGATGGACCTGTGTAGTGTCATATCAATGCCATCACTCAGATTGGTGCCATCTGTGGTTAACCAAGTCTCTAGGAAAGTCACGCAGTGGCGCTCTTCTATAGCTTTATTGGTGCTATCATCTGTTTCAGCACCTTCCAATCGGTTTATTAGCGCTAAAATATTTAGTAATGCTTTCACTATAACATATTGGCTCTATTTCCTATTTTGTCACCTTCACTGTTTGAAATTAGCACCATAAATTTAATTAGCACCATTTTTGTAAGTCAGCTTGTTCTACCCGCAGTGGCACTTTTACATACCTATTTTAGCGCTATTTTGAGAAAATTTGACTTTGTTGTTTGTGCAGGTGCTGACAAGGGTTTTTGCAGGTTCTTATCATCCTTTGCAAGATACTAACAAACTGTTTGCAGGGTTCTGTTAGTTTTCATTGCACAACATCATTTCATATGGGACTTAAAATGAACCTTTATTTTGGCATTCTATTTAGACAACACTTCAATTTGGTGTTTTAAAAATTGATCAAACAAACAAACAACACTTTGTGTGAAGTGTGTGTGGCAAACAAACATTTACTTTGGTGCTCTAAAAATTTATTCTTTGATGTGCCAACAAACAAATCAAACATTTCAAATTTGGCCTTAAAAGGAACCAACAAATTGTATCAAAATACATCATTAGGTAAAAAGAACAACAAATTTGCATTTTTCATGCATCTAATCAAGACAATAAAAAATACTTGTGTGAAGTGTCTTCATGGTTGTGTCAAGTAGAGTGAGAAGTGTATGCTCTTCCCTCGCACCCTTTGGTGATCTTAGGAGTCAAAAACTTCTCACAACACTTTGCATTAATCACCCCCCATTTAAATCCAAAGATCTAATATGAACCATGTTTAGTGTGATACAATCATTTTGAATACGTATGCTCTCCCCTCGCACCTTTGAGTGAACTTGGGATCAAAAGTATTTTTATGATTGTATTGCTTTTGTAATCTTTAGAGGGCTTGCCACCCTATTTTGAAAGGTGGGAATGACCCAAGCGACATCAAGCTAAAGCTAAGCTCTTCCGAGCTGATATATAAAAATAAGGCATTTGGGCTAAAAGTCTCAAGTGACAGGTGTTGCTGTGTTATATCAACAGCCAACCTCCCCCAAAACCCTCCAAGGTACAACCCTTGGAGGCTGGGAGACTCCATAATGGAGAGTAGCGCTGCCGCATGTATAACCACCTAAACGGATGCCCTTACTACGAACCATTGTTTTAGCAAGCCAAAATCCTTCTATTTGTTGATGCAGAGGGCAAAACCTTTGAAGCGGCCCTGATTCATGCAGTTCTTAGCTAAGGTAGCAGGGACAATCTCAAGGTTTGGTGAGGGACAAGCCTTATAAGAAACCTAAATCTTGGCATGTGTGAGAAGTGTGTGCAATTGTAAGGAGGAGCCGGTGCTACCAAGATCCTGGAGCTACCCACTTTGAATAGGTGCAGCTAGGGGATTCAACAAATACTATCACATTCTCACCTTAGGTTGTTCAAAGTGCTTGTTGAATAAGATCACACATCCTTTTAAAAAAAAAAAATTTTGGATTTTTGTGTGGTTTATTGTGCTTGAATTGATTGCAACAACATTGCCAAGAGACAAAACAAATCAATTGATCACATTCCAAACAAACAAATCCAAAAACTTGCCATCAAAAGATCTGTCTACCTTGTTTTAGCACCATATCTATCTCATTGTAGCACCATTTCACCAGTGGATTGGCGCTATTTTTATATTGATTTGCCTAAAACAAAGGCCCATTTAGTTGTGATCTACACCACCTGCTTTGTCATAATCCGTATCCGTCTCATAGAAATCTGACAACAGTCCATCCATTTTCTTCAAAAATCTTCCAAAATCACACCTTCTCTTTGGCCTTAGAGGATCAATCACTACCATTGTTGGACCCCCTTGATACATCATCATCAGCCCAAATCCATATCTATCCTTCCCCCTTCAAATCTTTTTGCATATCTCCTTGGACCAAAATAAATCATTTCAAAAAAAATCCAAAAACCAAATCAAAACACATCATCAACCAAGACTTGTCATCCTTTTGAGCCAAAAGTAGATCTAGGTCTTATCATTAACATCACATTTTCCTTGAAAAGTCGTTAGTCTACCTTTCAAGGAAAACAAATCACCCTTCTTTGCATAAGGTCATTAGTCTACCCCAAACAAAAAAAAAAAAAAAAACATCCCTTTGTGCCAACTCAAAATCTACGTCTTGTCTAAAAGCTCAATTTATAAACCATCAAGAACATCATCCTAATCATCCTAAACAATCAAAATCAAAACGTCAAATTCAAAATCCCTCTTTTATCATCCATCTTTGGTCCAAAATTTGTGCAAAAGTCAATATCATCCATTTGTATCACCCTTAGGAAATACATATCGATCTTCACTACATCCTCTCTTCTACTCCATTTCACTACCACATCCATCTTTAGATCCAACAAAATCAATCCGATTCTCTAAGGTCTCCATCTCCATTCCATTCTACCCATACGCATATGCCCCTCACGAGATCACAACTCAAGAAAATCCAAGAAATGGTAGAGCAATAACTAGGCATAGGAATGCCTAATACCAACAGTTACAACATACCCATCAACCAATCGTTCAACCAACCTACATATTCCTTCATCCCCTCATATGGCCCCAATGAAAATCCTTTTCACTTCTTACAACAAACACAAACATTACCACCACCACCAACACAAAACATCCCCATCATATCCCAAGATGACCTGGATGTCTTGAGCTTCATGCAAGATGCCGATAACATGAATCTACTTGATAAAGTCTTAAGATCAGACCCAAATAGATATCTTGATCATCTTCTTAAAATTGGTGCTCAACTACCCCTATCACAACATCATCACAACCATCCACTTCTACAAATGCTCCTATCACATCAAATAGCCAAGCATCTACATCATCCACACCTATCGCATCTACTACCAACACGACCTCTACCGCTACCACGTCTATCATTACCACAAATATCTCTAACCACACCACTTCACAACCTGTCACCACATCCACTACTACAACAACAGTAAACCCTTCCATGCAACAAATTACCATGGGCATACAAGGCAACATCACCCAAGCAAGTACATCCACAAGTGTGCCTCCACCCAATCCCAACACCCTTTCCTATCTCCAATAGTTGTTCTCACAATCACAGTATAATACATCCAACCAATCCAACATCCACCTACCTAACGTCAATCCATCCAATACCACATACCCACATAATCCCATAACATCATCAAATCTACATAATCCCAATCCCCAAATACTTCCACACATTCTCCATCAACTACACGCCTACCAACAATAGTAGGCACTAATCAATCCAAACCTCAACCCACAATACCAACATCTCAACCAAACCAATCCTTAACATCAAATACCACCCCACCTCCAATATCTCACCAACCAACAAGCTTACATACAATAACCACAATAACCACAAGATATCAACACTATTGTACAAGGCTTAGTCCGATAGGTAGCGGACCTATAAACTAGGGGCAAATGCAAATATTATTCTTTTGAAGATATTTGCCCCTATCCATTCGATCGCACATTATACATGCCCCCTTTCCCCAAGAACTTCGAGACACCTAAATTTGACAAATACAAGGGAAAGGGAGACCCTAGGGACCACCTTAGGGAGTTCTACATCACTTGTCTAGAAGTCTCTAATGACGACACATATCTTATGAGACTTTTCCCAAGAAGCCTCGGTGGCTAGGCCGTTGAATGGTTTGCCCATCTTCCACCTAGAATTTGAACATTCCCTGAGCTTACGGAGAAGTTTATAAACCACTTCTCTTACAACTTTGAACATGAGATGTCTATGACAAACCTTTGCAACACAAAACAAAAGAATGGAGAAGCTTTTGCTTCTTTCTTACAATGGTGGAGGGGCTTGGCAAGCAAACTCCGTTGGCCTATTCCTGAAAAATAACTTGTCACTATGTTTGTGGCCAATCTCAATCAGGAACTAGGGTTTCACTTACAAATTCTTTGCACATCTACCTTTGAAGAGGTTATCGACAAAGGAACTACTATCGAACGAGCCCTCATTGCCAAGGGCTCCATCAAACTATACGACCCTAAATCCAATAACAACAACAACAAATCCAATCACAACACCCCCAATACCAACAACAATACCAACACGCAATCCAATGATAAATCACACTATTGGGGGAAGCACAAGAACAATCTGAACGACAGTGTCACAGATGTGAAAGCTGTCCAACACATCCAAAACCAAACATTTGCACACACATATGTAGCAAATGTAAATAACCCAAGAGGACCAAATAAACCACGTAAACCTCACAGAAATTTCACACCATTAGCAGAACCCATCGAGGACATCCTCGATAGATGTCTCAAACAAGGAGTGGTCACACTCCTGCCCATTCGACCATGTCAAGACAATGAACTCAAAGCGGCATGGTATAATGAAAATGACTATTGTAAATACCACCGCGTGGCAGGCCATAAAATAGCTGACTGTATGCAACTAAAACATTGCATCCAAGACCTCATAGACCAAAATCTCGTCAGCCTCGATCAAAGTGTCCAACCATCACCAAACACTAACCTTGGAGCTTACAAGGATCCTTTACCCAACCATAATAAAGCTTCATCATCCAACCAAGCATAACATGTCACTCCACCCCCCACACACTATGACTCCATTGTCAGCCGCATCGAACCCTCATCCCACCATGTCAACACAATCACCATTCAGGCACAGGCACCTGATTGTGCCATGACAACCCGTCGGGGCCGTGTATCTATCCGCACAGCCCCTCCTATTGACCAAATAGTTGCGTCCATGTCCACTCCCTTACCCCATCATCCAACTACATGCCCATCACCTGACCACCAGTATAACCTCCTAGAACACCTAGGCAAGACACCCACACAAATCTCCATCCTCGAGTTGCTTCGCACATCTCCCCTTCATAAGGATGTTCTCGCTAAAGCACTCTCGCAAACACAAGTCCCTACCAACTTGAATGTAACATAATTCCAAGCCATGGTAGGACACATCACTTCACCCCATCACCTGACCTTCTTCGAAAAGGACCTACCCACCTCTGATCATGTACATAATGATGCCCTACACATCGAAGTCCGCATCCACAAGAACACTATTAAAAGATTCTTAATAGATGGTGGTTCTGACCTCAACATATGCACTCTAAAAATGTTAAAACACTTGGGGTACTCCAATGTGGTTGTCGACACCAGGGAGTGCATCATGATCAAAGGCTACGATGATACTGAACGACTCTCTGAAGGTACTATCAAGCTTCCCATACAAGTGGGACTGAAAATCCATGAAACAAAATGTCAGGTTCTAGATCTTGACCTCCCCTATAACATCCTTCTCGGTAGACCATGGATTCACGCCATGCAAGCCATCCCATCCACCTTCCATCAATGCATCAAATTCCCCCACAATGGTACCGAAGTCACAATCTATGCCGACCCTTGCCCCTTCCAGTACTGTATCTTTTTGGAAGGTCACAACCAGACATTTTGCCCATACAACAAAGCCACTACTGAAGCCAAGCCAACAACATCAAACTCATATATAGACCCCACAAGCATCGCTTCCACTTCATCCCAAGTAACTCCACCACCCAAGGTCTAGATCAAGCTATCCGACATGGGATGTGGGGAATATGATCTACACAACACTTTTTGTGTGGGCACATTACCCAATCCTAAGACATTTGGCATCCCAACAACAGAGATAGCTGATACAATCATTATCAAGTGCAAACCCTCACCCACCTTCAAGAAGAAGCATCTCCTAGATCAGGATGTACTTGAAGATGTCTCATCTTTGCTTTACAAGGATGAAGAACCGGAGCAAGAGGCCCCCACAATTCCCACAGAAATCTACGGCAAAGGTTCTAAAATTGTCAAGAGCATGGGCTATAAAGGACAAGGCGGTATAGGCCTTCATGAAAAAGGAATCATGGAACCATTGCAAGCA
Organism: Cunninghamia lanceolata; assembly: GCA_027924645.1. Lineage (NCBI taxonomy): Eukaryota > Viridiplantae > Streptophyta > Pinopsida > Cupressales > Cupressaceae > Cunninghamia > Cunninghamia lanceolata. The sequence goes on along the minus strand of BSBN01001356.1, from coordinate 1,872,671 downwards.
ACTAGAAACCCCTATACTCAAGGGTTAGGGTATGGTCAACCACAACACATCCTTAATACCGGTGAATGTATCTTAACTGAGGTTGCTAGGATCCCCTTAGATGTCAACGATGTCAATGAAACGGGCCTTCATGACTCCTTTAGTGACTTTGCTGACTTTTTTGACTCATCCATTTACACCATCTACTTAGTCGCCACCACCCCCTCGACATCCAATGACCTACCATTAGTCTACTCTGACCTCATTGACTAGGACCAACGAGGACCTCCTATCTTCGATGTCACACCAAATGATGAAGCTATTGCTGAAATGATGGGAGTATGAGATCACTTCCCTTTGGGAGATCATCGAGCAGGATACATAATGGAACTTAATCCGGATGCCTATTTTGGGGAGACAACCCCCGCTTCTAGTCACAAAAATATAAAAAGAAAAAATGGATCTGATGGTGAAAACCGTTCCATGGCAGTATCAGATCCCAAAATCATAAAAATAAAGGACGTATCTCCTAGTGAAAACCTCCACGAGGCACCAAGAGATGGAAGCATGGGCCTCCCTGAGGTAGACAAAGTATATCCAGACAGATCACCCATCTTGGTAGAACCAGCATAGGAAATGAACCTGGGGACATAACAAGAGCCAAAATCACATACAGAGCAGAATCTCTCAGCATGTTCGAACAGGAAAACTTCTTGGCATTTTTCACATGAAGAAACCACAATTTCACATAGATGTATGCAGACATGATAGGGCTAGATCCTGCCTTGGTTGTTCATCATCTTGCAGTGCATCCCGATGTGAAACCAGTCAGGCAAAAACTTTGCAAAATGAATCCTCAAGTGGCCCTCCTAGTCAAGGCAGAACTAAAGAAATTATTAGATGTGGGGTTCATTCGCCCCATCAATTATCCTGAATGGATTTCAAATCTTGTGCCAGTTGCCAAACTAGATGGCCGAATTCATTGTTGTACCGATTTCAGAGATCTCAACAAGGCCTGCCCCTAAGATGACTTCCCACTACCAAACATCGACATGATAGTGGATCTCACAGCAGGCTATGAAATGTTATCCCTAATGGATGGCTTCTCAGGATACAATCAGATAAAAATTACTGAAGAGGATCAGCACAAAATGGCTTTCATATGCCCATGGGGAACATATTGCTGGGTGGTCATGCCATTCGGCCTGAAAAATGCAGGAGCCACCTATCAAAGAGCCATGACCGTCATCTTCCATGACCTATTTCACCACATCATGGAAGATTACGTGGACGACTTGCTAGGGAAATCCAAGACTAGAGAAGAACACTTAGATGTGCTAGCTAAGATCTTTGATATACTAGAGAAATATAATGTTTGTCTCAATCTGAAGAAGTGTGTCTTTGGCGTCATCTCAGGGAAACTGCTAGGATACATAGTCTCCAGACGTGGAATCGAGGTAGATCTTGCGAAAGTCAAGGCTATCATTGAAATGCCACCTCCCAAAACATTGAAACAACTAAGAAGCCTACAGGGGAAGCTACAGTCCATTCACCGGTTCATCACCCAACTCGCTGATAAGTGTTAGCCATTCCAACATCTCCTCAGGAAAGATACGGCTTTCATCTGGACCAATCAATGTCAAAGTGCCTTTGATCAGCTAAAAGAATATCTGGCTAATCCCCCTGTTCTAACTCCACCAAGACAAGGAGAGCCCCTCCTCTTGTATATCTCTGCGATAGACACAACAATTGGAGCTTTGTTAGCACAACATGATGAGTAGGGGAAAGAAAGAACCATTTACTATATCAACCACACCTTGATCTCATATGAGCTCAATTATACATAGATTGAACGAGCATGTTTAGCCCTTGTCTTTATGTCACAAAAGTTGAGATACTACATGCTCAATCACAAGACCAAGCTCATTGCTAAGATCGATCCACTGAAGTATTTGCTAAACAGAGTAGCTCTCATTGGTAGAATGGCAAAATGGGTCATGATTCTATCCGAATTTGACATTGAATACATGAAGAGAAAGGTCATTAAAGGACAAGTCATAGTAGATCAGCTGGCTGACGCACCTATCCCCATAGAACATCCTACTATTGTAGACTTTCTAGACGAGGCCATCCTGACAATCAAACCAACTACAGACACATGGAAAATGTATTTTGACAGATTATACACCCATAGAGGCTCTGGGGTAGGCATCCTGTTTGTTACCCCTCAAGGTGACATGATCCCTAAATCATTCAAAATCACATTTCCCTACACCAATAGTGTAGTAGAGTATGAGGCTCTCATCACAAGTCTCTGCATGGCCATCCAATGGAAAATTGAAAAGCTAATTGTGTATGGCGACTCCCAACTGGTCATCAGGCAGGTCAATAATGAATACAAGATCAAAGATGACAAACTCATGTCCTACAAGAAGATGGTTGATGATTTCAAGGACTACTTTGATGACATCCACTTTGAGCAAATTCCAAGGCTCAACAATAAAGCAGTAGATGCCATGGCTACCATAGGATCCCTGGTCAATATGCAAAAGAATAGCAAGAAATATGAATTCCTAATAGAAGAGCTCCCCATCCCCACATATGACGTTCCGCAATCTGAACTAGTGTGTGAAGTCACTGGTCCTCTATCCCCATGGTATCAGGAAACATACCTTTACCTTCATGATAATATCCTTCCCCCTAATCTATCCACTTCCTAGTGCAAATCATTCATCTGTCGAGCCTCCTATTTCATTCTTGTCGGTGACACACTATAGAAAAGGAGTCTTGATGGCATGCTTCTCTGATGTTTAGACTCTAGGGAAGCTGAAGTAGCTTTGGAAGAGGTACACGCAGGTATTTGTGGGGCACATTCCAGTGGGCCTACCCTATCTAAAAAGATCCTTAGGACCGGATATTATTGGCCTACCATGGACCGTGATGCTCATAGGTTTGTCAAGTAGTGCCTCCCATGCCAACAGCATGGCGATCTCATCCATGTACTAGCACAGGTGCTACAACCAATCACAACACCATGGCCTTTCTCATAATGGGGACTCGACCTTGTAGGGAAAATACATCCTCCATCCTCCAATGGCCATAAGTTCATAATCATTGCTACCGAATACTTCACCAAATGGGTGGAAGCAATTCCACTTACCTTCACCACTGGCATCCAAATCTCTAAATTCATCCTCCACTATATCATCTACCAATTTGGTATCCCCCATTCCATTGTCACCGACAATGGAAAGCCCTTCAAAAACCAAGAAGTCCACACTTTGTGCAAAAAGTTTGACATCAAACACCGCTTCTCCACCTCGTATTACTCTCAAGGAAACGGTCAAGCAGAGGCATCTAATAAAACCATCCTCCACATCTTGAAAAAGATAGTCAATGAAGCTAACCACGACTGGCACCTCCAACTCAACCCCGCCCTATGGGCTTACCGCACCAGCATCCGCACTCCTACAAGAGCCACCCCATACTCACTAGTATTCGGATCTGAAGCCATTTTACCTATAGAGGTCGAGCTCCCCTCTCTCTGAGTGTCCTTGCAAAACATTATCTCTAATGAGGACTACCACGTAGCAAGGTTACATCAACTAGAACTACTGGATGAGAAGCACCTAAATGCACTGAATCACTTATAGGCATATCAAAATCACCTTAGAAGAAGCTACAACAAAAAGATAAAAATAAGAAAATTTGAGGTAGGTGACCTTGTCCTAATGGAAAATTAGCAGAACCTGCAAGACTGGCCGAAGCTAGGAAAGTTTGAACCCAATTGGCTAGGACCTTACGTCATCATGACCGATTATGGATTAGGAGCCTATCAGCTTGCAATACCTGAGGGGCAGCCTCTAGATGAACCAATGAATATCCTCCAACTCAAAAAATTCTATGCATAACCCATTTGTTACCCCAAGTCAAAAAAGTCAAAAAGTCAAAAAAGTCAATTAAAAAAAATTAGAGTGCAATAAAAACTTCCAATGGTGAAAATCACTTCAGTGATGCCTTGGATAAGTACCATGGTGAAAACCTATTCCAGGCGCCATGCATAGTGCCCTGTTCTACCATCTAATAAGTCCTCTTCTCGTCACACCACTCCATATTTCACACATCCCATGGCTTGGAATTCTGAAAACATCAAGACCTATCACCTAACCCATCCTATTCCATCCCAAGGCTAACCCATGGAATGAGGATCTTTGTAAGCTCCCTTTGTACATACAAAAATCAGAAAAATCCAAAAACAGTGCAAAATCATAAAATACAAAAAAACAATAGAAAATCAGAAAAATCCAAAAACATCGCAAAATCATAAAATACAAAAAACAATAGCAAATCAGAAAAATCCAAAAACATCGCAAAATCATAAAATACAAAAAAAATAGAAAATCAGAAAAATCCAAAAACATTGCAAAATCATAAAATACAAAAAAAATTAGAAAATTAGAAAAATCCAAAAACATCACAAAATCATAAAATACAAAAATAATAGAAAATACAGAAAAAACCAAAAAACAACACATCTCATCATCAAACACCCATCACATCATCACACAACACATCAAACCAATTGCAAACCATTCCCACATCACCAAGTCTAGCCAGAACTACATATTCATTTCACCTGCATCTTAAAAGTACCTTGATCCCATGGACACAGGGTATGTAGGCAGTCTGGAATACGAAGGAAGTTTCTAGTACTCAGGTACTTAAGATGCACCCATCCACCCTGTTGGATTGTCCCCCATTTACCGAGCTTTCTCGATCTCATAAATAACACACAAGCTATGCATACACTTCAAACAGGTCCCCCAACGCAAAAGTCATCAATCAACATACCAACCGTAATCCTACACATGGCCAGATTGTTCTTTTGCCCATCTTCTAACAAATTCTCTAATCCACACCAATGGATCTACGTCCTAGGATATATCTTTCCTACACTGGATAAAAATCTATCATTCTATCATCACGTCTCTTAGCAAGAGCACACAATGGCTATTTGTATCTTTTCGTTGGTCTTGTTGCTTATTAATTTTTATCTTTTGTCTCACTCTAAGTCACTTCCAAAGCTACTTTGATCTCATTATATCATGGTATGTAGCGGATAACACCTAGAGTAGACATCATCATTGATTCTGCATGCTGTGCTTGTAGGGTGGTTTCATTACTCCAAGAATAGTATTCATATCTTGAAGTCCGGGTCGGTTCTAGCATGATGTGTCCTATTTGCATATACAGGCATTCAAACCTTTTATGCATTATTCGCACTCATCGCTATAAGTCCCCTTCCTCGAATCGACAAGATTATACTACCTTGGGCATGCATGAAATCAACCCATTATTTGTGGGTCTCGTCCATGCAATTGCAGGGTATACATCATCACCTAGGTCATTTCATACCTTTGTGAATGGTATCCTACATTGCTACATTAAACTAAGAAATGCTCTCAAGTAATCTTTGTGCAACTACTGTTATTAGCTCAAAATCATCATCCTAACCACTCAGTCAACTATCTCATCTCAGCCTAGATTTAATAATCATTTTCCCCCATCCAATCCACCCCTCCCTAATCTCATTCCCCTACCGTCTTCCCACCCAACACATCCTGAACCACCAATAAATCTCCCCTCAACTGACATGGTGTCTTGCAACCTAACAACCCTCTCGTCTCCCCACCCACTCCCTCCCCATCTCTAGACATTCCCAATCCTACCCACACCCATCCATACACCCCTATTCTCTCCCCACCTAGTCCCCTCTCCCATAGCCTCACCACTCAGGCTCAACACAAAGAACATCATGTGTATCAGGATTGGACCACCTCACCTATCACCTAGTTTGCATACCACCTATCACCTAAACTGCATCTAAGCATATCATCTAGCCACATGTCATATTCATCTATTTTGCATATCATTTTAGGTCCATGTTAAATCTATTTTTGCATAACATTTTAGGTTCATTTTAATCCATTTTGTATATCATTTTAGGTCCATGTTAAATCTATTTTGTATAACATTTTAGGTTCATTTTAATCTATTTTGCATAACATTTTAGGTTCATTTTAATCTATTTTGTATAACATTTTAGGTTCATTTTAATCCATTTTGCATATCATTGTAGGTCCATGTTAAATCTATTTTGAATAACATTTTAGGTTCATTTTAATCCATTTTGCATATCATTTTAGGTCCATGTTAAATCTATTTTGCATATCAGTTTAGGTTCATTTTAATCATCTATTTTGCATAACATTTGAGGTTCATTTTAATCCATTTTGCATATCATTTTAGGTCCATGTTAAATCTATTTTTGCATAACATTGCATATCAAATAGATTCATTTAAACCACCCAAAATCACATGTCATTTAGATACATTTAATTTGTATATCAAATAGATTCATTTAACCCATATACAATTACATGTCACTTAGATTCATTTTTCATACATTTAAGTTTGCATAATAATTAGGTCCATTTTAGAAATAGTTAGTTGGACATCACAATCATATCATACCCATTTATGTTTGTCATCACATAGGTGCATGTTAAAATTAAAATTAGTATCATCATAGTTCCATAACACATGTTAGTTACATCACATCATCACAATCATGGAACCAACATTTAAATCATCTAGTAGCATATAGTCCATAAAATCAAAACATCCATAACATCAAAAACATCATTGCATAAACATAACACAACCATAGCATATAACATCCTTAAAGAAATATTGCATCCATCGCATAGACATCATCATAATAGAGCATCATAATCATAAGCATCATAAGCCATCAAAAAAGCATCGCATCATATATAAATCACCGCAAAAAAATGTACATCGCTCATGCATCCATCAAAAAATAAATGTCCAGATACAAAAATGACTCCAAGGGCTATCACATAGAGGATCCCCTCTCTGATGGAGTGGGAGACTCTGATCCTAGTTGAGCCTGTGACCCTGTCGGTGGTTGTGACTGCAGCGGTGGCTGTACCTGCACCTAAAGGGCCTATTGGGGCACGTGTGAGGGAGGAGGCATCATCTGCTGAATCGGCTGAATAGACCTCGATCTATGAGATCTCAAGGCCCCTGACCTACTGACCTGGCTGTAGCTCAAGGCATGCTACGTTGCTGGCACGGCTGCATAATACAACCCCCTGTAATACTCCACATGTACTCTGGCCTCAGCCAAATCCCCCTGTACCTACATCACCTGCATCTATGACTAACTCAACTATGCCTACAGATGATAAGTCTGTGTCTGCGCCTGCAACAACTAAGCCTGCATCCCTAACAGAAATGGGGCAAGCCCGCCCCCTGATGCCTGTAGACTACCCACTGTAGCCTCTGCCTGCTGTGCCCTGTCAAGTGCTGCATCCCGCTCCTGGGTCAACACCCCTATCTCATCCTGTGCCTGGGCCAACTGTGCCCGCAATGCCACCACCTATCCATCTGCGCCATCTAATAACACCAGGGCCCCCCACAACTACACCAACTCTATCTCACGGCCCTCTAATGCCTCCTCCAGGCTAGCCACCTGTGCTCGTAAGGTCTCCATCTCCTCCTCCTCGTCCTGTCACCTCCGATGAGATGCACGCCTCTCAGCCTCAGCCTTGGCCTCCAAAGCTGTCCCTGAGGTCCCTGCCTCTGCATCATGCCCACCAACCTGCCGCCAACCCTCCTGTGGTGTAGGTAGGTCACCCTCATCTGCTCTCGGCTATCACCCTGATCCAACCTATACCTACTGTGCCGAAACCTGCTATGCTGGAACTTGCTCGGTCTGTACCTAGTGTGTAGGAACCTGCTCCGCCTGTCCCTACTATGTAGGAACCTGCTGCGCCTTTCCCTGTCCTGCTACCACTACCACCAACACATCTATCAGCTGGTCATCTCTCCCAATCACTCTCTCCTCTCCATCATCCCCAATCTCCACAAGGAAGTCCTCAATAACCACATCCCCCTCCACCTGATTCCCCCCATCAGGGTCATCTCCACCCTCTGAGTCATTGCCCCCTGAACCTGTTGCCTCCTCTACTGGATCCGTCAACTGAGTAGGCCAATGCATATGCCACCAAATATCATAAGCAGTTGTGGTCCTTGCATCCCTCACTGTACTCCTCCAATCCCACTGCACTGGCTGAAGTGCTGCAAAGTCTGCTAAAGCAACATGTGGCTATAGGGGTGCAGGCCAGTAGGGTCTATCTCCCAGGGTCTGCGCATATATAGCCATCTGCTGAGGGGTGTCCTGCACCAACCCAAACTACCATATAACCCACGAGGGTAGATACATCTCTATGCAGCGGTCTCCTCGACCCATCAGATATCTCTGCTGAAAGGCATATGGAAGATGAAAAATGTCATCTGGCCACTCACAACTAATGTATGCTCACCAGACCACACTGATCACATCATCCAGCATCTGCTGCCAATGTCGCACCTGGCCCATATAGGTGTACTCTGCATCCTGATATAGTAAGACAAAGGCCTCAAACTACCTCCGATAGTACCCACAGATCAGCTGAGTGATAGGAATGTGCTCCCAAATCCATACATGCAACAACATCACACCAGTAGATAAGGCCATATCATGCAGATAGGTGACAGTGTGCATCTCGTAATATAATTGTGCCAGCATCACTAGCCCCCAGGCATAGACAGTCCCATGCACCACCATCCCCTCTATCACCCCTCCCCAACCAACTGAAAAACCCCTGCCTCACCTATCAGGCATCACCACACCTCCTATCAATGCACACATGAACAAGACAAATGGATCTCCGCCTGCAGCCAATATCACCTCATAATCCATCTCCCTCTCATTCTGAGAGAGAACAAGATGATCCACACCAAAGACTCTAACCAGTGCCCTCCGCCCGCTCTTCGTGTCATATCTGACACGTCGACTGTGGATAGGTGGCTTGAGGATGCGATAAATATCCTCAAGTGTAATAGTAATCTCTCCTATTAGCAATAAAAAGCTACAAGTCTCCGTACGATATCGTTCTACCATGGCCGTCATAAGAGCTCTATGAGCTTGCAACATGGGCATCGATGCCACTGTTAGAAGCCCCAAACTAGCCAACCGCACCTTCGCGGCATCGTCAAAACCATCAAACAAAGCCATCACAGTGGGAACTCGTTGCTCCCACGACTGCAATATAAACCGCTATGTATCCTACATACACAACATTATGGTTAGATGTCCACCTATCTTATTCTAAACCAATCTTTCTCTTCATCTAAGTGTCTAAACATGCTAGCATCACGTGGCATACAAACAGACAACTCCTGTGCCATTTCTCAAAATGGCGCTAAACTTTCTTCCAAATAGCACTAATCTAGAGTATCGCGCCACTGTGCATACCTCTTTGCGCCAATTCAAAAAATAGCACTACTGCGCGCTATTCATAGCGTCAATACTAATTCTGGCACTACTACACTCTATTCATTGCATCACTCCTACTTTTGGCGCTAATTCACCGAATGGCACCAATTCTTTCGATAGCGCTAGAATACATTATAGTGCTACTTCCCACGATGGCGCTATTGTACACAATAGCGCCACTTTAACCCCCATTTGGCATCAAAACACCTAAAATCTATTTCTTCTGTAAATGGCACTAATCTAGAAGATTGTGCTAAAACATCCACCTGATGGTGACAAAAACCGCCCTACCCTACCCAGGCAGATAGTGCCAATCCAGAGGATGACGCCAATCCTCCTTGCCATTGGCACTACATGCTTCAATCCTAACCCCTAAAACCCTAAAAAATGCATGAAAAATGAGACAATTACAAAGTTAGGGTTAGGGCCTACCAGGGGTCCAGCGCCGGGTGCCCGACCAAACTCTCGGAACCGCTTGGAGATGTGTCGAAGTCATGGGAACTAGGGGTTGCGGTCAGCCATCTCTCCTTCGCTTCTTCTTCTCTAGGGTCAAAGTATGCAAATGTAGCACTCTTAGGGCCCACTTTTTCTAATATAATGGGCCATTTCATCTTTCTTTTCCCCCCAGGGTGCAGATCCTAACCTTTTTTCTCTATTTTTCTTCCTGTCATCCTCTTTTTCCATCCCCTATCCAACCTTCACTCCCGTCACATTCCTTTCGAGAGCTCACCTAGAAAATTTTATTTTCCTGCCAACCTCTTGAGGGGGCATCCCCTATCCATCTTATTCCTTCCTAGCAGCTGGGGCATATATTTTTCTTCGACTTGACGCCATTTCCCTCCTAGGTCCTGACGCCATGTCAAAGAGGGGCAAATGTAGACACCTAAAAATGTCTTGACCACCAAACTGACTCTCGACATTCCTAATCATATCAATTTCCCTCCTAAACCAATTAATTAAATTTTATTTAATTAATTATCCCTTCATTACCCCATTTCTTATCAATTTATCTCAGACAATTGAATTAATTTCATTAATTCAATAGTTTCAAACCTAGCCAAATGAATTTAGTAAATATGCAATATTTACTAAATTTATTTTTCCCCTTTTGCCATTAAATCCAATTAATTAGTTAAAATCATGTTAACTAATTAATTTAACCCCATTTATTCTAGCCCTAGGGTTAATTAAATAAAATCAATGTTAATTAACCCTAAATCCCTCATTTGGGTGGTTAAACCTAGTTTAACCCACTCACCCACATTCTCCAAATAAATAAAGGGGAATAAATCTACCTAAAATCCCACATCACAATTAAAAAAATATCTTTCCCATGCCTATACCTCTGTTTCCCCCAAATGAATTTTTAATTCATTTGCATCTCCCCCCATGAATCTTTTATTTAGGAATAATCTTCCCTCCATAACTTTTCTCTTCCCCAAAATGAATAAAAGAATCACTTTTATTCATAGCCATCCATTTTTCTAGATTAGATCTAGGCCCTCCATGTCATCTCCATTCTCCACCCTTGGATCAAGAATCCCTCCTAAAGTTTATAAATAAAACCTCTCCCATGCCATTTGAGGGAGCCAAGTCTATGCAAAGTCATAATGCCAAAATCACTCTTGAGCTAGGATAGTGAGTTGCACAACTTTGAATGAGCATTTCACATTGAAATCCACTTGTCTAGGGATCATCTTGGTCTTGGGAGCTTGTTTGGGTGCAAAGGCTCCTTCTTCCCTTTATGGGATTGGACTTGCTTGTAAGTTATAACTCTGTGTTTATTGCACTTTGTTTGGTATTTAAGCCTTGTTTGCATTTCTGATCTACAATTAGTTAAGCTCTTGAAGCTTCTTTGTAATTTATGAAAAAGGTTGTAAAATTTGAATATTGAATTCTTTTATTGAGAAATGTAATTTGGTTATGCAATAGAAGTTTGAAATTATATGTTTCAAATGTGCATTATATCAAATGTTTAGAGGAAGAATTTTATTATTCCTAGTATGAATTCACAACTTTTTTTACTTTCAAGTTAAAATTGGTAAATCTTAGTTGGTAGAACAAGTGGCATGTTACACTTCTTCTTAAGGGCAAACAATATCCCATGAATCAGAGCTTCATACTCTGTCACATTGTTAGTATAGGGGAACTGTAATCTATAAGCAGCTAAGTAGGACTTTCCTGATGGATCAATGAGATCAATCCCTACTCCAGCTCCTTGTTTGGACTTGGATCCATCAAATCTTAGGATCCAGGGTTTATCTTTAGCAGGAGGCTTAGCTGAGCCTTCCTTCCTCTTTACAGCTCTGGCAACTACTCCACCTGATATCCATTTTAACTTAGGAATTTTAGCTTTCTCAAACTTTGTCTTTCCTTTCTTTTGTGAAGCTAATTCTTCTTCTTTCTTTTCATCATCAGGAGAATAACCTTCTAAATTATGCACTATGTGCCTCTTTAAAATATGTAAACATAGTGAGCAGGTGGTTTCTGAGTGAGGTGCCTCATGCAACCTACACAATCCTTCAATCAGTGCATCCTGTGGATGCTTCTTTTGTTCTATCATCTTTTTAATTTCTCCTGACAAAAACTCTTGAAATCTGGTTAGGCTACTACCTCTGTCTTCATCAGATAATTCATAATCTGACTCCATCAGATAATCACTCCCTGGGGTGATTTTCTCTTTCTTCTTAACATTTATCTGGTCATATACCAGAATTTCTTTTGTTCTCTGAATATGATCCTCATCATGATTTGTCACCTTTTCTGTGGTTCCTATAGAAGACAAACAAGAATTAGTATCATAATCATCACCAGATGCAGAACTTACCTTGGATGATGATGATGTCTCACTGCATGTCTACTCTAGCTCCATCATATCTAAGCATGTTTCACAAGTTTTCTCTAAATGTGCCTCGTCGTGTAATCTGTACCAACCATCAATCAAAATGTCATGAACAGGTATATTTAACAATTGACAATGTTTTTCCTGCCTAGACAGGTGCATCTCAAAGTTTCTGAAGCGATCTACTTCATTGTCATTCTCAAAAATACTATCTAGTTCTACATTCAGTATGTCCTCCTAATGATCATCATCATGATGATGAAAGTCAAGCATCAGGATCTCTTCTATCCTAATAGTCTACGGTTTAATGGCATAAACTTTGGGTTCAACATTCACGTACATAATCTCATTTGTTTTGTTGTACTTGGTGATCATGTGCTTCATTCTAGGCTCAGCATCTATCCTTATCTCATTTGGTATACCTTTCCAAGGTAACCACATGTGACTGAAGTCGTTAGACATATATCCATTGAGAGTTTTAGACCAGTCTCTGCTGAGCAACATCCCATATGTATCAGGTATATCTACTACCTGGGTATCGATGTAATATTGGATCTTGGGATTAGATGCTAGTTGCATGTGGATATGGGTTAACTCTCCTACCACACTTACTTCTGTTGTATCTAGTTGTGTCACCTTCTTTAAGGATTTAGCAGGATGCAGCCCTAAAGCATTGCATATAGAGAGGGGCATAACATTTGTAGATGCACCTGAATCTACCAAATAGTTGTGTAAATTCTTACTAAACATCCTTATGGTAAGGAGGAAAGGTGGTGACTCACTTTTGTCCCTGTATAAGGTCATGTGGGAGGTTTCTGCAGCTTGGACAGTATCTGGTACTTTATGTTTGACAGTATTATCTTTAGGAGCATGATCCCTATTGCTAGACTGACCTGGGGGATGACTATGCTCTTTAGGAGCAGGATCATCTAGTGATTTCATAAATGCTCTTTTAATGGCTAGGGTTTTCAGTAATTCTGACAAGGATAGGCTAATTTTAATCTTCTTCATCTCATCAGCCAGATAGGTAACTAACTTGTCAGATTCATGAGGTAGGCCAACAGCTTTTGATACTGTATTTTGTGGTGATAGGTATTGTGCATTTACCTTTGGAAATCCTACATTGTTACTTGCCTTGGGATCAAGAGGTGTGTTGAAATTATTTGGAGGCAAGGAACTGGTTAATGGACCAGTAGGTCTATTGGAGTTACTTCTCAGATTATAATTGTGCTTACCCTGATATTGCTGTTGGTAAGCATGCACCTCCTCAGGCTCATTGGATGGCTCATTATCTTCAAAGGGGAAAACATAATTTGACTCAAAAGCCATGGCAGATTCTTCACATGCCAGGTTGTAATCTATTGAGGTGACATAGTCTACTGATGATGCTGATCGGTATAACTCTCCAATACAAATGCAGAGTCATATCCACAAGGGACAATTTCATTTCCCTTCGTCTGAGGTGGATTTCTAGAAGTATTAGACACTTCTGTCTGGAAAATGCTGGCAGTAATTCTGAATTGTGGACAGTCTAATTCTGCATGAGCACTTGTATTGTACATTCTACACTAATTGGTGAGGGATGCCTCAGCAAGATTGACTCTAGTAGTCTGTTTGGCTTCAGTAGGTGGCTGATTATCTAAAGGTGATGGTAATGAGCCATTATTTGGCCTAGAGTTCCATACTCTAGGCTGTCTGAGATGATTGTTATTATTTCCACCACTATTGTTGAAATTATTGTTGTTGTACCCCCTATCAGGATAACTAGGTCTATCATTGTTATAGCCTCTATTTTGGTTAGGCTGAGAATAGAAGTTCTGATTTCTCAGATGAGTGACCTCTGTTGTAAGCTTCCTTAGCTAAGCTGATATTTCTTTGATTTCTTCCTTTCTTCTTGAAACTTAGCTACTACATTTTCTGTTGAAGGCTTGAAGAATGAGGATCCATTGTTGTTATGGTTATTCTGGTCTATAACCTGAGGTGTTTGGACTTGTCCGGGATACTGCATCATCTAGCCATTTTTGTTAGGAGGTGGCATTACGCTCAATGGAGGTATCTGCAGAGGAGCTGGCATTACTGTTGGGGGCATTGTAGGTGGAGGCACCATGGTTCCATTATAGTGTGGCTGAAGAGGATATCCTGGATAACCAAGGAATGTAGGAAAAGCTATGTTTGGTGTGGGAGCAAGGACTAACTGTTGGTTGACTTTAATAGCTTCTTGAAAAGCTCCTGTTAACATTGTGATTTCAGGGTAAGCCCTCCTGATGAAAATTCAAGTTAAAGGATCCAAGGCTGAATAATAGATACTCCTAGTAGCTGCATCTACTACAACATATGGAGCAACTAACTTGGATAGCATTTTCTGGAACCTAGCATTGAAATTGGCAATAGGTTCACCTTCAAATCTTTTGATTGTAGAAAATAAGTGATAGTTCATTGAAGGATCTATTGGTACCTTGAACCTATCAGTAAAAGCCTTTTCTAGGACATCCCATGATCCGACAGAGCCCCGACCAAGATTAATATACCAATTATAAGCCTCTTCTCCTAAGGAAAAAGGAAATAATCTGCATACAACATTTGATGTGCTATTCTGGCCCTACAACAGGCTTCTTTGAAGGTTCTGATATGATCATCTGCATCTTGATAATGATGATATTTTGGACAAAGTTTATCCAGATTCTTTGGCAAATTGTGATATGTAGTAAAGGTCAAAGGTGATTCTGCTGCAAAGAAAGAAATTGTAATCAGAGGTTGAGCCTATGGTACAGTTGGTTGAGGTTGGACAGGAGGTGTCACAGATAGTCCAGAAGGTATTTGCAAACCAATAGGAGTTACAAGAGGAGGTTCTGGTGATGCTCCTGATGCACTAGATCCTGGAGTGTGATGGATGTCCACAATTCTAGGTTTGAATCCCCTAACAGGTAATTTATCAAAAGGTCCGGTGGATCGTGACCTGGTATTTATCCTGTGAGCCAGGATTTCTCAATTTTGAGGAAAATTGGCTGAAACTTTGTAAATATCAGTTGGAATATACTAGTAGTGACTATATTTATGGTTAGGATTGGAAATTGACCTAGTATTTATGGAATATTTGTAGCTATACTACAAATAGGAATTAATTTTGGTTTGGTAACACTCGCAGGTTGATATCGGGTTTCTAGAGCAGGATACCTCAAAGTTTGGGCAAATTTACCTAAAATAAAGCCGATCTTTGAAAATACATGTTGATGTATTGTAAAGATTGCAATATTTATGACTGATTTCAAAAACTTTACATAGGATTAGCGTATTTCAACTCAGAACAACAAATGTTTATGTCTAACTCTAGAAATTTAGTGATGTCTGAGTGTTACCTTACAATCTTTATCATCACCTAAATAACTGATGATGATCCTTGTCCTATGGCCCTCCTTTTAGTGCCAATTTATGTTGATCATGATGTTAGTCATAAACAAACATAGAATAAAAGTACACATTAACCCTTATTCGTCTTGAAAGATACAATGAATTCAAAGAATTCATGATCCCAAGTCTCTGGTGATTAGGTCTTAATCTTCTAATGTTACTCAGAAGTTGATGTGTGTTGCTGTTTCCATTTTGGGGCCTTATGTGGATCTCATCAGTAAGATAATGTTTCCTGTAATGATGCTGCACAGAGAGTTATTCTACACAGGATATACTTCAGATATTGTATCTATCTTAAATCTTTGCATGATATTTGTCATTTTGACATGCTTTAAACTCAAATATATTGAATATGTTCAGTTCTCTATGGGATGTCTGCATAGTTGTATTATTTGCTTAAGATTATCAATTATTTGCGATTGTGATGAAATACTCTAAAATTGAAAGAAATTGAACGAAATACTTCAAATTAAAGTTGAACCTTTAGCTATTGAGACACATATACAATCAGATACAATCATAAAGAGAAGAAATCAAACCATATGTTCACCAGGACATTCCACAGCTAGATACAGTCGATGATGACTTCAAAGGAAAGGTATGAAGACAACACATGCAAACTGACATGCACTCCAAGGGACGCAACAAATCAAAGCATATATCAAGAATTCACACATTGATTACTCAAGATTTACGATGGATTGTAATCAAAAGGGTCTTCTCATTCATTAAGTATGAAGGAACATATATGTATACACCAACTTTGAAATAAGCCTTGAATATTTTAGCGAACAGATTTCAATTAAGTTTCAAATGTTTAAAATGAGGCATCCCTGCACCTTTTATAGAATAAGGTGAGGGAGCAGTTACAATGATCTACGATCAAGATTTATCTATTGAAATCTACGATTTACATTTCATTGACTAAGTCCATCTTTTCCACATGGCACAGGTTGCTAGCTGGCAACCATCTAGGCAACTTATACTTTCATAAGTACTTGATGCATATATTCCCTTATGATGCATCCTCATCAAGTTCTTTGTCATCATTTGCTATCTTCATCATCATGATGATTGTCCTTTTGAATATGGACCTACATAGCTGTCTTGATATTCTCATATGCTTGCACTATTTTCTCCAATTCTCTACCATCCTAAGTTCTCATTTTGGTGATGGCATGGTTATGCACTTGATATTTTCTCCAGAGAGATTCTAACTTATTCCTCCTGCTGCTAGCCATTTCATTATAATCTTCCACCTTGACCTTTATTCTCATTGCTTTATCCAACACTTCTTCTGTCAGGTGGTTGAGAGGGTCTTCAGCAACTAGCTAGAAATTACTATGTAGAGCTTTGATGACAAACTCTTCATCCTAATTTTCTATCTTGCCTTCTGCGTCTCCTTCTAATGTTTCCAAAACTTCAGCCTCATGGGACATCATATCATGTAGCTTCATGCTGATATTTCTTAGTTTATTGTTGCATCTTTTAAGTACATCACATTCAAACCTGATGTCTTTATTCCAGATATCAATCAATAGGGTTGTGTTAATATCTAGTATTTGATTCTTTATTAGAATCTGTGGATCAATTCTCTTCATTTCATCCAAAATGCCCATGACCCTTTCTAACTGAAATGACCTCCTGCCAATCTCCATTTGTAGTTTATCTACCTTTTTCCTAGAGGTGCCTAAAGAATTCCACCTCTTTAAAGAGGCCTTTACCACTTCTTCAGCTCCATCAAGCGCTGATGACATTCACTTCAACATTATTACTAATTCATGTCTCATGAGGTTTAACTTGTTGACCTCCTCCTGAGAAATAGTAGTCAATGGGACTACATGATCACTAGATGTATCAACAGGGTTAATTAACCCTCTTATATATGCATGCAGCTAAGCAATGTACTCTTTATGCTACTTATTCTTCTCCTTCTCTCTCTTAACTCTTTGAGTTAATGAATCAATAATGTCTTTACCTTCCTGGACTTCCTAATCCTCATTGTCAAATCCCAAATCTACTGTAGTAATTTGGAATTCATCCAGAGTGATCTTGCCCTTTTCTTTGTCAACTGCAGGAACAGCTACCTGGGCTGTTCTCCTGCCTATATCAGGATCCCTTCGTATTGTAAAAGTTATTCTAGCCTTCCTCTTTGGCTTTATCAGGGTTTCTGTAAATAATGTGGATACATAAAATTCTTGTATCCCTATGCTTGACTCTTTGCCAATTTCTTTCTCGAGCCATGAAGGAACTTGATCCTTTGGCTGTTGGTCTCCATCATCATCATGATGATCACCCTGATCTCTAGTATCCACCATCATGTTTGATGGGGAGGGTGATTTCCTTATTTCTTCCTCATGATGCTCCTCATGAGGGTTATCTTTGGGTATATCCTCCTATTGAGGAATTTCCTTTTCTGGAGGGTGATCCTGTTGATCATCTGCATGTTTATCATGATCCTGATCTTTTGCTTCCTCCATGGGTATCTTATCTACCTTAGTGATTTCCTCATCATGAGGCATATTTGTTTCCGTAGATATTACTGTATCTACCTTAGGCTTGTCCACCTGATATGTAGCTGCAATTTGTTCCGGAGCTGTAACAATTACCCCTTGTACCTTTAGGGTAGGATCATCTGATATATCCCTTTCTTCTCTTCCCTTATCTTGAACTTCAACTATCTTGGGTCCAACAGGTACTTCCTCTTGTTGTTTCTCACCCATATCCAAAGTATGGCTCTCTATCTCTATCATCTTTACGTCCTCAACATTTTCTTCTTTATCCTGAATACTTCCTTGATTTTCAGGACTTGCATCCTATCTATAGGTGAGATCAATTACTGTAGGACTGGTTACCTACTCAATCAATGTATCAAGCCCTATCTCTTGGGCTACCTTTTCTAGGCTCTTCTCTTTCCCTGATTCCAGTTACTTCATCTCCTTTTACACTATTTGTACTGATGGAGTTCCATGAGGAGTTATCCGAGTGCCAGCAGCAAGGGTTTCCATTCTTTGTGAAGTTACATCCTTCACCACCTCATCATCAAATAGGTCAACTATCTCATCTAATGAGACTTGACCACTTTGAAGTGTTTTAGAGGTTCCTTTTACTTGTTCTTTTGCTTGCTCAGTTTTAAACTTCACAATAGTGGGAAGTGGAACATTATGTTGCAATTCCTTCTTAAATACTCCTCCACCTGCTCCCCTCAACATTATGGGAGTTTGTTTTATTTCACCTCTCATAGAATTCCTTGGTTTCTTAGGTGTAGTGGCTACTACCTAGGGTGCTTTTCTCTTCCTTGTGAAGGATAGAGGGCCTTCTTCTTCTTTAGATTCTTCTTCTAAAGGAATATCATTCTCTTTATTCTTATGTGAGGCTTGATCCTCCTCATATGTGATAGTAGGTTGTGTAGTTGGCTTCTGGATCTATTTAGCCTTTTGTTTATCCCAAGGAGGCTATGTTGATGATGCCGATGCTTGTCCTGATCCTGATGCATCTTCAACTGGCACCATCACTCTTTCCACTATAACCCCTTTGGGTTCAGTATCAATCTTCTTTCCTCTTGGAGGTCTTTTGCTTTTCTTAGGAGGAGGTACCTTTTCTCCTTTAGTCTTTCTCTTCTCAATTAAGAATTGATCATACTCATCCTCCGCAATTTCCTATCTTTTCTTCTTGTTGTCCACCGTGATGACAACACCCTTTTTCTTTAGTGCATTTATCTACTCATCCACCCAAGCTTGGGTTAGCTATAATATCCTACCTGTGAATGGATCTATGGAGATATTCTATTATATAGTGAGATCCAGTGCAGAGATGGTATCATTATATATCTTTTTCTCTTCATATTCATCAGCCATTATCATTCCATCATCCTTCTTTAGTTGTGTTGGGATGGAGATGCAATCAAAGATCCTAATTTGGTTAAGTGTTAACCTTTGATACATTCTTCTTTGGGCTTCAGCTTCATCTTCACAATCTGCCCAGAAGTCTTCAAGGTTCCTTCAATGGATGGGTTTCCCCATGATCTTTTGCATCCTCCCATATGGATCATATGATCTTACTAATGGAAAAGGCTAGAAATTCATCATATTTAGACTAGCTATGGCCTTCTTGATATTCTCAGAGTCTAGGCACATATACCAACCCATTGTGACTGGAAACAAAACTGGTGGAAGCTTGTTGTTTGCCTTATAGGCATTTAATATTGTAGAGATTTGTCTTAGAAATTCCACTAGGACAACTACATCTATAGGGTACCTTGGGAGCATGAGAGGCTGCCCCTCAAAACCTTCAATCTTGATAGAGGAGAAAGTGGCAAATTGGATAAACTAGGCTCCATGCTTGTAGATAACTTCTTGAGCCTCCATGCTCAGTCTCTTGGTTCTATCTTCTTCCATTGTTCTCACCAGGTGCATAGAGAATGTATCATTTACTAGCTTGTACTCCTGGAGGTAATTCACTCTTTGCAGTTGGGGATGATGATCCCATATGTGTGCATTGTTAGTTGTGCCTCCAATTTTTCCATTTGTAATCAATGCATCAAATGTACCATTGTAGGCACATGAATAAACTATATATGATGTCATGTATAAGGAACAATCTGGACCTCCTAGGTTCATCAGCTGCTCATCCAGAGCATCACTTATCATCTTGGCCCACATTGGCTTGTTATCCATGTAGAGACACATCAGGATGACTGCATACATCCAGTCCCTAAAACTTCTAGCATTAGGCTGGCCTGTCACTCTGCTGAGTAGGGCTATCATATACTGGTACTCATCGTTAAAGTCATACTTATATAAATGAACCAGAAGTTTAGCTGCTGCAGGATAGGGGCAATTCTTCACCCTCCATTGATACATCTTCTTCCTGGTAGACTTCTTGTTATTCTTGTACTCTACTTCTGATTTCTTCAGATCTATGTTGGCAATCTTCTTACCCAATGGCAAACCAAATGTAGTAGCAATACCCTTGATTGACAGATTAGCATATATTCTGCCATGATTCTCTACCCTCCTAGTTTCTGGGTTGTAGTTCCTCGCACACTCAATAATTAGTTCAGGGGTTTCCATGGAATACGGGAAACCAGCTGCATTCCACATTCCTGATACGAAGACTACATCCAATAGGGTGCTATTATTCTTTTCATCATTCATTTTGAATGACCAGGCAGCTAGATTTGTATTCCCTTGGTGTGTATCAGTGATGGCACCATATTTGAACCAGACACCCTCAGGTTGAGCAAACATGGGCTTCAGAAATGCTGCCTCTGACTTAGCCAGTTGTTTATCTGCCATGGATGCCTATAATTAACACAACTTGGTCTTACAATTGATTCATATACAAGCATGCATATACATTACATATTCATTATTCATCATGCATACTATTATTCTTTCCACATTTCATTTATCCTGACATGCATAATTTGAAATTTCAAATCAGAAGACCGCATAATACCTAGATATGTGAAAGATGACAACCAGAGGGTTTCAAATTACCTACCTGATGCGCTTAGTCTCTTGATTATGCTAATGATCATCTGAAATGAATTCAATTACCAACAGTGCTCTCGTATCCCACTCTGGTACAAGCTATATGCGTCCACAGGTGGACTTATGAGGATTTGTAAACTTAGAACTCTGTAAGAACTTGTTTTATCGCAGGGTAAGTGTGAAATGAATCTATAAATCACTTTTAACCTCTTCTCTTAGGCAAATTAGGGCAACTTAGGGTGAATTAAATGCAACAGCCAATTTTCTCATATGAAACTCCTGGATCCTGCCAAGTGTATGTATCGGGTTCGTAACCGGCGGGAACCACCTATCGCATCTGTATGTATTTAATGTTATGGTGGTGAGGCGCAAGGTGATTTCTAAAGATCGGGTGATATTGAGAATATCACCCCCTTGGTATAATATGATCATCTGTTTTAGGTGAAAAGAACGATGTCAAAACATCAAGTTGGGTTGAGAATATCGGGTGATATTCAAAAATATTAGGGGATGTTCGGAATGTTTGGTGATGTTTATAATATCACCCCCAGACATAAAATGACCTCCTATCAAAATATCAGGACGATGTCATCAGGATAATGACTTAGTTTAGTGTTGTGGCTTTATGACATCAACATCATGTTGTGTAAGAAAGGTCACGCTCAGAAATATATGTCCGTGAGATAAAAAGGATGGTGATGTCATCATCATGTTTATTTCTTTGTTTACCAGGTTTGGATGATGTCAGTAGGATATTGGCTTAGGATGATATTTTGCGACAGGCTAATATCCAAATATCAGGGAGATATTCAAATATCGGGTCGATGTTCAGGAATATGACCCTCGCAAAATATATGATGTTGTTTTACGGGTAAGTGTCACTATCACATAAATTTGATGTCCAAATGTTTAGAGCAAATGATTTTATCAGGTGATACTATTAGATCGGGGTGATCTTTCATAAGATGACTAATGTTGAGAAATATGATCCTCCACTCGAAATATCAGGTTTGACCAGATCTTTGACTCAGCATAACTTTTGTTCCCTAAGGAATATCAAGGTGATCCAAAAGGCAAACCTACATGAAATTTTGTATTCTATCCCACCATGAGGTTATTGACATGAAATGTTAATTTTGAAAAAAACTAACCTCATCATGATGACTTAGCCAGCCCCCTTTATGTAGGATCATCTGCATTGACATACTTTTACCAGACCGCCAGCAAGCAGAAACACATTCAAAGCCAAACAAGAAGTTGGGTCCCTATTTTCTCATGTCAAAATGGGGCGTGTTGTGTAACCACACAACAAGAAGATGTTTCCAAATGGTTATATAAAGAGGAAGAACACGCCCTATTACCTATACATAAATATGTCACTAGACTTTGCATTGTCAAAAATATGGGTTACAAAGGACAACGTTGATTTGGTCTACATGAGAAAGACACTATAGAACCCATAAGTGCATTAATATGACCTCAATTTCAAGGACTTGGGTATGGATCAACCACATGCACATCCTTAGATCTTCAATTTATTCTTAGTGAGGTAGACAAAGCTTTTCCCACTGTGGAGTCCACTGACGAGGATACCAATGACTACTCTTTTGAAAACCTCACCCAAATATTTGAAGACTCTTCCATATATGCCCTATCCTCCACCATTTTATTTACATCCACTGACATACCACTCATGTACCCCCAACTGATCAATCGGGAACAACAAGACCCCCCATCTTAAACACTATTCATAATGAAGAAGCACTTGCTGAACTCATGGGACTGCGAGAACACATTCATTTATTGTATCATAGAGTTGGTTTCATCATAGATCTTAACACTAAAGCATACTTCGGTGAGAAGGCTAAATCCCTTAGTTGCAAAAGTAACATAATAAAAAGGTCCCCTAGTGAAAACCACTTTGTGGTGCTATTGGACCATAAAAAAGTAAAAATAAAGGATGCGTCCAATGGTGAAAATCTCTCTAAGGTGTTAGAGTATGTGGGATTGGACCTTTTAGAAGATGCTCTTTATCCTAAAAAGTCTCCAATGTTGATAGAAAAATCTAAAGAACTAAACTTGAGCACAATAGAGAACCCAAAGATCACATTTTTGGTTGCTTCTTTATCATCATATGAACATAAGGATTTCACAACATTCTTTTAGAAATGCTCCCACAACTTTGCATGGTCTTATGCTGATATGCTTGGTTTGGATCCATCTTTAGTGGTGCACCATCTAATAGTATATCCTAATGCCAAACTAGTTAAGTAGGAATTGAGAAAGATGCACCCACATTGTACTTTTGGTGAAGATAAAACTTGAAAATTTGTTAGCAGTAGGCTTCATTTGACCCATTGATTATTTGGAATGGATATTCAACATTGCCCTAATTTCCAAATTGAATGGGGGTATCTAAATTTGCAATATCTTCCAATATCTAAATAAAGTGTGTCCTAAAGATGACTTTCCATTACTAAATATTGACACTATTGTAGATCTCATGGATGGACATGAAATTATCTCACTTATGGATGGATTTTTAGGCTATAATCAAATCTACATCACTGATGCAGAGGTAAAACGCAACGGGAGCTTACAACTGGGAAGGAGGAGTCACTAACACAACCAACATGTTATAATACCTATCGGCTTATCATCATCATCATATTTCTTGCAAACAAAGACAGCATCATCATATTCTGAAGAGGCATGAAATATCCTCCTGCTGACTACTGTTCACTTCCTTATCGCCTTTCGTCTTTTGCCTGTCAGCAGCATCATGATATTCAGCAAGCGCAAACATCCTCCTGATGTTCACTATTCACTTAGCGCCAAACTCTATCTTCATCATCATGATATTCAACAATACCTTCATCAGCAGGATATAAAATATCCGGTTGCTCCAAATATCCTGATGACGACAACTTCAAGCACCTCTCCTTCGATGCTTACGTCACCCCGATATCCGACTACTCAACCAACAGCATCATGATATGACTTATCCGGTCATATTGAAACATCCTGATGATGTTAACCAAACTTTATGCCGATGACTTACGCCGATGCCAAAACACTTAGCAACAGCAGGATAAACTTGCATAGGGTGATATTCGCAATATCCTGATGATGATGACGTCACATGCACCTAATGATGATGTCACCCAGATATAAGACTCTTATATCCTCCGCAGCATGGTAATGAAATATTGGGTGATCTTTCTAATATCCTGATGATGAACTCTCCGGTACTTAGCCAAAAAATGAACTTTCACTCCCGCATACAATAGCGATATGCGGATGATGGATACACACGAAAGATGATCCTGATGACGATATATACACTGAGTATATATCTGACTTATATCATCCTGATGCACTTGAAACATACAATCTTCATCAGCTTCACAACCCAATCCGGATAGCGATATACTCACAGATGATGATGCGATTCATTCCGACTGGAAAAGCACATGCAGATCCCTGTATATCCGTCCGCTGCATGCAAACTCACAAAACCGCACAATTTCACAAAGAAAATATGATGATCGGGCTGGATCACCTTCAGATCAAAACTTAAAGATTTATCTTCCTGAACCTAGCACATGAGGATGCTAGGTTGATTCATAGCATGCTACCAACTGATCTCTCAAACAATGAAATGCAGAAAACTAAAATGCAAACTAAACTATCATACATGACCATTCCACCGATTCACAAAATCAACCGGTGGAAGGGTTGAAAGAATCCATTAACCTGTGATCAGAATAGAAATCAAAACATACACAGCTGATAAACCAGATAATGAAATTGATGAGATCTTATTCAGATGAAACACAAATGTCCTGCTTCTACAATGTTTCACAATGTCTGGACTGATCTCTGTAACTCACTCACCAGTACAACATAACACAACTACTACTCTCTCAACATGATCTCGAACTCTAACTGATCTGAGTTACTTATAGCAATATCCTACGAGTACTACCAACTCGATTCCCAACGGCTGGGAGCTTCCAAGCGGCTGGGAGAGAGGACAGCTCAGACTACCTGATCACGAACTCTAACTGCCTGCACACTCTCCTAGGCTGATCTAATACATATGCATTGGTCCAATGGACCTTATTACATTATGAAGTCAAACATACTAAAAATAGACTAATGTCCTGTCATGCGGACTATATCCTGTCTTGTAGGGGTGCTCCTGCACCATACTCCCCAGAAGAAGAAATCTCAAGTCCACTTGAGATGAGAGTATGAAGATCTGCACCATGTTTCTGAATCTGCTCTTCAGTCATCCATACTGCTTCAGAATTAGGTTTTCCCTTCCAAGAGACTAGATACTCCAAGTACTGTTTGTTCCGGGTCTGTTTGACCACTCTGGTGTCCAAAACCTTCTGCAACTATGGAGGATCATGCTTGGGAATGTCATCATTGACTGTATCCTGTAGGAGTTCCTGATCTGTATCTGGATAAGACTTGTATGGAGTTAAATCACATACATTGAATATAGGGGACAAACCAAGATCAGGTGGGAGTTGTATCTCATAAGCATTCTGTCCATGCTTGTGCAAGATCTGACATGGTCCAACTTTTCTCTGCATGAGTTTAGTATACTTTCCCTTAGGAAGTCTGTCCTTCTTCAAATGAACCCATACCAAATCTCCAACATCAAACTAAACATCCTTCTTCTTTTTATCAGCATATTCCTTATACCTCAAGGTGGTTTGCTGCAGTTGGGTCTTGACTTGATCATGAACCTCTTTTATGGCTTCTGCAAAAGCTTCACCTTCTGCACTAATAGGGTCTACTGTAGGTAGATCTCTCAATTCCAAAATTCCTCTTGGATGCATACCATAAACTATCTGAAAAGGTGATTTCCCTGTGCTCCTATTGACAGTATCATTATAGGAAAATTCAGCTTGAGATAGGATATTATCCCACTTTTCTCCATGTTGTTTTGTCAAACACCTAAGCAAATTTCCTAAGGAACGGTTCACTACTTCAGTCTGTCCATCCGTTTGAGGATGATATGCAGAGGAAAAAGACAAATTTGTTCCAAGTTTCCTCCAAAGAGTTCTCCAGAAGTGACCAATAAACTTCACATCCCTATCTGACACTATGCTCAATGGCAATCCATGGATTCTGACAATCTCCCTGAAAAACAAATCGGCAATGTATGAAGCATCAGCAGTGGTTTTGCATGACAAGAAATGTGCCATTTTGCTGAATCTGTCCACTACAACAAAAACACTGTCAAACCCTTTCCTTGTCCTTGGTAAACCCAAGACAAAATCCATACTTATGCTTTCCCATGGTCTGGAAGGAATGGGTAAGGGCTGATATAAACCTGCATTAGTCAACCTGCCTTTAGCTTTCTGACATATCACACATGTCTCTACAAACTTTCTGACATCTGATTGTAACTTAGGCCAAAAGTAATGTCTTCGGACAAGATCAAGAGTCTTATCTAGACCAAAATGACCTGCCATAGCTCCACAATGTTTCTCCTTAATGATGTTTAACTTCATAGAACACCTTGGAATACATAACTGTCCACCTTTGAACAACAATCCATCCTGAATCAAAAATTCAGAGAATTCAGCATGATATTTCTCTCCAAAAGAAGTACATACATGATATATCTCACCAAAATCTTCATCAGTCTCATACATGGTCTTAAGTGAATCAATGCCAACACTTTCTAACTGAATCTGGTTGACTGTTAGAACTCTCCTACTCAAAGCATCTGCAACTTTATTCTTGACTCCTTGCTTATGCTTCAATGTAAAAGTAAAAGCTTGTAAGGTTTCTACCCATTTCATGTGTCTGTGGTTCAGCTTTTCCTGGCTGTTTATGAAACTCAGAGCCTGGTTATCTGTGAATACTATGAATTCCTTTGGCATCAAGTAATGCCTCCATTTCTTGAGTGACTGGACTAAAGCATACATTTCCAAATCATATGAGGAATACCTCTTTTTAGCATCATTGAGCTTCTCACTGAAAAATGCAATAGGTCTACCTTCTTGGCTGAGTACTGCTCCAATGGCCATGTGACTGGCATCACATTCCACCTAAAAGATTTTGTTAAAGTCTGGAAGTGCAAGGACTGGCTGCTGTGCCACCTTCTTCTTCAATGTTTCAAAAGAATCATCTCCTGTTTGAGTCCAAACAAATCTGCACTTCTGTCCTCCTTTGATGGTATCAAGCATGGGTGCACAAATATGACTAAACCCTCTTATAAACTTCCTATAGAAGGTTGCTAACCCATGGAAACTTCTGACATCATTCATAGTCTTTGGGGTTGGCCAAGACAATATGGCACTTACCTTCTCCTTATCCATTTGTAACTTTCCTTGTGAAATGACAAAACCCAAATATGTGATCTCCTCTTGCATGAACAAACACTTGTCTAAATTTATCATCAGCTGCTCTTCATGTAACCTCTTAAGAACCAAATCTATGTGTCTGAGATGTTCTTCTTTTGTGTTGCTGAAAATCAGAATGTCATCTAGATATACTATGACAAACTTACCAATGAACTCTGTCAAAACCTCATTCATCAACCTCATAAAAGTACTAGGTACATTAGATAAACCAAAAGGCATAACCTTCCACTCATATAACCCTTCATTAGTTTTGAATGCTATTTTCCATTCATCTCCTGGTCTAATCCTGATCTGATGATATCCACTCTTCAAATCTATTTTTGTAAAATACTTAGCACCTCCTAAACAGTCAAGTAAATCCTCTATCCTAGGGATTGGAAACCTATACCTGATTGTGATCTTGTTAATAGCTCTGGAATCTGTGCAAAGCCTCCAAGTACCTTCCTTCTTTGGTGCTAGTACAGCTGGTACTGCACATGGACTTAAACTTTTCCCAATCAGACCTGAATCCAATAATTCTTCAATCTGTCTGGCTACTTCTGCATTCTGTTCTGGAGTTAGCTTATAGGCTGCTTTGTTTGGAAGTGTTGACCCTGGAATTAAGTCTATGCAGTGACTGATATCCCTAACAGGTGGTAGGGATCTTGGCATTCCCTCTGAGATGATACCTTTGTACTTATCCAATAGCTCTTGGATAGCTGGGTCTATGAACCTTTGCTTCTTCTCTTCCTTGACTTCTTGCTGTTGTTCTTTATTCACCCTCATACATGGGATTAGGGCATATGCAACTGCACCTTCTGCTGTTACTTCTTTCATGAACTGTTTACCTTCCATCAGCATTACCTTCACCTCTTTTCCTTTAGTTTTCTCCTCCTTCTCTGTCAATGGTAGTAACTCTGTCACCTTACCATCTTTAGTGATTTTATAGGTGTTTCTAACACCATCATGTTGTGCCTTCAAATCATACTGCCATGGTCTACCAAATAAAAGATTGCAAGCATCCATCTTGGTAATGTCAAACAACAACTTATCCTTATATGCTCCAATCTGAAATTCTACCCAAGCCTGCTCTTCTACAGTTGTCTGCTAACCTTGGGTAAGCCATGAGACTTTATATGGGGATGGGTGAGGCAATCTCCTAAGCTTAAGCTTTGTCACCATTTCTTCAGACACAAAATTTTTAGTAGAACCAGAATCAATCAAAACTTTACATGCCTTACCTCCTGCTTTGCAAATAGTCTTGAAAAGAGACTTTCTTTGAGGGGATTCTTTGTCAGGTACCTTCATGGTAGTCACTGTTCTTCTCATCATTAGAGACTCTCCACTTTCTGGGTATCCATAATTATCAGGAGCATTCACACTCTGAAAAGAAGTAGAGCTTGTCATACTTTGATTATCAGGTTCTTGGATCAGATTTGTTCTCCTTTCTCCTGTTGAGCTTGTGGCCTTTTCTGGACATCTGCTGGCTATATGGCCTTCTTTGTTACAGTTATAACATCTGATGGATCCTCTGCCCTGGGATCTTCCTCTGAAAGGTCTTCTACCTCTGAAGTTTCCTTGCTGACTATAATTTTCCCTCTGGTTCTGACTATTGTTTCCCTTACTATTGTCATCACTGGATTCTCCTTGATATCCTTGTCCATGTCCTCTACCTCTAAAAGGACCTCTTCCACCTCTTTGTTGTCTTCCTCTTCCTCTATTGTGTTTTTCCTGTTTTCTCTTTAACTTCTCTTCCACTTTCAATGCCAACTGAAAGCATTTCTGAACTGTATCTGGATTATGCAGACTTAAATCTTCCTGGATGTTGAACCTCAATCCATTAAGGTATCTGGCTACCTTCTCTTCTTCACTTTCCTTTACCTTTGTTTTCATACAAAGTTTCATGAATTCTTCTATATATGAGCTGACATCTAGCTCCTTCTGCTTCAGGTTTTGCTTCCTCTTGTGTAATTGGATACTGTAATCCAATGGGACATAAGCTTCCTTTACTAATGCCATCATCTTCTTCCATGTAGCGACTCTATGCTTTCCTTCCTGTACTCTATCATCTTGGACGAAATTCCACCATGTCAAGGCAGCTTCTTTCATTTTTGACTGGGCTATCTTCACCCTCTATTGTTCTGGTATCTCCTCTATTTCAAAGAAATTGTTCAAACAGTCTATCCACTCCATCACTGAATCAGGTTCCATCTTTCCTATAAACACTAGCAAATCCAGTTTCACATCCATGGTTCTCCTCTCCATGGCCTTGAGGGCATTCAACAGTGGTCTCTGGTCTACAGGAACGACCTCCTCACTCCAACTAGGGATCTCTTCTTCTTCCTTATCTTCTTCTCTACCAGAACCTACTCTGCTCCTCAACTTCTCTAACTCATCCTTCAATTCCTGATTCTGAGCCTTCACGGCCTTGCTCTCTGCAATCTGTTTCTTTACCAGAACTGCCAACTCAACATTGGTCATCCTTGCCGGCATCTCAGATGTTCCTTCTTCATCCGACATCCTGCTATATCCTTATCTTTTCTAGAAGATCCTTCCTTTGCTCTGATACCACTATGATGCAGAGGTAAAACGCAACGGGAGCTTACAACTAGGAAGGAGGAGTCACTAACACAACCAACATGTTATAATACCTATCGACTTATCATCATCATCATATTTCTTGCAAACAAAGACAGCATCATCATATTCCGAAGAGGCATGAAATATCCTCCTGCTGACTACTGTTCACTTCCTTATCGCCTTTCGCCTTTCGCCTGTCAGCAGCATCATGATATTCGGCAAGCGCAAACATCCTCCTGATGTTCACTATTCACTTAGCGCCAAACTCTATCTTCATCATCATGATATTCAACAATACCTTCATCAGCAGGATATAAAATATCTGGTTGCTCCAAATATCCTAATGACGACAACTTCAAGCACCTCTCCTTCGATGCTTACGTCACCCCGATATCTGACTACTCAACCAACAGCATCATGATATGACTTATCCGGTCATATTGAAACATCCTGATGATGTTAACCAAACTTTATGCCGATGACTTACGCCGATGCCAAAACACTTAGCAACAGCAGGATAAACTTGCATAGGGTGATATTCGCAATATCCTGATGATGATGATGTCACATGCACCTGATGATGATGTCACCCAGATATAAGACTCTTATATCCTCCGCAGCATGGTAATGAAATATCGGGTGATCTTTCTAATATCCTGATGATGAACTCTCCGGTACTTAGCCAAAAAATGAACTTTCACTCCCGCATACGATAGCGATATGCGGATGATGGATACACACGAAAGATGATCCTGATGATGATATATACACTGAGTATATATCTGACTTATATCATCCTAATGCACTTGAAACATACAATCTTCATCAGCTTCACAACTCGATCCGGATAGCGATATACTCACAGATGATGATGCGATTCATTTCGACTGGAAAAGCACATGCAGATCCCTGTATATCCGTCCGCTGCATGCAAACTCACAGAACCGCACAATTTCACAAAGAAAATATGATGATCGGGCCGGATCACCTTCAGATCAAAACTTAAATATTTATCTTCCTGAACCTAGCACATGAGGATGCTAGGTTGATTCATAGCATGCTACCAACTGATCTCTCAAACAATGAAATGCAGAAAACTAAAATGCAAACTAAACTATCATACATGACCATTCCACTGATTCACAGAATCAACCGGTGGAAGGGTTGAAAGAATCCATTAACCTGTGATCAGAATAGAAATCAAAACATACACAGCTGATAAACCAGATAATGAAATTGATGAGATCTTATTCAGATGAAACACAAATGTCCTGCTTCTACAATGTTTCACAATGTCTGGACTAATCTCTATAACTCACTCACCAGTACAACATAACACAACTACTACTCTCTCAACATGATCTCGAACCCTAACTGATCTGAGTTACTTATAGCAATATCCTACGAGTACTACCAACTCGATTCCCAGTGGCTGGGAGAGAGGACAGCTCAGACTACCTGATCACGAACTCTAACTGCCTGCACACTCTCCTAGGCTGATCTAATACATATGCATTGGTCCAATGGACCTTATTACATTATGAAGTCAAACATACTAAAAATAGACTAATGTCCTGTCATGCGGACTATATCCTGTCTTGTAGGGGTGCTCCTGCACCAATCACTAAAGAAGATCAACATAAAACATCCTTCACTTGTCCATGGGGTACCTACTATTGGCAGGTCATGTTGTTTGGTCTCAAAAATGTTGATGCAACCTATCAATGAGCAATGATAGTGATCTTTCATGATATGCTTCATAAGAATATGGAAGACTATGTAAATGGTGTCCTTGGTAAGTCAAGAACAAGAAAAAAACATCTCCAGGTTTTAACAAGGATCTTTGATCACCTAGAACAATATCAAGTATGACTCAATCCTAAAAAGTGTGTATTTAGTGTCACTTCTGGATAATTATTGGGATATAGAGTATCAAGGAGAGGTATCGAAGTGGATCTAGCTAAAGTAAAGGCCATAGTTGACATGCCTCTACCAAAGAATCTAAAGAAGCTCTATAGTTTACAAGGGAAACTTCAAGCCATTCATCGTTTCATTGCTCAGCTTGCAGACAAATGTCATCCCTTCATGCATCTTCTCTACAAAAATGTCACATTCCAATGGGATGATTCATGCCAAGCAACTTTTGACAAGTTAAAAAGAATATTTAGCTTCTCCTCCAATTCTTATGTCTCAACTTTTATATATTTCAGCAACATCAATAGCATTAGGGGCTCTACTAGCACAACACAATGAAGTAGGCAATGAAAAAGCTATATATTATATCAATTGAACCGTGGTAGGATATGAATTTAATTATACTTCCATGGAAAAAGCATGCCTAGTAGTTGTCTTTAGTTCCCATAAACTAAGACACTACATGCTCAATCACTAAGTTAAACTCATTTCCAAGGTAGGTCCATTGAAGTATTTATTGTCAAAGGCTACACTCACAGGGTGAATGGCAAAGTGGGGTATCATTCTTAATGAATTTGATATAGCATATGTGGATAGAAAATCTATCAAGGGATAGTTCATAGCAGATCAGCTTGTTGATGCTCCTATTCATTCAGATCATCCACTTACTTTAGAGTTCCTAGATGAATCCATCTACTTAGTCACCCCATCAACACATTGGAAATGATACTTTGATGGATCATTCGCTTCTCATGGTTCTAGAGTGGAAATTCTCTTCATCACTCCTCAAGGTGATTGCATCCCCAAGGCATATAGGATTGTGTTTCCATGCACTAATAACATTGGTGAGTACAAGGATTTGACCATAGGATTGAAAATGGATGTTCAATGGAAGATTGACACATTGTACATGTATGGAGATTCTCTATTGGTCATCAACAAAGCTAAGGATAAGTTTCAAACCAAGGATGATAAGCTAATTACCTACTAGAAAATGGTTTATGACTTCAAGAAGTATTTCTTTGAGATTCAATTTGAACAAGTGCCTTGACTAAACAACAGAGTTGTAGATGCCATGGAAACCATTAGATCACTCATTGACATGCCAACCAACAACCAATGGTGTGAGTTTCTTGTGGAACAACTCTTTCTCCCTATGTATGATACCCCTAATTTCAAACTCATCTATGAAGTAGTTGGACCCACTTCCCCTTGGTATCAAGACATTTATGCCTATCTTTGTGACCAATCCCTTCCACCAAATCTATCCACCAACTAACAAAAAACCTTCATTCACCACTCATCCCACTTCACCATCCTAGGTGATACCCTGTATTGAAAGAGTCTCAAAGGTACACTTCTTAGGTGCCTCAACTTGAAAGAAGCCCAAACTGCCTTACATGAGGTACATGAGGGAATTTGTGGTACACATTCTAGTGGTGCTACACTTACAAGGAAGCCACTAAGAACATGATACTAGTAACCTAGTATGGAAGAAGATGCACTTTATTTTCCCAAGAAATATTTATAGTGCCAACAACATGGTGATCTCATTCATGCACCATCTCAAGATTTGCAGCCAATAAAAACTCCTTGGCCCTTTTCACAGTGGGGTTTTGATCTCGTTAGTAAAATCACCCCTCCATCCTCCAATGGCCATAAATTTATCATAACCACTAGTGAATACTTCACTAAGTGGGTTGAAGCAATTCCACTCACTTACATTACCAATACCAAAATATCCAAGTTTATCCTCCATTACATAATTTGCCAATATGGATTTCCCTTGCCATCATCACTGATAATGGTAGACCTTTTGAGAATCAAGAAGTTTAGTCTCTTTGTGATAAATTCCACATCCAACATTGTTTTTCCAACCCCTATTACCCACAAGGTAATGGCCAAGCTGAGGCGTCAAATAAAACCATCTTAAAAATCCTAAAAAGGACTGTTAATGACACTGGCCATGACTGACACCTACAATTAAATCCTATGAGCATACCATACAAGCATTCAAAAACCTACTAAAGCCACTCCATATTTACTTGTCTTTGGTTCCAAAGCCATCTTACCAATCGCGGTCAAGCTCCCTTCTCTACAGATTTCACTGCAGCATCTCATAAATGATGAGTATTGTATATCAAGGTTGCAAGAGTTAGAACTCTTGGATGAAAGGCATCTTTAGGCCCTTAACCATCTTCAAGTGTATTAAAACTTCCTTTGATGGAGCTACAACAAGAAAGTCAAGACCTGACATTTTGAGATTGGTGACCTTGTCCTTAAAGAAAATCAAGGCAATCTCCAAGAATGAGAGAAGAAGAGCAAATTTGAACCAAATTGGTTAGGACCTTTTGTCATTACATCCACTTATGGATTAGGTGCTTACTAGCTTGTAACATCAAAGGTCAAGCCTCTTGAAGGACCCATAAACATCATTCATCTCAAGCAGTTCTATACTTCAAGAAAAAGTCAAAAAAATCAAAATAGTAAAGAGAAATAATTTGTTCTATGGTGAAAACCACTTTGGTGGTGCCTTGGGAAAGTACCATGGTGACAAATTAGAAAATAGAAACCATGTGTAGAGGCTACTATCCACCATCTATCTAGTTCTCACTCATCCCATCCAATCCACCTTATATTATCTTTCATGTTTATCTACTTATCCTACTATCATGGATTGATAATTGATAGATATCGATAGTATCCTACCTTCATCAATTTTCATAACATGTATCACTTATTCCATGCCATAATAAATACTCTTGTGCCTAACTGGGGGCATTCTTGGTTTATACGTGTTAAGGGAAAATTGGAGTAAACATGAATAATCAATATATCAATATCCATAATACCCAAAACTCAACGAAAAGGGAAATAATCAAGATCAAACAAACAAAGACGAAACCTTTACAAACCTCAATACTTCATAGCTTCCATTGGTTGCCTATCTCAATCAATCTTGCATGTATGGATAAGGCCCTCAGAGAGTGCACTTCCTTGCTATTCCAAGATTGTCAATGGAGAATGGCCATGATAGTGCTTTGTAATGAAGATGAGCTTCACAACAATGGTAGTGATATGGTAACAAGTTGATTGCAAGGAAATGGAATGATGTGGGTGCCAAAGGCGTGCTGTAATTCCTACAGAGTAACAATACTAAAATCTTGGATGGATGAAATGGAAGAACAAGGTTCAATTTATAGACTTGAAAGAGAGAAGATTAATGGTATAGAAAGAACAAGAAGATCAATGGTTGAGAATGGTTAAGGAACATGCGCAAATAAGAAGAAGACATGTGTCTTGCTATATTTTGCATGAGAGGAATTAATAAAATAGAAGAATGAGTTAACTAAATAGATTAAATCAATTAAAAGAATAGATCAGTCAGTTAAGAGAATAGAACTAGAGAATAGAAATTGCATGAGGATGAGAAGATATTTTAGCTCAATTAAATATTTAAAATATTCAATTGCATGTGCACAAGGATTGAATTATATTTAGAGATAACTCAATTTAGAAGAAAAAGACAACTTAAATAAATATTTGATTTATTTAAATTTAGAGAAGATATTATTGGAAAAAATAATTAAATAATTGATATTATTTAATTTAGAATGAATTTGGAAGAACTAATTAAATAATTGGGATTATTTAATTTGTTGGAGGAATTAGAAGAATTTAAGAATTTAATTAAATAAATTGATTTTATTTAATTTTTTAGAGAATATGAATCAAATAAATAAATTTGTTTGTTTATTTATTGATAGAGGAATTTGACTTAAATAAATATTAAGAATATTTATTTGGATAGAGTCGTGTCATTTTTAGGCGTATACATTTTGCCCCTCTTTGATGTGATGTTCGAGATGATGAGATTTGTGTCAAGTAACATCATTTCAAAGAAGCTAAGGTATGGATAGAAGAAAAATATGGTAATGGAAAGATAGGATGAGGATGCCCCCTTAGGAGATTAGACGGGGAGAGAGTTTCGAGGGAGCGAGATAGACAATCTCACGATGAAGAAGGTGGAAGAACAAGGTTAGGGTGAGAAAATGGTTTGAAGAAAGAGCCGAATGATACATGATGCAAGATAGAATGATGACACACACAAGAAAGTAAGCAAGTATGCACAAATGATATAAGAACAAACAAGGTATTGCCCCTATCAAGCTATAAACCAATGATAAATCAATAATGATATATGACAGTGTTGTCATGACGGGGAATGATAGATCCCTAGAGCAACACAAAAGATAGTGTCTAGTTTTAGGAAATGGAACATTTCATGTAAGACACGTGTGTTGGTCTAATTTTGACAATGCAACATCTTGTATAAGATGATTAAAAATAGCTTATTGAGTTGGTTTACAACTAGACAAGGATCAAGACCACTAATTGTGATTAGATCATTTGACAAGATTGATTAACATGATTGGTATGGATTAAAGATAGACTTGCATTTGGATCACTACTCAGAAGATACAATGATAGTTAGAAATTTGATTGATAGAAGAATGACTCGATAGAAGGATTCACAAGCTTTTGTTTGTATTGGTAATCTACATTTTGTGGATATTTTATTGCATGGGATATGGATCTGTTTATGGATGTATAATGGTGTGAATGGTGTTTGCTTTCTTGACATCTTGATGGTGCAAGTATTTTGAAGTGCTTATTTCATCATTGGGCAATTTTTTTGGTACTTTTTCCAAATGTTGTAAGTTAATACAAGCATCTATGTATAATTAAACTAAGATGACTTAAGTATTGTTTACATGTATTTTGATTTAGTAAGTTAATACAAGCATCAAGGTATAATTGAACCGAGATGACCTGAGTATTTCTTGCATATCAACAGACAAGGATTGCCCCTGTTCATGTCAGACCTTTGATGTCCTCGATGATATTTTTCTAATCATGTCATTAGACAAGGCATCACATTACTAAAGTTTAATCCATAAACAATGAACAAATAACATAATCATGCCCCCCATCATAGCATCTCTAGCTTTTGGCATCCTTGAGCAGAATAGAAAGACATGATAACAAAAATCAAGACTCTGTAAGTTAACCTAATCACAAACATAAAACATTATTCCATTTAGATGTGTTTTTCTTGCCATAATTTGGATAGAATCAGTTTGAGTGCTTTAGGTGTTTGTTTTATTTGCTTTGGATAGGTTGATGCTTTGCTTCAAGACTTTTGCTGGAAAGAAGGATTTTGTCTATGCTTGCTTGCCTTGTGAGAGTTTCCACAATCCTTATTGGTGAGATAAACCCTAAGGGACTGACCTAGTGCCTTGGGGGCTCATTGTTAAATGGCCTTGCCTACGTGACGACACAGAGGCAACATAGTTTGAGGTGAACCCTAATGGACCTAAGACCTAGGCAAAAGAAAGTGGCGCAGACTCAGATAGATAGAAGGAACAGATATGGGATGGATAGGAAAGTGGAGCGTTGGGGGTGTATTTGAGAAATGGCCTTGCCTACGTGATGATGCAGAGGCAATGAAGTTCATGGACTTGGACCATGTGCACACTGACAACAGACACTACGCTAGGCTAACACTGTGGATAGGATATTGGATAAGACCTTAGTTGACAAGGTGACAAAAGAGATAGAGTATCAAGCCATGATAGGTTATGATTAGGTTTTTATTATGGAATGGATAGGGATCGAATGGTATATGATTGATGGAAGAAAGGACACAAGGTGATTGGTTTCCCAAAGATGGAGGAAGCAGTTTATCACAAGTAATGCCTGTTTACTAGGTTTTCACCACTTGCTTTTATTTGCATGAAAGCTAGAAGTACACATGACACCTGTTTGCTAGGTTTTTATCATGATACCTATCCAAGGCACCTATTTTCTAGATTTTCACCAAAGGATGATTTTTTGTTGTTTTTTCTATTTTTTTGATTTTTTTTCTTTTTTCTAATTTTTTTATTTTTTTTGTATTTTATGCCCCCCTTACATTGGGGTTCTCTTTGGTATAGAACTAGTGAAGATGCATACTATTGATTGGGTCATTGAATAGATCACCTTTTGATGTTGCCAATTGATATGCCCCTGATACATAGGTAGCAATGATCACATAAGGCCCAAGCTAGTTGGGTTCAAACTTGCCTTTCTTTTCCCGATCCTATTGATTGTGGGGATTTTCCATAAGTACTAGATCTCCAACCTTGAAGACTCTTGGATGGACTCTATGGTTGTAAATTCATGACATCATTTGTTGGTATGCCTTGAGATGATTGAAGGCCTTTTGTCTTTTTTCCTCTAGCAGCTCTGTTAGATCTAGGGCACACAATTGAGAGGGGGGGTAAATTAGTTGTACAAAAACTTGCTTCTACTTCAAACACTTGATTCTTCTTTATTAGTTAACATCATATCAATTAACCATTCATGAAAGCATAAAGCATAAGCACCAGAGCAGATAAGCATCAACACATTAGACACCAAGATTTTGATGTGGAAAACCTGGTTAAGGGAAAAACCACGGGGTGATTAACCCAAGGATTATTCTCTATTAGAAGAATAAGAAAAATGAATGGCACATGCCAATTAGGGCTCACTACCTGAGCACACTGCTCACAAGGAGGCACATTGCCTACAAGAGACACATTGTCTACAAGATCATAAGTATCACAAACTTGAACTGAAGAATGACATCTTTACCATGTCTGGATCAGTTCCATTTAAGCCCGAGACACACCTGCTCTGCCTTTCACTCTTTCACTATACCACACTCATCTGCTCCACAACACCCTACGAAATGAATTCACAAACCTTTATTTATACAAGGCATTGACTTAGGAATAATCATCTAAGTTGGTAATCAACCATAAGAACATTTGCAAGATAAATAACTCATCCTATTGGCCAGTCTAAACAAGAATGTCTTCATCCAGAAGAACTCATCCAGTCGGCCAGCAAGAACATCTCCATCTGGAAGAATATCTCCAATTCTGGGCTCTAACACTAATACGAACCAACAACACAACCTCAACATGATCCAAGAACCTTCACAAGCTTGCCTGAATGACCAAGTACATCTGCACTTCCTCTACTTATTAGAATCTCTTCTCTTCTTCATCTGGAACTTCAAGAACACAGTCTACCACCACTTTCATACTAAGAAAGGTGCTTCCAGACCTCCAAACTATGTACAAATCGAGATGACACATCACAAGGACATCCCAAACACTCCTTCTAATCCACAGAATAGGACAATGCACTTCTGGATATCACTGGACCTTTTTGTAACACTCTGTCACTCTAGAGCATCTCCCAGAACTGGTTCTACTTGATCGATCACAACTTCTTCATGTCTTCATGTGGACCTCTAAAATCTTAATTGGATCATCTCAAGACTCATATCTACAAACCCTTTAATTCACATCCTCTTATCCTCAACCTATTGAGTACTTTTGCCTTCTTCTCATCACTATTCTTCACTATTCTTGAATGAGACTGATTTCCTCAATAACCTCAGCACACAGCTCATCCAATCCTTCTTATCAATGCAATATGAGTATGTTGACATTAATGACAACATTGGTTAACCTCATACTTGCAACAATCTCCCCCTTTGTCATTGATGGCAACATATGATGTGAAAAACCATCAAGACAAGAACTTCTCCTTTCTGTCACAGCTCCCCCTATCAGCAACAACTCTTCACATGTCTTCTCTTCTTTTACTGTTCCCCCTTTGATCAACAACCCCTTGTTTTTCACATGTCTTCTCTCCCCCTTTGACATCAATGGAAAAGGGCTCATACTTGCAATTCTAACACATCAGAATCATACCGGCTGCTCCTCCTTAGTAGTAGCTCCCCATCATCAATCCAGATCACAAGATATGACTGTGATATCCACTAGACTGATGCACATCAGTGCATCCTAATTCATCACCGGAGGGGCCATGACCCCTAACTTCTCCCTGAGATACTCAAAAGAGTCCTTGGGAAGAGGTTTAGTAAAAATATATGCAATCTGATCCTTGGAGGGTACATACTCCAATCTGCTTTCATCCTTATTCACTTGTTCTCTCAGAAAGTGAAATTTGATAGATATGTGCTTGGTCTTAGAATGCAACACCAGATTCTTAGTAATATTTATTGCACTTGAATTATCACAGAAGATTGTTATAGGCTCCTCATATTCTATTTTAATGTCTCTTAGCATCTGCTTCATCCATAAGATTTGAGTGCAACTACCTGCTGCTGCAATGTATTCTGCTTCAGTTGTAGACAAAGATATTGCCTCTTGTTTCTTGGTTAGCTAAGAAACCAACCTTTTTCCCAAAAAGAATGCTTCTCCACTTGTACTCTTCCTATCATCCACATCTCCTGCCCAATCTGCATCTGTATATGCATGAAGAGAGAAATCATGATCTCTAGGATACCATAGACCATACTCAACTGTCCTCTTTATATATCTAAAAATCCTTTTGATTGCCATAGCATGAGATTCTCTAGGATCAGCCTAAAATCTTGCCACAAGACCAACAACCTGCATTATATTTGGTTTAGTCTGAGTGAGATACAATAGTCCTCCAATCATTGATCTATACTTGGTCTAATCTATCTTAGGAGAGTCATCATCTTTGCTCAACTTACATCTGGTTGCCATAGGAGTGTTCATTAGCTTTGAATCTTCCATACCGAATTTCCTCAACAATTCTTTCACATATTTGGTCTGAGAGATAAAGATGCCTTTCTTTGTCTGAGTAATTTGCAGACCCAAGAAGAAATTCATTTCACCAAACATTGACATTTCAAACTCACTTTTGATTTGATTTGCAAAGGTTTTACACAAACCGTCTCTTCCTCCAAAGATGATATCATCAACAAATACTTCAACAATCAAGATGTTTTCATTATCTATTTGGAAATATAGATTACTATCAGCAGTACCTTTGTTGAAACCAATTTGCACAACATTCTTATCCAACCTTTCATACCATGCTCTTAGGGCTTGCTTCAATCCATACAATGCTTTCTTCAATTTGCAGACCATATCATCATGATTAGACAATTGAAATCCATCTGGCTGCTCAATGTATACTTCTTCTTCCAAATCACTATTTAGGAAGGTGGACTTGACATCCATCTGATATACCTTGAAGTCTTTGAAGGCAACAAATGCAAGAAATAATCTGATTGCTTCAATTCTTGCCACCAGAGCAAAGGTTTCTTCAAAATCAATTCCTTCTATTTGAGAGTAGCCTTTGTAGACCAATCTGGCTTTGTTTCTGATTACTTCACCAACTTCATTTAGTTTGTTCCAGAAGACCCATTTGGTTCCAATCACATTTTTGTTTCTAGGTCTGGGAACAAGATCCCAAGTGTGATTTTTCTCAATTTGCATCAACTCTTCCTCCATTGCTTTGGTCCAGTTTTCATCATTGTAAGCTTCATTAATTGTCTTAGGTTCAATCTTTGAAATTAGACAGTATTCATTTGAATTTTGAGCAATTCTCCTCCTTGTTTGTACCCCTTTGCTTTTGTCACCTATGATCTAATCTTTAGAATGGTTTAGAGTTACATACCTTGGAACTTTGGGAATTTCTTGCACTACTGTTTCTTGATCAGGCTCATTCAGACAAACCTCTTCTTCTTGATTTACTGGGTCAGTTTGAATCTGACTTTTAGAGGAGGATTGAGCTCCTTGCACCAGAGAACCATTCTGATCATCTTCATCATATTCATAAAACCTTGAGGGCTTCTAAATTCCTTCATCAACCTTCACATTTGTACTTTCTATCATCTTTCTCAGTCTCTTATTGTAACACCGGTATGCTTTGCTTTGAGTGGAGTAACCCAAAAAAATTCCTTCATCACTTCTAGGATCAAACTTTCCTAGATTTTTATCTCTTTTGATGTAACATTTGCTACCAAATACTCTAAAATATCTCACAGTAGGAGTTATACGAAACCAAAGTTCATAAGGAGTCTTACTGGTATTGCTTCTGATTTGAACTCAATTGAGAGTATAGACTACAGTGCTGACAACTTCTCTCCA
Organism: Cunninghamia lanceolata; assembly: GCA_027924645.1. Classification (NCBI taxonomy): domain Eukaryota; kingdom Viridiplantae; phylum Streptophyta; class Pinopsida; order Cupressales; family Cupressaceae; genus Cunninghamia; species Cunninghamia lanceolata. Next base: position 1,830,651 of record BSBN01001356.1, on the reverse strand, counting down.
AAACATCTGGGGAACATTTGCTTCCATCATCATTGTCCTGGATGCTTTCTGGATGGTCTGGTTCTTTCTCTCAACTACTCCATTCTACTATGGAGTCCTAGGAGAAGACAACTATCTCTTTATGCCATGCTTCTCACAAAAGTCTATGAATTCACCGGATGTGAATTCACCACCTCTATTAGACCTCAGACATTTTAGTTTCAATCCGGTTTGATTCTCTACCATAGCTTTGAAGATTTGGAACTTCTCAAGGGCTTCTGATTTCTCTATCAGAAAGGTAACCCACATCATCTGGGAATGGTCATCAATCAGTAACATGAAATATCTATCACCTTGCATACTCTTGATTCTTGTTGGACCACATAGATCAAAATGAACTAATTCCAATAATCCGGTAGAGAACTAATCCTTGCTTTTGAAAGAGACTCTACTCTATTTACCTAGCTGACATTCTTTGCACAAACTATTTGTAGGTTTCACCAGTTTTGGAAGATCTCTTACAGCTTGAGTATTTCTTATCTTGATGATGTTATCAAAATTTAAATGACACATCCTTCTATGCCATAACCAACTCTGATTAACTTGAACAAACAAACAACTTTTATTTGAACCAACTAGATGGAAGATATTACCTTTTGTTTGAGTACTGGATGCAATCTTAGTTCTGGAGCTTTCACAGATCCTACATCTTCCATTCTTGATCCGAAGATCATAGCCTTTGTCCACCAACTGACCAACACTGAGAAGATTGTGCTTCAATCCTTCAACATATAGTACATTACCAGTTTCGCTCTTTCCATCAAAAGAAATAGTTCCCCTACCTCTGATTCTACCAGCAGAATTCTCACCAAACTTTACTATTCCTCCTTCATACCTTTCCAAATCTAAGAACTTGTTCTTGTCACCTGTCATATGGTGAGAGCATCCATTGTCAATAACCCAATCATCCTTTTCTTTAACTTGTGCAGCCAAAGCTCTTTCCACAACCTTATGAATGATAGATTTAGAGGATATTGGATCTTCTTCCTTGATGGCAATAAACACCCATTCATTTCTGGATTTGCTTCCTATTTCTGATTCATCATCTGTTACTCCTTCATTATCATCTTCTTCATGAACATAATAACAGTTCTTTTGGAACCTTTGTTTGTTAACATTTGACCTTGCAGATCTTTCTGGACATCTTGAAGCAAAATGACCAATCTTATTGTAGTTGAAGCACTTAAAGGGTAATTTTCCTTCATACTTACTGGATCCTCTTGGTAGTCTCTTGGCAATGAGGGCTTCAAGTTGAGCTATTTCTACTTCTTCCTCTTCCATGTCTTTCCTTGCTTGATCATACCATGACAGCTTCCTTGAAGAGTTTTCTCCCGGATCAAATCTTTGTTTGCCTTTCACATAGGCACTGGCTTTGAATACAGATTTAGTCTTGGGATGATCATCTCCAAACTTGGTCATTTCAAATGTAGCCAGTTTGCCAGCTAATTTCTCTCTTGTGATAGTTGTATGGGCTCTGAATTCATCAATGGCAGCAACCTTGATTTTGTAGGCAGCAGGAAGGGATCTGAGAATTTTGCAAACAATCTCATTTTCATCCAAAACTCCACCAGCATTCCTGATTCCACACACCATCTCATTTACTCTTGGCATAAAAGTAGTGATATTTTCATCATCTCTCACTTCAATCTTTCAAATTTCCCTTTGAGACTTTGCAACCTTGCACTCTTAACAAACTCATCTCCTTCATGCAGAAGTTCTTGTTTAACCCAGATCTCATAAGCAGTTGGTAGGTCAATAACATTTGAGAGTTCTGAGTCAGTCAATGCACTTAGAAGAGCTTCTTTGGTCCACAGATTGTTTTTAGCATCTGTGATTTCATTTAGAGTTGTCGGACCACCCTGTGGAGGTACATATTCTTTTGTGACCATGGCTAAGTATGCTTTTCCCATACACTCCAAGTGACATTTCATGCGACCTTTCTAGAGAGAGAAGTTGGTTCCATCAAACTTCGGACTGTCCTTCTTGTATGACGACATCCTGGATCTCCTCAAGAATTTAAGCTCTTTTTAGAGGAACTTAACTCTGATACCAATTGTTAGATCTAGGGCACACAACTGAGAGGGGGGTGACTCAATTGTACAAAAACTTGCTTCTACTTCAAACACTTGATTCCTGTTTGTTAGTTAACATCATATTAATTAACCATTCATGAAAGCATAAAGAATAAGCACCAGAGCAGATAAGCATCAACACATTAGACACCAAGATTTTGATGTGGAAAACTCAGTTAAGGGAAAAACCATGGGGTGATTAACCCAAGGATTATTCTCTGTTAGAAGAATAAGAAAAATAAATGGCACATGCCAATTAGGGCTCACCGCCTAAGCACACTGCTCACAAGGAGGCACACTACCTACAAGAGACACACTGTCAAGATCATAAGTATCACAAACTTGAACTAGAGAATGACATCTTTACCATGTCTGGATCAGTTCCATTTAAGCCTGAGACACACCTGCTCTGCCTTTCGATCTTTCACTATACCACACTCATCTGCTCCACAACACCCTGTGAAATGAATTCATAAACCTTTATTTATACAAGGCATCAACTTAGGAACAATCATCTAAGTTGGCAATCAACCATAAGAACATTCACAAGATAAACAACTCATCCGGTTAGCTAGTCTGAACAAGAACATCTTCATTTGGAAGAACTCATCTGGTCGGCTAGCAAGAACATCTCCATCTAGAAGAATATCTCCAATTTTGGGCTCTAACACTAATGTGGACCAACAACACAACTCAACATGATCCAAGAACCTTCACAGGCTTGCCTGAATGACCAGCTACATCCGCACTTCCTCTACTTATTAGAATCTCTTCTCTTCTTCATCTGAAACTTTAAGAACACAGTCTACCGCCACTGTCATACTGAAAAAGGTGCTTCCAGACCTCCAAACTATGTACAAATCAAGATGACACATCACAAAGACATCCCAAACACTCCTTCCAATCTACAGAATAGGACAATTCACTTCCGTATCTCACTGGACCTTTTTGCAACACTCTATCACTCCGGAGCATCTCCCGGAACCGGTTCTACTTGATCGATCACAACTTCTTCATGTCTTCATGCAGACCTCTGAAATCTTAACTGGACCATCTCAAGACTCATATCTACAAACCCTTTAATTTGCATCCTTTGATCCCCAACCTATTGAGTACTTTTGCCTTCTTCTCATCACTATTCTTCACTATTCCTGAATGAGACTGATTTCTTCAATAACCTCAGCACACAGCTCATCCAATCCTTCTTATCAATGCAATATGAGTATGTTGACATCAATGACAACACTGGTTAACCTCATACTTGCAACAAGCTCTAGCTCTTGCAATCTAGAAACTCTGTACTCTTCATCAGTTATGAGACTTTTTAATGACACCCTTAGAGATGGTAACTTGACCTCAATGGGAAAAATGGTTTCTAATATATAGACAAGGGTATAAGGGGTAGCATCTATTGGAGTGCATATACTAGTTTGATAGGCCCACAGAATGGGAGTGAGTTGGATGTGCCAATCATGACCAGCATCATTGACTATCTTCATGAGGAGTTTCAAGATTATTTTGTCAGATGCTTCTACTTGGCTGTTACCTTAGGGGCAATAGGGTGTGGAGAAACGGTGTTGGATTTTGAATCTATCACAAAGCTCTAATACATCCTAGTTCTTGAAAGGTCTTCCACTATCCATGATAATGGATGAGGAATGTCATATATGCAGATGAGGTAATTGAGGATGAATGAGGAAATCTGTTTACCTATGACCGTGGTGAGGGGAATGGCTTCAATCCATTTAGTAAAGTATTCAGTGGCAGTTATTATGAACTTGTTGCTGATGGATGAGGGAGGGTAAATTTTGCCCACAAGGTCGAGTCCCCATTGACAAAAGTGCCAAGGTGTTGTTAAAGATCTTAGCTCTTGAGCTGGCCATGTATCAAGTTTTCATGTATCTAGCACTGCTTGCACTTCTTCACAAACTGATATGAATTTGTTTCCATGTTTAGACAATAATAACCCAAACGCACGAGTTTCTTAGCTAAAGAAGGACTGCTAGAGTGTGTTCTATAAATTTCTTTGTGTATGTCTTGTAAGGTGGTTTGAGATTCTTCTTGTTCTAAACAATAGAGTAAAGTACCATCCAAACCATGTCTGTATAGGGTGTCAGCAATAATGGTATAACGAGAGGTTTGGTGGATGAAGGTTTGATGTTGGTTTGAAGACAAGTCAGGTGGGAGGGTATTATCCTTGAGGTAAGTGTAAATCTTACCGTAGCAAGGTGAATCAGATCCGACTAATAGGCATATGGAGTGTGTTTTAGGAAGATCATAAGCTGATTGCTAAATTGATTCCACCAAGAGCTCATACCGTGACTCATTCTCTAGGATCTCAAGGAATGAGGCAATGGTTACCATGGCATCTACCACTTTATTTTCAATGCAAGGTATCTGTTCAAAGGAGATGATCACAAAGTACTCTTTAAATTCATCGACCATGTGCTTGTATGGGATAAGCTTCTCATCTTTGGTTTGATAGTCGTCATTGACTTGGTTGATCACCAGTTGAGAGTCACCATAGACATGTAGCTCTTTGATTTTCCATTATGTTGCCATTTTGAGACCAATGACCAAGGCCTCATACTATACTATATTGTTTGTGCATGGGAATAACAGACGATAAGACTTAAGTATAGTGTAGCCGTGAGGAGTGACCAACAAGATTCCTACCGCTGATCCATGGTTTGTATAGGATCCATCAAAGTAGAGCTTCCATGAGTGTGTTGTGATATTAAATAAGGATTCATCTAGAAACTCAAATGTCATTGGTGTTGTATCCTGTAATGGTGCTTCTGCTAACTAATCAGCAATGATTTGTCCTTTGATAGCCTTTATGTCTACATACTCAATGTCATATTCACTTAGGAACATTACCCACCTGGCTAAGCAACCTGTTAGAGCTGTTTTGCTTAATAGGTATTTTAGTGGATCTATTTTTACAATAAGCTTGACTGGATGTGCTAGCATGTAATGTCATAGTTTTTGGGAAGTAAAAACCACAGCAAGACACGACCTTTCTATTTGAGAGTATTTCAGTTCATAGCCCACCAATGTGCAACTGATGTAGTAGATAGCTATTTCTTTACCTTTGTAATCTTGTTGTGCTAGAAGGGCCCCAAGACCTATTGGCATAGTAGATATGTAGAGTAATAATAGTTTTCCTTGGATAGGAGGCATCAAGATAGGTGGGTTCATAAGATATTCCTTTAGTTTGCCAAATGCTTCTTCACACTTCTCATCCCACCTAAATGGAATGTTCTTATGCAGGAGATGACTGAAAGGTTGGCACTTGTTTGCCAGTTGTGATATGAACCAACGGATCGCTTGCAACTTGCCCTGTAAAGACCATAGTTGAGTAATTTTCTTTGGCAGTGGCATTTCCATGATGGCTTTGACTTTGGCAGGATCCACTTCAATCCCATTTGTTGATATAATGAAGCCTAAGAGCTTCCCTAAGGTGACTCTAGACACACATTTCTTTGGGTTCAACCTGACCTTGAATTGTTCTAGTCTCTGAAAGACCTTCTCTAGCACATCTAGGTGTGATTCTCTTGTGAGTGACCTTGCAAAGATATCATCTACATAGTCCTCCATTGTGACATGCATCATATCATGGAAGATAGTGGTCATAACATGTTGATATGTGGCCTCTGTGTTATTTATCCCAAATGGCATGACATTCTAGCAGAAAGTGCCCCATGGACAAGTGAAAGTTGTCTTATGTTGGTCTTCTAGTGCTATCTTGATTTGATTGTATCCAGAGAAGCCATCCATGAGAGATAAGATGGTATGCCCTACTGTTAAGTTGACTATGATATCTACATTTAGCAATAGAAAGTCTTCCTTGTCGTAAGCTTTGTTTAGATCTCAGAAATCATTACATAATCTAACTCGGCCATTAGGTTTGGATACTGGCACTATGTTGGAGACCCACTCTGGATAGTCTATGGCTCTGATGAACCCTACATCCAACAGTTTCTTGAGTTCTTCTTTCACTAGTAGTGCAATGTGTGGATGCATCTTTCTAAGTTTTTGTTTGACTGGTTTCACTCCTGGATCTAGTGGAAGATGATGTAGAATCAAATCTAGATCCAATCCTGGCATATCTACGTATGGCCAAGCAAAGTTGACTTGCTTTTTCTTGAAGAATGGTACAAATTTGGTCTTTTGTTGTGGAGTTAGAGACTTGGCAAAGTGAATGATCTTAGGTTATTCCTCTGTTCTAATGTTAATAGGTTCTGTAGGTTCCACAACAATCTAAGACTTCACCTGGTGCATGTTGTCAGGGAGAGTGTCAAGCCTTCCATTGTCAGGTACCACAATTGGGTTTTCATCATTGGATGCATCCTTTCTTTTTACTATTTTGAGGTCTAATACTGCCATGGAGTGGTTTTCACCATCATATCTAGTTTTTATTATTTTGATATTTTTGCGACTGGAAGGCTTGGCACCCTCTTCAAAATAAGCCACAGTATTGAGTTCAATGGCAAACCTAGCTTTATGATCTCCTGTGGGTAGGTGGTCCCTAAGTTCCATGTAGTCAATGTAGGCATAATCATTTTGGAACATTTCTAGTTGCGAGGTTCCTTGTAGATCCCAGTCGATAAGTTTAGGATGCATAAGAGGGAGGGAGTCAGAGGATAGATCTGATTTGTTGATAGTTTGAATGTATATGCAAGGGGTATTGGTAGGGATAGGGTCCGGGATGGTACTTTTCTCCAAATTGTTTATTGCGATAGAACTCAAACCTTCCTTGAAAGTCATGTTCTTGGGAATTGGCGAGTCACACTCTAATGGTCTATGTGTTAGTATTTGTCCTTCACGGTAGGAGCTATAAGTTTGAATGGTGTCAACTTCCTTGTCATCATAGGAGTGCTCTGTTAGCTCATCCCACTCATATTCATTAGAATATGTGTCACTATCCTCTTGAAGGTTATGGATAATTTCCACAAGACAAGCATTTTCTTTTGCTTTGCCCTTGTCTTTGTATCCTAGACCTTTTGTATTTCTTGCCAATGAGGATAAAGAAGGTTGAATGGGTTCTATTATTCCTTCTTTTCTTATGCCAATGGGACCTTGTCCTTCATAACCCATTCTGTGTAAGATAGACTCACTTCGCCCATAGATTTCCATTAGGAGCTTAGGTGGTTCTTGTTGTGTGTTCTTTTCTTCTTCTATATAGAGCCATTATAAGATATCTCTTTCCTCTGTTTCATCTGATAGGGTCCCCCATTTTACAAAGGGAGCTGTAGGAGGTGTAGAAGGAGAAGATGGATTTGGAAAATGTTTGGGTTGACCAAAGGATCTAGGAGATAGAAGCATTTTGGCTAAGTTGAGGATGTGCTCAATGGAGTATTCCCCTACTCTTGTTTCTTTGATGGTAATTTTCTACTCTTTGGGCTTGGATGAGGAACCTTCAGAGGTAGAATCATGCTATGGGGTAGGGCACATAGAAGCTCTATTGTTGGGTATGATGTGATCAAGCTTTGAGTGGATAGAGTTGCAATGCTGAAAGGGGTCGGGGTCACCTTGGATGGTGACTTGTTTACCATTATGAGGGAATTTTATGCATTGGTGGTAGGTATAAGGTACAACTTTCATGGCATGAATCCATGGTCTAGCTAGGAGAATATTATAGGCTAGTTCCCTGTTTAGGACTTGGCAAACAATGTCCTTCATTACTGGACCCACTTGTATTGGTAACACCACTGTTCCTTTAGTAGTTCTCTCCTCTTCATCATAGGCCTTAATGGTGATCTTTTTCCTCAGATCCACTGCATTTTTAGAGAACCCCAATGTAAGGACTAGCTTGAGTGTACAAATATTTAAACCATCTCATCCATCAATGAGAACCCTTTTGATACAGTGTTTATGGATGAAGGCAACGATATGCAAGGGGGTGTAATGAGGCTGAGACATTGAGAGGTCATCCTATTTGATAAACGATATGGTGTTAGAGGAGGTTAGATTTCCTACCATGGCTTAAAACTTCTCTTGGGCCAAGTTTGTGGGCACAGTTATTACCACTAGAGATTTTTCAAGAATCTCTTTGTGGGAAGGAGACAGATGCAACAACTCTAAGATAGAAATGTGGGCAGGAGTTTTTTGCAGTTGGTCTATGACACTATACTGATGGAAGTTAAGAAGGAGATGACCTTGGAGGGAGCATGTTTAATGTGACCTTACTACTATGAGTGATGATGTTGCAATCAGTTTTGTTGGGTTCTGATTGTTGGTTGGATGTAACCACATTGATTTGCGAGATGTGCTTTGATATGCAGTTGATGGTATAATCAAATGGCACACTTGCACAATTAGCATTATTATTCCCACTATTCTGATTTTGCCTGTTGTGGTTGTTATTGTTATTGTCATTGTTGTTGTTGTTGTTGTTGTTGTTGTTGTATGGCATGTTGTGGTTAAGAAGTGGATCCTTGTATGCCACATGCATCTCATTAGAGGTATGTTGTTGAGCCCCTACTTGATTTTGGTCAAGTATGTCTTGGATGACATGTTTGAGACGAATACAATTATTGGTTGTATGGCCTCTTCCCTTGTGATACTTGTAGAAATCAGTGTCTTTCCAATAGCGAAGTTTTATTTGCGGTTCATAGTCACTAGTTGGTGGAAGAGTAATCTCATTGATGGCCAATAGCTTTCTTAATGCAGACTCTTGGGACTCTCCTAGCAGTGTGAACTTTCACCTAGATTTGAGTTGTACCATGGCTTTGACTCTCGAGAGAATTTTTTGTTGGGCGTAGTGTTTCTTGCCTCTCCTTTGAGAGTGAATATTGGTTTCTATTTGGGAGCTACCACTTTGGCATCAACTACTCCATCATTGACAACATTTTTATTCTTTGTCCAAAATTTTAACTTGTCCATAGTGTAGTTAGAGTTAGGGGTGTCCTTGTACAACTTTATTTGCCCCTTGGCGATCATAGCTTTCTTGATGAACAATCCCATTTCAATGACCTTTGAAAATGAAGTAGGGCATTGAATTTGGATTTGGTAGCTTAGATCAGAGTTAAGGTTGTGGACAAACATCTCTATCAATTGCTTCTCAAGTACATCATATGAGCATTTTCTCACAAGTTGTCTCCACCTTTGTAAGAAGGAGGTGAAGGATTCACCACTCTTTTTCTTTGTATTGCAGAGGTCTATCATGGAGACTTCATGTTTAATGTTATATGAGAAGTGCGTGATGAACTTGTTTACTAACTCATCGAACATTTTGATACCTAGTGGAAGTTGTGAAAACCACTCCATGGTTTGACTACCTAGAGATCTAGGGAATAGTCTCATTAAGAAGGTCTTGTTGTGAGCTACTTCCATGCATGCGGCATTGAATTCCCTAATGTCATCTCTTGGGTCCCCTTTTCCTTTGTACTTGTCAAACTTAGGAACTTCAAACTAAAAGGGGAAGGGCACCATGTTCAAACTTTTATCAAAGGGGTATGGTACGATGTCTTCCAAGGAGTAAGTTTTAGTGTTTGTTCCTGTTTTGAGATCCGTCATTTGTTGCGTTAGACCCTCGATTTGTTTTCTCATTTCTTCCATAGGTGTGTTTGGGTCTATGACTTTCTTTCCTTTGTCTTCCCCAGTGTGGTTCTCATGAGTTTCCTCTATGGTCTCCTTTAGTTTGTTGAGATTGAAGTCAGTGGGGAGATTAAGTCCCAGATTTGCAAGATGAATAAAGTGCTTGTGAGGGTCCTCGTGGAGCATTTTTTCTAGCAAGCATTGGAATTTTTTATCTTAGAGGTGTCCTTGATACTCTTCATGAGAGATTTCCCCATCACTATCATGAGGGGTGACAATGTGGTTGGATTATTCGGCCATTTCAAGTTGTCTTTTGTATTGAGATCTAGTTAAAACCATGCAAAGCGACATGGGAAGCAGTGGGTGAAACTAGATACTTAGTAAGGTGTTGGTAGAGATTGTTAAGAAGAGGATACTTGTGATGAGATTTGAACAAGGGATTCTTTGGATCAATGATTCCAAGTAAGATGGTTGACACAAGATGATAGCCACAAGCAAGGGTACTCGATACCAGTTTACTGTGTAGAGACTAGTCATGCACCAAGATCACTAGCAAAGTTCTATGACCTACTAGGGTTACTTGAATCTGAAATGATCTAAAAAAGGTCTTGCGCTAATCTGATATAGAATACTTTGACTTTGCTCCAGGGAGACCTAGTAGAAGGTGGATGAGATGATCGACGAGAGAAAGGGTTTGGTGTGAAACAGATGGGAAAGTGACTACAAGGTAAAATCTTATCTCAAAATTTGGAACTAGGCTGAAATGGGGATCTAGAAAGGTGAACAAATTTTTCTCCAAATGTCTGGAAGCACTCACTATCTTAGCTATGCAGAAATAGATGCGCAATAGCAGAGGATACAAGTGCTGAAAGTTGATACAAATGTGCAGTACTGGTAAAAAGTAGATGCATAGTAACAGGTGATAAAAGCATAGGAAGTCAGTATAGATGCACAACAAGTTGAGGTAAAAGCACAGTTTTGTAGGACAGATGCATAGCCCTAGTTTTTCTTACTGTTTTTGCAATTTTTGGCACATTTTTTGATTTTTTTTGGTTTCTTGGATGCAAGATGGTCTTTTTGATATGATTTTATTTAATTATGGCAAGACATAGCAAACACAAAGAATGTTTTCATGGTTTTTTATTTTTTTGTAATTTTTTGGACTCTTTTTAACTTGAAAAGAAAGTACAAATCCTAGGTTGGAAAAGGCAATATTTGTCAGATCCCTTAGCTGTGAATATTCAAAGCAGATAGCTTCATGATCTTGGTAGAACCATCTCCTCTCCATGGCACACACTTCTCATGTATACCAAGATCTGAGTTTCCCAAGGCTCATACCCCCACCAAACCTTAGGATTGTCTCTACTATCTCTACTAAGAACCACATGAATTGGGGCGGCTTCAAAGGTCCCACCTTTTGTGCCAACAAATATAAGGATTTTGGTTTATTAAAATAAGGATGACTAGTAAGTGTAACCTTTTGAGTGGTTATACATGCGGTATCACTACTCTTTGTTATGGAGTCTCCTAGGTTGCAAGGGTTGCGCCTTGGAGGGTTTTGGGGGAGGTTGGCTGTCGGTATAACACAACTTCGCTCGTTGTTTGAAGCTTTTGCTCCAAACACAATTTATTTATAGTGGCTTGGTAGAGCTTAGTTTTATCTTGTTACCACTTAAAGTTGTTCCCCAAGGATGGAAGGATATCTGAGGGTAGGCCTCTCTAAAGGAAAAACACATGTGAAAATGATATGTCTGGCATTTTGGTCACCCAAGATAGGAGAAAGCATAGGCCTGGTATCATTCCTAAAAACATGAAATATAGTGGTTCTTTTCCCCTAGTTTAAAAATAAAAAGAATATATGAGCTATCTACTTGGGCACACACAAAATTTGTTAACTTTGAAGTGATAACAAGATAGCAATGATAAGATAGTAGTGCTTCTGGGAAAAATTGTGTATGCTTTTTTGACTCAACGTTTTTGATCATACTCCATGATCCAACATCAGGAGGAAAGTGAGATCATGGAATATGATCTGAAATGTTGAGACAAAAAAACATACATAGTTTTTCCCAGAAGCACTACTATCTTATCATTCTGGAATGTGGAAATATCATGTCTACAAGATAGCAATGGTTCAATTTTTAGAAAGATAGCAATGTGTTCTAACCTTGAAAGATTGAAATATAGTAATGACCCAATGATATGCAAGATAGCAATGATTTAGTTACAACCCTCCTAGTTAGAACTATATGAGATTTGCATGAACATCCATTTACTTTCCTTTAGAAATCAAGATATGTTAACAAGTGTAGCTATATGGCTAAACTAGTACCTAGCCTACAAGTAGATCAAAGAATATTCCTACAAAAAAGTGTTAGCATTAGCAAAACCACAAGAAAAATCAAAAAGTCAATGTCAGAATTAGATGTGCAGGTATAGAGCTCATATGCGCAAAAATAGAGGTTATATGCGTAGTTTTACTGATGCATAGAATTTGAGATCATATGCACAGAAATATAGGTCATATGTGCAGATTGACAAATGTGTTGATTTAGAGCTCAGATGCGCAGAAACAAAGGTCATATGCATAGATTGATAGATATGTTGAATCAGAGGACATATGTGCAAAAGGAATGATCAAATGCATAGAAATGACATTCTAAAAATTTATTGCAAAACAGATGCGCTACAGGATGGAACAGATGCGTTGTAGGATGGAACAAATGTGTAGAATCAGTAAATGTGTTGTATCAGAGGTCAAATGTGCCGAAACAGAGACTGTATGCGCTGAAAGATTAGATGCACTAAAACAGATAGTAGATGCATGTTAGAATGGGTTAGATGCATAGATTCCTCCTGTGTATGGTTTCCTAACACACAAAAACTCAGTTTTTGGGTTAAATCGAGGTAGGGCCCCATGGTGGGCACCAAAACTATTAAGGGAAAATTGGAGTAAACATGAATAATCAATATATCAATATTAATAATACCCAAAACTCAACAAAAAAGGGAAATAATCAATATCAAACAAACAAAGAGGAAACCTTTACAAACCTCAATACTTCATAGCTTCTGTTGGTTGCCTATCTTAATTGATCTTGCATGTAGGAATAAGGCCCTCAGAGAGTACAATTCCTTGCTATTCCAAGATTTTCAATGGAGAATGGCCATGATAGTTCTCTGTAATGAAGATGAGCTTCACAACAATGGTAGTGATATGATAACAAGTTGATCACAAGCAAATGGAATGATGTGGGTGCCAAAGGCAAGCTATAGTTCCTACAGAATAACAATACAAAAAGCTTGGATGGATGAAATGGAAGAATAGGGTTCAATTTATAGACTTGAAAGAGAGAAGATCAATGGTATAGAAAGAACAAGAAGATCAACAGTCGAGAATGGTTGAGGAATGTGAGTGAATAAGAAGAAGACATGTGTCTTGCTATATTTTGTATGAGAGGAATTAATAAAATAGAAGAATGAGTTAACTGAAGAGATTAAATCAATTAAAAGAATAGATCAATCGGTTAAGAGAATAGAACTAGAGAATAGAAATTGCATGAGGACGAGAAAATATTTTAGCTCAATTAAATATTTAAAATATTCAATTGCATGTGCACAAGGATTGAATTATATTTAGAGATAACTCAATTTAGAAGAAAAAGACAACTTAAATAAATATTTGATTTATTTAAATTTAGAGAAGATATTAATGGAAGAAACAATTATATAATTGATATTATTTAATTTATAATGAATTTGGAAGAAGTAATTAAATAATTGAGATTATTTAATTTGTTGGAGGAATTAGAAGAATTAAATAAAAAAAATGATTTTATTTAATTGTTGGGAGAATATGAATCAAATAAATAAATTTGTTTATTTATTTATTGATAGAGGAATTTGACTTAAATAAATATTTAGAATATTTATTTAGGTAGAGTCATGTCATTTTTAGGCATATACAATACCTAGTCATCCTAGAGAGGGATCACTACCATTATGACTCACACTTTTCACAGTAAACACACCCACCTTATTTAGCAAAAACCACCAAAAAAATTGAAAGATACGAAAAACACAAAAACATCACATATTCCCAAAAAATTTACAACATACAAAATCCAAGCAATAAAGGCATAGGTAAGTCAATTTTTCATCCATTTTAACCCATAATAAATGCACACTCATTAGACTTGACACCCAAGAAAAGAAAACTACACATCGAAAACATAACTTTTTCATATAAAAATCATAGGTCAGAACACCTTTTGAAACACCTTGAATACCGTAGTATCCCTTTCCTCAACATATTGAGATATCACATAGATTTATGCCTACAACATGATAGATCCTTCTTGCATCTGCCATAATCTAATATAAATCACATTTTGGGGCAAGAGATTACAATGGCTATTGGTTTTGTTTTATCAATTGGTATTTTTCCTTTTGATTTGTCTTTTGCATCCATCTATTGCTTATTCAAAGGCCACCTCGATCTTTTTATATCTTGGTGTGTTTAAGATATGCATAGAATGGGGCATAGTCATTGATTTTCGTGTGTTGTATTTGGTGGATGATCTTATTACTCCAGCTAATATTCATACCTTGTATGTGTAGGAATAACTTTTTTCATATTATGTTGTCCTTTTGCATCTAAGAATATGCAATACCTTTTATTCACTAAAGACTCATGCTCTAATTTTTCTTCCTCACATGTCTAGAGACAAGGTTTTATTATGTTGAGCATGCATAAGATTATCCTTTTGTTTGTAGCGTCAAGTCCATGCAAAGGACACAAAGTCACCCTAGTTCCATATACCTTGGTGCATAATATCCATTTTTATATATTAAATAAAGGATTTCTCTACTTGTGTTAGCATAACTACTCCTAATAATCATTCCATTTCTTCTTGAATCCATCTTTTTATCTTCTCCACTTTTCTCTATTTTACTTTTCTTCTTCTACCAATGTTCCATCTTTTATCTAGCTTTTTCTTCACATCCATTCATTTTGAGAGCACACCCATATTCTTCTAAATTCACCTATCCTCTTGAGGGGGCATCATCGAACCCCCTAATTAATCTACTAAGTACTTCTTCTACCCGACTAGGGCATCATCATTTCTATTCCAATCATATTCCTTCTTCTATCATTCAACTGACTAAGTACTTCTACTCAACTGGGGCATCATTATTTCTAATTCAATCATTTTATTCTAAACCAAAATCTTCTTCTATCCAACACAACATTATGTTTTAAACTTCTTTGAAATGATGTTACTTCACAACACCATCTTGAAAAGAGGGGCAAAATGTAGGTACCTAAGCTTAGCCTCGCTTCCCAACTCAGTTATTCATCCGTGATACCTTCACATTAATTAAATAATTCCTAATTATTTGATTAATTTCATCAATTATCACTTTACTTTATTCTTCTCCACCACGAATAAATAAAATTAATATTTTACTAATTTTCCAATATTATCCATATGCAACAAAAATTAAATTATTAAATTATTAATTTCCTACATAATGTCCTCTCACCATAATTCACTCTTGTCTCAACATGATTCTGTCTCATCACTCCAAAAATTAGTCTCAATCAGATTAGTTAATTAATCAATCAAATTAGTTGACTAAACAATAAGATCAGTTAACTAATCAATCAAATTAGTTGACTAGTCAATCAAGCTAGTTAACAAGTCAATCAACTTAGTTGACTAATCAATCAATCCAGCTAAAAGATTAATCAATTCGGTCAACTCACTTGTTAACTTTGTTGATTCATTAGAGAACAAGTAAACTTGTCACTCTCTCATTCATTCAAATCCTCTTATCCATTTCCATCCATTGATCTCTTGGATCATTCTCCACCATTGATCTTCATTTCTAAAAGTCTATAAATAAAGCATCTTCTCAACCTCTCCATCATCTCTCATTTTTGTAAACTTACGCTACTACTTTTCATTCATCTTGGGAGATCAAAGTTATGTTGTTGACATGAGAAATCCACATGATATTCACAAAGATCGAAGGAGAAAATCTATTGGTGTTCGGGTGCACTCCAATATGCTCAATTAGTGAGGTTGAATTTGTATGCAAGGGAAGGTAAATTGTTATTTGATTTCACTTGCTTTCATTTATTTTTTGTATGCAAATTTATCTATCATAGATACTATACTAGTAGGTGTTTTTGTTGGATTTTTGTGAGTGTTTATTTATGTTTGTGTTGTTTTTCTCTCAATGCTAAGGATTGTAAACAAATTAGAACATTTTGCACAGGGTTGAGCAATTTCTCCTATACATGTACATGGGGTGTAACTTTCATGGCCATCATGTTAGCAAATTAAAATTACATATTGAGGGATATATGTATGTATATATGTACACACACATTAGGAATACTATTAGATTGTGATGCAGAGCGAAACGCAACGGAAGCTAACTAACAGGAAGGAGCTGCCAACAATACAAACAACATGATAAAATCCTTATCGGCTCAGCATCATCATCATATTTCCTAGAAACACCAACAACATCATCATATTTCAACAGCATCATCATATTTCAGATGATCGCAATTATCCTCCTGCCGACTACTATTCACCTCCTCTGCCTGTCGCCTATCATCATCATCATGATATTCAGCGGGCGCAAACATCCTCCGGTTGCACTGTTCATCAGGTGCCAAACACTAGCGGCATCATCATGATATTCAATATCACCTTCGTCAGCAGGATATCCAAATATCCGGTTGCTCCAAATATCCTGATGACGACAACTTAACACCTTCCCTTCGGTGCCCCGCTACCCGACGATACAAGCAACAGCATCATGATCTAATTTATCCGGTTGTCTTGGAACCTCCTGATGAAGTTAACCCAACTTTCCGCCTACGCCGATACACCTCCTGATGATGTTTCACAACTTTCTGCCGAGAGCCTTCGCCGATGCCTAAACCCTTAGCGACGACAGGATCAATATGCATAAGGGGATATCTCAATATCCTGATGACGATGACGTCATATGCGGATGACGATGACGTCACACAATATCCTGATGAACTCTTCAATACTTAGACAAAAACTGAACTTTCACACCCGCATCTGTTAGCGATATGCGGATGATGAGCTTCTCCGAGAGATGATCCTGACTGCGATATATACACTGAGTATATATCCAACTCAAAACATCCTGATGCACTTGCAACATGCAAACTTCAATAGTTTCACGACCCGATCCTGATGGTGATGCATTCGCAGATGACGATGCGGCTTGCTCCGGCTGGAAACGCACATGCAGACTCCTGTGTATCCGTCCACTGCATGTAAACACTCAGATCCGCTCCATTTCACAAAGACAATGTGACGACCGGGCCGGATCACCTTCAAACCAAAGTCTAACAACTTATCTTTCTATACCTAGCACATGAGGATGCTAGGCTGATTCACAGCATGCTCCTAACAGATCTCTTGAACAATGCAATGCATAAACAGAAAACACAAATGCAACCTAAGCTATGATACATGACCATTCCACCGATTTGCAGGATCAACCGGTGGAAGGGTTGAAAGTACCCATTAACTTGCAAACAGAAAGGAAATCAACACAGATACAACTGATCAACTCAAATACTGCAAAAGATGAGATCTTATTCAATTGAGATTCAAATGTCCTGCTTTTACAATTCTGCTTCACAATATCTAGACTGATCACCAGTACAACATATCACCAGTACTACTCTCCTGAACATAACATCTATCAAGATCAATATGAACTGTATCTAAACCCTAACAGATCGAAGGTATATATAACAAATCCTTCGAGTACTACCAACTCACTTCCCAGTGGCTGGGAGCTTCCAAGCAGCTGGGAGAGAGGACAGCTCAGATAACCTTATCCTGATCTCTAACTGCCTACACATACTCCTATGCTGATCTAATACATAGCATCGGTCCAATGGACCTTATTACACGATAAAGTCAAACATACTAAAAATAGGCTATCCTGTCATCATGCTGATAATTATCCTATATCCTGATCATGTATGTCATCATGCGGACCTATAACAAACTAACTGCCTCAAGGAGGCCAGCTGTTAGGTAGGTGCCTCTGCACCATACTCCCCAAAAGAAAATAACTCATGTCCCATGAGTTAGGATATGGAAGTCTTCCACCTCTACACTTTGCCTGTGTAATGTTCTGCCCTGTTCCAGCTTTGTCTGCTGCTGTCTCTTGGCTGCTCCAAGACTTCTGAACTGTAACTTGCTGTCTGGCAAGTAAATATTCATGCCTGTCAATGTAGGCTTTCCTCTCACATACCTTGTGTTTGTCAGGTTGTCTGACCAGAACCTCTTTCTGAACTGCCTCTTGAACTGCTGCAATGTTCAACTTTATCTTCCTTTCAACTCTTATAGGACAAACAATAGTCCCAACTATGACAACATCCTTGTCATTCCTTTCAACTGGTTGCTATGTGCAAACCTGTTTCTGAACCTGCTGTTGACCCCTGTCAGTCACAACTGAAACTTTCTTCAGCTTGTTGTCTTTAACAACTTCTTTCCTTGCAGTGTCCTGCACTGCCTGCATGCCTGCTCCTCTAGGCTTTTGCACAAATTCCTTCTTTCCCATTAAAATGACTTTGGCTGCCTTCTGTGCTGCAGCTGCTTCCTGTAATGGCATCAACTTAATAGTCTTTCCATCTTTCTGGATGGTGTAGGTATTAGCATACCCATCATACATTACCCTTCTATCAAATTGCCATGGTCTACCCAACAGTAGGTGACAACATTCCATGGGCAAAATATCACACAAAATTCTATCCTGATATGCTCCAATCTGAAAATCAACATATGCCTGTTCAGAGACAAAAAGTGATTGACTATCACTCACCCAAGATGTCTTGTAAGGGTGTGGATGTGGAATCCTTTCCAACTTCAGTTTATCCACCATTTCCTGAGATACCATGTTGTCTGTTGAACCAGTATCAATGACAACCTTACATACTTTACCTTTACTCTTGCATGTGGTCTTGAAAAGAGCTCTTCTTTGCATCATATCCTTTGATGCCTGCAAACTAATTCTCCTTAGCATCAATGATTCTCCACTCTCTGGATATCCAACATTATCAGCCTCCTGATCCTTTTGATAAATGTTTGGACTCTGCACACTTTTCTCTTCTTTCTCTTCTTGCACAAGTTGTACTCTCTTGTCACTCGTTCTATCATTTCTAGATGATGAACCTTTGTTTTCTGGACATTTGAAAGATGGATGTCCAAACTCACCACAGGTATAACATTTCCCTGAAAATGTAGTAGAACCTCTACCACCTCCAAATCTTCCTTTATTACCTTTCCATCCACCTCTGAAATCAGACTGTCCCTGTCCTTTACCAGTGTCTTCTTGACTCTCATTGGTTTGCCTTGTTCTATGTGCTGATCCTCTTCCTCTATTGTTCTGTTCTTGTTTTCTCTTCAACTTTTCTTCCACTTTCAATGCCAACTGAAAGCTTTTCTGCACTGTATCTGGATTATGCAGACTGAGATCTTCCTGAATATTAAACCTCAATCCATTAAGGTATCTGGCTACCTTTTCTTCTTCACTTTCTTTCACCTTTGTCTTCATACAGAGTTTCATGAACTCTTCTGTATATGAGCTGACATCTAGCTCCTTCTGTTTCAGGTTTTGCTTCCTCTTGTATAACTGGATACTGTAATCCAAAGGAATATAAGCTTCCTTTACCAATTCCATCATCTTCTTCCATGTGGCAACTCTACGTTTTCCTTCCTGTACTCTGTCATCCTGAACAAAATTCCACCATGTCAAGGTAGCTTCTTTCATCTTTGACTGTGCTATCTTCACTCTCTGTTGTTCTGGTATCTCCTCTGTCACAAAGAAATTGTTCAAACAGTCTATCCATTCCATCACTGAATCAGGGTCCATCTTACCTGTAAACACTGGCAAATCCAGCTTCACATCCATGGTTCTCCTCTCCATGGCCTTGAGGGCGTTCAACAATGGCCTCTGGTCTGCAGGAATGACCTCCTCGCTCCAATTAGGGATCTCTTCTTCTTCCCTATCATCTTCTCTACCAGAACCTACTCTGCTCCTCAACTTTGCTAATTCATCTTTCAACTCCTGATTCTGAGCCTTCACGGCCTTGCTTTCAGCAATCTGTTTCTTCACCAGAACTGCCAACTCAGCGTTGGTCATCCTTGCTGGAACCTCAGATGTTCCTTCTTCGTCTGACATCCTGCTTATCTTTTCCAGAAGATCCTAACCTTTGCTCTGATACCACTATGATGCAGAGCGAAACGCAACGGAAGCTAACTAACAGGAAGGAGCTGCCAACAATACAAACAACATGATAAAATCCTTATCGGCTCAGCATCATCATCATATTTCCTAGAAACACCAACAGCATCATCATATTTCAACAGCATCATCATATTTCAGATGATCGCAATTATCCTCCTGCCGACTACTATTCACCTCCTCCGCCTGTCGCCTATCATCATCATCATGATATTCAGCGGGCGCAAACATCCTCCGGTTGCACTGTTCATCGGGTGCCAAACACTAGCGGCATCATCATGATATTCAATATCACCTTCGTCAGCAGGATATCCAAATATCCAGTTGCTCCAAATATCCTGATGACGACAACTTAACACCTTCCCTTCGGTGCCCCGCTACCCGACGATACAAGCAACAGCATCATGATCTAATTTATCCGGTTGTCTTGGAACCTCCTGATGATGTTAACCCAACTTTCCGCCTACGCCGATACACCTCCTGATGATGTTTCACAACTTTCTGCCGAGAGCCTTCGCCGATGCCTAAACCCTTAGCGACGACAGGATCAATATGCATAAGGGGATATCTCAATATCCTGATGACGATGACGTCATATGCGGATGACGATGACGTCACACAATATCCTGATGAACTCTTCAATACTTATACAAAAACTGAACTTTCACACCCGCATCTGTTAGCGATATGCGGATGATGAGCTTCTCCGAGAGATGATCCTGACTACGATATATACACTGAGTATATATCCAACTCAAAACATCCTGATGCACTTGCAACATGCAAACTTCAACAGTTTCACGACCCGATCCTGATGGGGATGCATTCGCAGATGACGATGCGGCTTGCTCCGGCTGGAAACGCACATGCAGACTCCTGTGTATCCGTCCATTGCATGTAAACACTCAGATCCGCTCCATTTCACAAAGACAATGTGACGACCGGGCCGGATCACCTTCAAACCAAAGTCTAACAACTTATCTTTCTATACCTAGCACATGAGGATGCTAGGCTAATTCACAGCATGCTCCTAACAGATCTCTTGAACAATGCAATGCATAAACAGAAAACACAAATGCAACCTAAGCTATGATACAGGACCATTCCACCGATTTGCAGGATCAACCGGTGGAAGGGTTGAAAGTACCCATTAACTTGCAAACAGAAAGGAAATCAACACAGATACAACTGATCAACTCAAATACTGCAAAAGATGAGATCTTATTCAATTGAGATTCAAATGTCCTGCTTTTACAATTCTGCTTCACAATATCTGGACTGATCACCAGTACAGCATATCACCAGTACTACTCTCCTGAACATAACATCTATCAAGATCAATATGAACTGTATCTAAACCCTAACAGATCGAAGGTATATATAACAAATCCTTCGAGTACTACCAACTCACTTCCCAGCGGTTGGGAGCTTCCAAGCGGCTGGGAGAGAGGACAGCTCAGATAACCTTATCCCGATCTCTAACTGCCTACACATACTCCTATGCTGATCTAATACATAGCATCGGTCCAATGGACCTTATTACACGATAAAGTCAAACATACTAAAAATAGGCTATCCTGTCATCATGCTAATAATTATCCTATATCCTGATCATGTATGTCATCATGCGGACCTATAACAAACTAACTGCCTCAAGGAGGCCAGCTGTTAGGTAGGTGCCTCTGCACCAGATTGACTATTTTAATCAATCAATTTTTCTAAAGTTTTTTCAAAGTTGATGTTTTCAATTGCTTTTTAGTGTTTTTTAATATTATTGATACTTGATATATTGATTGGTTTTATGTAATTGAGTTAGTAGTTTTAATTTTTTTTTATTGGAAAAATAAAAGGAAAACAACTATAGCCAATCAAATTTCATGTAGAAAAGAATTGTTACATACACCAAGGGATGGAGAAACCTTGAAACCAAAGCTATAAACTCCGTTAGTACATAATCAATTTAGAGAGAATCTAATGTTACAAAAACATTTTTTTAATTTTATTTAGCTACACTAATTTTTCTTCGCTAGTTGTTAGGAAAGGTATGCACATTGTGTATAGATGCAAACATAAAAAAATAGTAATAGTAGGTCATTCAAAAACAAACACATAGTCACACAAAACTACATTATCATGCAATTGCTTAGCAACCATTGAATTCTAATGTTAAAGGCTTGGCAAAATACTCTAATTTTCCTACAACCTTTTGTACCAAAAGAAAAAAAAATAGAATGTGATTAAAATATAGATCCACACTAAGAAAAATATATTTGTAACAATGTCATGAAAAGAATAATTGTGTAAAATGATAGAAAACCTTGAAATTATTGGCTTACAAAGCTCTAAATTTTCTCTCCAGCCTAATGACAAGCATTGCACCAAAAGAAAAATGAAATGCACACACCTAACCAGCAATGTACACCATACAAAACAATGTGCTCAACCATTAGGAAAACACTCTACATGCATATGTATGCATATTGCTACAAACCAAAAAATTGTCATCTTTTCTAGTGTTTACACACACACACACACACACACACACACACACACACACACACACACACACACACACACACACACACACACACACATCCAAAAAATAAAAAGAACACAACCATAGATAAATAGTCATAGAAAGGCATAAAGCACAAAAAAACAAAAAAATAGTTTGTGCCTCAGGTAGGGATTCCAAATTGCTTTGCATTAATTTGCCTTAGGATTCACACAAATAAAGAATCAAGCAATTTCTCTAAAGTTCACCAAAGTTGATTTTTTTGTTTCCTTTTTTAGTGCTTTTAAAGATCATATATTCTTGACATTCTAATTGATTTAAATTTTTTTTAATTAGAAAAAGAAGAGAAATAGCTATGGCCAATGAAATGCCATGTAGAAAAAAATAATTTGTTTTCAAATGTTTGTGCCTATGCATATTGGTAGCCAATCAAATTCTTTTCTATGTATGCATATTATGAGAAAACAAAAGATCATTTTTCCTAATGTATATATGAATATGGGGCACAATTTACATGGGGGCCAAGGCAACAAATTAATGTTAAATATTATTATTTATTATTTTCTATCAAATATTACCATAATATTATTAAATAATGTTATTTATTATGAAATAGTAATATTACATTATTAAATATTATTATTTTATTAATTAAATATTTGATGATTCATGGCATTGTGATAAACAAAAAATTACTTTGTTTTCCTAATGCATGAATGAATATGGAGCATAACTTGCATGGGGGCTAGGTCATCTAATTGGTGTTGCATGGTGAGGGATTAAACTAGTGTTTGTGTTTGAGTTTTTTCCCATATGGTATGTGTCATAGTTCACATTGTGATGGTAGCCATGAATGAAAATTGTGTAGGCACATAGGGGCCTAATATGGCATGTTAGAGGCTAGGTTTATGAGTAATGAATAAATTTTATTCAAGCTCTAAGAATATACCAACAAGTATTTGTGTTTAATATTTATTCTCATATGTTATCTTCATCTTTGTGTGAGCATTTATTTATGTTTGTGTTCTTTTTGCTTTCAAAGTTGGGGACTATAGAAAAGCTGGAGAATTTAGACTTTTGTGTAACATGCATGGTTGGTGGAGAATGCAAATTTTGTTTTACTCTTTTATATCGGTGTGTGTTCTTTTTTATTGAGCATGTGTTATCTTCACTTTTAGTACTTAGGAATTGATGTAGGAGAATCCCTGGTTCAAGAGTAATCTTGCATCAACCAAAACATTTGCATTTCAGTTTGTTTGCATTTCAATTCTTTAATTTTCTAGTTTAGTTCAAGCGGTTCAGTCAGTAGCAGTTTCCAGCTTGTGGTCCAGTTTTGGTAATTCACACCTTCTGGATCTAGAATTAGCATCTACATTCATTCATCTACATCATGTCAAGAATTTAGGGCATTTGGATCAATCACCAGAAAGATACCGCTATCAGAAGTTCACTATTTTCTCAGTACTGAGCATTCTAGCAGTTCTTGATAATCAGTTGAAGGAGAAGGCTCGTGGATCGTTCCTTGACTTGTATATGTCAATGACACATCATTCAATGTCCTTTGGCTCATGACTGACCTTTCCCAAGGGTCCTCACATTATTCCATTCATTTGACTAAGTGTTCTATGCATTTAGATTTGACCTATCTAGGAACACGTTATAGCTCTTCAATGGAGTTTGTGACCTTCCTTAGCCAACATGGAGGAATCTATTGGTCCAAAAATGATATATAAAGATATAATAGATCCTTAGGAAAGAATCTATTAACATAAGAAAGATCTGGTAGTTTAAAATTTTATGTGAATTGGCTTCAAAGCTTTATCTTGCACATGTAATCAGGCCTTTAAGCCCTAATTGTAAGCCTACATGTTGTCGACTAGATTGTACTTGAATTATTTGATATACTGAATGACTGAATCTGTATTTGTTCCATTTTATTGAGTTGTTTTCATTGTGTTTACTCTTGCTACATGGTCTGGACAGTTCATTCTATGAACCCTCCTATCGTGACTGTACCAAATGGTATCAGAGCGAAAGTCAAATCTTGGAGTATGAATTGAGTGAAATTGGTGAAGGAAATTTCATAAGATCTTTTTGTAAGTAGATCACTGATTCGAGGTAGGTTACCTCTACACAACCAATCACCGATTGAGAGGCAGTTGTCACTTTAGCTTGATCACCAAATTTGAGGCAGTTTGCACTTGATCCTAAGAAGATACCATTGTGAAGAGTTCCTCTTGTTGGTACAATGGCTAATAGAGTGGATGAGATGATGGAATTGATTAGGACAATGCAAATTCATTTGGATGCTATTGAAGAAGACAGGTGAAGAGGATTAACACCTAGACCTAATGTTGAAAGTGACGCTAAAGAAGAATTTCAATTTGTTGAACACACTAGTGAAACCCTAGGAGGTGATGAAGAAGAACAATTAGATCAGAGTTACGAGCTATTTCAAAGATTGGGAAAGACCTAGAGTTGATGTGCTGAATTATACTGGTAATCTAAACCCTAAAGAATTGATTGACTAGATAAATGATATGGAAGAATATTTTAAATATGAGGAGATTAAAGATCTAGAGAGGGTGAAATTTGTAAAAACAAAGTTGAAAGGACATGCTGCTATATGGTGGAAAGAAGTTTAGTTAGAAAGAAATAGAAGAGGAAAAGAAAAGATTACAAAGTGGGACCAGATGGTGACAAAGTTGAAAAATCAGTTTATACCTACTAACTATGAGTTGGAATTGTTGCAAAGATTGCAAAACCTGAGACAGAAGGAGAAACCTGTGAAGGAGTACACTGAAGAATTTCATAAGATGATCCTAAGGACAGGACATAGTGAAGCAAGCAAGGAGAAAGTGGCAAGATATATCAATGGACTGAGATTGAACATTCAAGAAGAACTAAGCTTGGTGAGGATGTCATCTTTGGAAGAAGCATATCAGTTTGCCTTGAAAGTTGAAGAGAAGCTAAATAAAAGACATGATCAGAGACAGAGAGGCAGAGGAGGTAAATTTAAAAGAGGTAAAACATTTTCTAGATATGATAGGTCATTTGTGGAGAAGAACAAGTTTGACGGCCTAGTTAGGAAGGATGATAGAGACAACAATTCTTACCGTAGATATGACAAAAACTTTTATCAGAGAGGGAATCCTAGTGCATACCAAAATGAAGGATATAGAAGAGAAGGAAGAGGATTTGATAAGAGGACATTTAGATGTACTTGTTTCAAGTGTGGAGGTGAAGGACATAGAGCATTTGAATGTAATTAGGATAGTACAAGCAAGAAGACAAAGAATAGTGGGAGAGCAGCCTATGTTGAAGAAGAACCTATTGAATCACCCAGTTTTGTTGGTAAACCTGAGAAATGAGGAACCATCACAGAGGAAAAGTCTATTTAGAACTAGATGCAAATCCGGAGGTAAGTGTTGTAAAGTTGTAATTGATAGTGGTAGTTCATATAACCTAGTTTTAGAGGAGATGGTGACTAAGTTGAAATTGGAAAGATTGAAACACCCTAAGCCCTATCAGATAGCATGGATTTAGGATGATCATAAGGTACTAGTGAGTGTACAATGTTTGGTGAAATTTCATATTGGATCTTATCATGTTGAAATCTTGTGTGATATTATGCCCATGGATGTTTGTCATATCTTGTTGGGTAGACCTTGGTAATATGATAGAAAAGATATACATGATGGGAGAAAGAATACATATACTATAATAGCCAATGGGAAAAGAATTACTTTGATTCCTTAGGAAGATTGTCCTAAATAAGTGGTATGTGGGAATGTTAGAATCTATTTGGTAGATGGAAGGAAATTTTTAGATGGTTTGAAATAGGAAAGTATGTGTTATGCCTTGATTCCCAAAAATCTTGAAGTAGTGGAGAAGGAAACTAAACTAGATGAGATAAGAGAGTTGCTGACAGAGTATGAAGACATCATATCAGACAATGTACCTAAAGGATTACCACCTATAAGGAGTATTAGTCATCACATGGATCTTATATTGGGAGCAAGTTTGCCTAACAAAGCAGTACACCAGATGACACTAGCATAGATTGAAGAATTGAATAGACAGATATAAGAGTTGTTGAGGAAAGGTTTGACCAGAGAAAGTTTGAGCCCTTGTGCAGTACCTATAGTTTTGGCACCAAAGAAAGATGGAGAATGGCAAATGTGTACTGATTCTAGAGCAATAAACAAGATCATTATTAAGTATATATTTCCTTTCCCTAGGATGGATGATATCATGGATTGTTTGAGTGGAGCAAGATATTTCATAAAGATAGACTTGAAGAGTGGATACCATCATATTAGAATCAAAGAAGGTGATGAATGGAAGACTGCTTTTAAGACAAATGAAGGATTGTATGAGTGGTTAGTGATACCTTTTGGATTGACAAATGCACTATGAAGCTGATGAATGAAGTTCTGAAGAAAGTCTTGGGTAAGTTTGTGATTGTGTACCTGGATGATATTTTAATTTTTAGTAAGACAAAAGAAGAACATTTGTGGCATATTAGACAAGCTTTGTAGAGGTTGAGAGAAGAGAAATTACTAATAAACATCAAAAAGTGTAGTTTTATGAAAGAAGAGTTGGTATATTTGGGATTTGTGATTTCTACAGAAGGATTGAAGATGGACCTTGATAAAGTGGGCAATTATTGAATGGCCTACACCGGAGAGCATTCGAGAAGTTAGATCATTTCATGGATTGGCTAGTTTCTACTGGAAGTTCATCAAAAAATTTAGTTCAGTTTGTAACCCTATGACAAAGACAATGAGAGGTGACAGAAAAGATTTCAAGTGGACATATGGAGCAGATAAAAGTTTTGAGTTGTTGAAGTAGAAAGTGACAGAGCAACCTATTTTGGCATTGCTAGATTTCAATAAGGTATTTCAATTTGATTGTAATGCAAGTGGAAATGCAATTGGAGCAATGTTAAGTCAAGAAGGTAGACTTGTAGCTTATTTTAGTGAGAAGTTGAATTATGCAAGGAGAAGATATTCAGTTTATGATTAGGAGTTCTTTGCCATAACTCAAGCCTTGACGAAGTGGAGACATTACTTGTTGCCTAAGGAGTTTTTGTTGTATACAGATCATCAAGATTTGCAATATTTGAACAGTCAAGGTAAGTTGAATCAGAGACATATGAGATGGGTAGAGTTCATGCAGAGTTATACTTTTGTGTTGAAGCATAGGAGTGGAAAGTCAAACAAAGTTGTTGATGCCTTGAGTAGGAGAAGAAACTTGTTCATAGAGATAAGAGTTGAAGTGTTGGGTTTTGATGAATTGAAGAACATGTATGAGGGAGACCCTGATTTTGTAGAACCTTGGAAAGCATGTAAGGAACCTATTGTGATAGATAGAAGAAAGTGGTTGGACTATTTCATTCAAGAAGATATGTTATTCAAAGGAAGTCAGTTGTACATACCTAGAAGTTCAATGAGAGATAATTTGATCACGGCAAAGCATAGTGGTGGATTGACAGAACACTTTGGCATTGACAAGACAATGGCTTTGATGAGTGAAAATTACTTTTGCCTCAGATACATAAGGATGTTCAGAGATTTGTGCAGAGTTGTAGAGTTCAAGCCAAGATGGAAAAGGGAGTAGTCAGAACACCAGATTGTATAAACCTTTGATAGTATTAGAGAGACCTTACCTTGGGAAGACATAAGTATGGACTTTGTAATGGGATTACCTAAGACATAGAGAGGACATGATTCAATATTTATAGTGGTTGACAAATTTTTAAAGATGGCTCATTTCATACCTTGTAAGAAGACAACTAATGCAGTGCATGTAGCTAGCCTATTTTTCAAGGAGATTGTGAGATTAGATGGATTACCTAAGAGTATAGTTTCAGAAAGGGATACAAAGTTTGTTGGGTACTTTTCAAAGACACTTTGGAAGAAGATCAAGATAGATTTGAAGTTCAGTTCTACTTTTCATCCATAGACAGATGGATAGACAAAGATAGTGAATAGGAGTTTGGGAAACTTGTTGAGATGCTTGGTTGGAGAGAAGATAGGAAGTTGGGATTTGATTCTTTCACAAGCAGAGTTTGCATACAATAATTTAGTAAATAGGAGTACCAAAAAAACACCTTTTGAGATTGTTACTGGAGTGTATCCTAAAGGAGTTACAAAATTTATAGACATCAATATAGAAGAAAAAAGGAGTGCAGAAGCAAAAGAATTTGTAGATCATATGAAGACAGTGCATAACTAGGTGAGGAAACATTTGGAGGATATGAACAATAAGTACAAAGAGAAGGCAGATGAGATGAGAAGACATAAGGAATTTGAAGTTGGAGATGAAGTAATGGTGTACTTGAGAAAAGAAAGATTTCTAGTTGGGTAATATAACAAGTTGAAGATGAAGAAGTTTGGACCTTGTAGGATATTTAGGAAATTTGATTTAGGAAATGCATATGAAGTAGAGTTATTGGAGGCATTGAGTATTTCACCTATTTTCAATATTGCAAATCTATATCAGTATCATGAAGTAGAGTTTAGTGGCAGCATGGAAGAAGACTTGAAGAAGTAGTTACCACAACAAGCACCAGAGCAAATAGAAGACATCTTGGACAACAGAGTTGGACAACAGAGTTAGACACAGTACTAGAGGAAGACAATACAAAGAATATCTTGTGAAATGGAAAGGCCAACCGAAAGAAGATTCATCATGGATTTCTCAAGATGAGGTGGACCGTCTTGGTTCTTCCCTCACCCTAGCAAAGTGAGGGACTCACTTTTTCAATAACCCTAGATGTCTGATGCATGAGCATCCCTGGTTCAAGAGTAATCTTGCATCAATCAAAAACATTTGCATTTCAGTTTGTTTGCATTTCAGTTCTTTCATTTTCCAGTTCAGTTCAAGCAGTTCAGTCAGTAGCAGTTTCTAGCTTGTGGTCTAGTTTTGACAATTCACACCTTGCAGATCTAGAATTAGCATCTAAATCCATTCATCTACATCATGTCAAGGATTTATAGCATTTGGATTAGTCACCGAAAAGATATCACTATCAGAAGTTGACTATTTTCTCAGTGCAGAGCATTCTAGTAGTTCCTAATAATCAGTTGAAGGAGAAGGCTCGTGGATCATTCCTTAACTTATGGATCTTAATGAAACATCATTCAATGTCTTTTGGCTCATGACTGACCTTCCTCAAGGGTCCGCATGTTGTTCCATTCATTTGAGGAAGTGTTCTATATATTTAGGTCTGACCTATCTGTGAACACATTACAACTCTTCAATGGAGTTTGTGACCTTCCTTAGCCAACACAGAGGAATCTATTGGTCTGGAAATGATATATAAAGATATAATAGATCCTTAGGAAAGTATCTATTAACATAAGAAAGATCTAGGAGTTTAGAATTTTGTGTGAAGGGGCTTCAAAGATTTATCTTGTGAATGTATGTAATTAGGCCTTTGAGCCCTAATTGTAAGCTTGCATGTTGCCGACCAGTTTATACTTGAATTCTTTGATATACTGAATGAATGAATATGCATTTGTTCCATTTTCTTGAGTTGTTTCCATTGTGTTTACTCTTGCTGCATGCTCCAGACAGTTCATTCTGTGAACCCTCCTACCATGACTGCACTAGGACTATAGGAAAATTAGAGGATTTGGCCTAGATTTGAGTAGTTTTCTTTGTGTAGGATGTGTGACTATTCAATGAGCTTAGCACACACAATCAATTTGATTAGTTGGCACTAGGTAACTTGTAGACAACATTCATACAAATAAACATTAGAAAACAACTTTTTGATAGATGTAATTTGCATGACTCGGTGCTCTTGGGCTCAAATTTCTGCATTCCTCTATCTAAAAAAATTTCTAACAAAAAAGATCAAGTTTTGTAAACTTTGTCCAAAGTTTATTTTTTTCTTAGTTTTTGGTTATTTTAGACTCTATTAATTCATAGCATTTTGACTAGTCTATCATAATTTAGCTAGTAGTTTTCTATTTTTATTGATTGAAAAAGAAAGAGAAAAACTACATACAATCAAGTGTCATCTAGAAAAAAATATCTATTTTCATTTGTTTGTGTATGCAAATTGCAGAAAACTTACATGGTAGCTAGCTAGTCAAATGCTACTAAGAAAAATAATAATAAGTTTTCTAATGTTTCTATGTATGCATATTGTGG